>JAPEVW010000222.1:82500-105000 GCA_027921565.1 Artemia sinica | reverse complement strand
AGGGGGCAAAAACACCCTAATATACGTATTAAAAATATGTAAATAATAGAAGTTCGTTACGTAAGTAATTCGTAAGTTACGTACTTTTATTACTAATAAAAACGTTCGTAAATAGAATTAAAGGACTTCGAGCGAGGAAGCCATTTAACCAAATAAAAGTAAATGATATGAAAAATATGTTTTAATTATTCATGTACGGTGAGCCAAAATCAAACCTGCATTAATTAAAAACTTTTCGAAGTTAAACTAAAAAAAATAGTCTGTTTTTAACTGATTAAAGTAAGGAGTAAACATTAAAACTTAAAAAACGGACAAAAATTATTCGTATATGAAAGGGGCTGCCCCCTACTCAACCCCTCGCTCTTTAACGTGGGGTGGTTCAACCCCCCTCGTTTTTTTTTAGTGTTTTAAGAGATAAAGTTGTGAGGACAGAGTCAAACTTTAGCGTAAAGAGATAGGGCTTGAGGATGGGGACAGTCCCTTTCATGTACGGAATAATTTCCGATCGTTTTAAATTTTAATGTCGCTCCTGACTTTCAGTTAAAAAAACTTGTTTTTTTTCAGTTTGATTAGGGGGGGGAAAAAAAACTTGTTTTTTTTTATTTTGATTAGAATAAAAGCAAGTGGTGTGAAGTTTGTTAAAAGAAAGAAAGATGAAAGGTATTACAATTTTGACTCTGATTTCGAGCTACTTACATCCTAAGCCATCACAGTTGAGGAAAACTGATGAACGAAAACCGATGCGAAGATTAGGCCAAAGATTGTGCAAGAAATCTCTCTATTTGATATTCCAAAAATAGTTACGATCAGGAAATTCAAAGAAAAACTGTAGAAGGCCCTGTCACGACCCCACTTCGTGTCGAGAAGGAAAGATAGCTTAGTGCCTTCAGTGGCCTTTAGTGCCACTTTAGTGGCCTTAGTTTCTTTAGTCTGTCTTCAGTGGTGCCTCTTGTTTTAGTGCTTCTCAGTCGCAGCCATCTCGTGTCATGTATTCTGACACTGCTAAAGACGTTCATCAGAAAAGTTCAAGCAGATGTCCTAGTTGTCCAAGTAACATGATTTGATAGGATAGACTCCCAAAAGTCTAGGCAGAACTTACTTTTAAGGGGAAAATTTGATCAACGAGCGTCTTGTTAAAGGGTAGTAAACTTTAAAAAAATTGATTGAAACACTCAATAATTTGTAATTGATAAAAACGAGGAAATGATAATAAAACTAAGGGATAAAATAAAATCTATCATTAATTTTTAAGTATATATGATAAAAAGACGAGTTATCCTGAAGGGCGATGAACATTGTAAACTTGAAACTCTGAAGGGCGATGTTAATATGCAAACTTTTTGTATTTTTACCTGACTAAATTTTGTTTGTGTGCGTTGGAGGACAGTCCTGGTAAGTGGTCTTTCCTACAAGATTGGAGCATTGGAGCCACGTGAGTTTTAGGAGGATACTGAGTTATACTCAGATATATGTATATAAAAATTAGCGGCATTACTATGTAATGAATCTCTACTTGTTTGTGCTTGCTCTCTACTTTTGGGTTCTTACTCTCTTTTCTTCTGATGTATGCTTATAAACGGAAATGAAACTGAACTGAAACTAAGGTGTGGCAAATTGACTGCAAGAAGCAAAAGAAGAATATAGTTTTTAATTGCCTTTTAACTTTAGTAGTGTTATAGTAAGGTTTCCTATTAAAAGTTTTTGAATCTGTTTTGAGCTTTTCAATTTTTTTTATTGACTCAAATAAATACAGACAATCAACTGCGGTGAACTCGAAGTAAAATTCAGAAATCACTTGAGAAGTTCCCCTGGTCCATCCTTGACAAATATCGGAATCTCTGAATAGAAGACGATGCCCGCTGAAGAAAAATCGAAGTTACTTATTCTCTCAGGTCTGGGACGCTGTGGAATTTGGTGAAAGAAAAAAAAACATTGGAAGAAGTTCGCAGTTCAGAAATTGATCACAAAAAAAATGGTAGGAATCAGCAATACCTTCACTATTCTTTCTTGTATTATTGACTGTACCGAGGTACAAAAAAAAACTCACGCTCAAAGTTCAATTGGATTCTGTCACTAACGAATAAGATGATACAATACAAGCGCTAGACATAGGGCGATCAACCAGCAAATATGGAAACTAGGCTTATTGGTGAGTCAGAAAATTTCATTTCTCAGAATCAGAATCATTTTAATGAAAACAGCTGTCATAGACAAATTAAAAAAAAAATTGCACTAAAAGGCGCTGATTTTTTTTACATGAAAACATTTTTACATGAAAACACTTCTCTACATTTTATTAAAAGCACTTGTAAAAAAAGGAACAAAGGAGTTACTAAGTCTGTTTGTGCGGCACGAGACGGGCATAAGTTTGCTTTTGCTTATGGTATTTGCGCGGACAGGCATTTTAGGTGGTAATATTGTCCTATGTACAGGGACTAGACAATAAAAACTGGCCAAAACGAATCATCAGCTGAAAACGGCGATCGCGAAGGCTTGGTATTTCAAGTGACTTTCAGAGCGGAGCTGTAATCTGCATATTTGTCGCAAAGAATGATCTTTACAGCTCGTTTCTGGATCCCCTCCAAATCATCACTTAAGTAATCTATGTGATGAACTTGTGGGCCCAGACGGGACACGCATATTCAAGGATGGGGTCGAATAAAAGTGAGGTACGCTGTTTTCAGCTGATTACACTGGAAAACTAGGCGGCGCATCGCCACCAGTGTCCGCATAGCATAATGTCCCCTTCTTACACCAGCTCTTGTACATGAATAGAGAACGAACAGTCCACACTGAAGGTGACGCACCCAAGATAGTCGCACAAAAAGCAGAAGGGAACAAAGTCGCGGGGTAGGTAAAAATCGCGTTTAAGTGGTTTGTTGAACCTCAAAACCTTTGATTTATTCTCATTAATATGAAGACTGTTCGCAGTACACTGTGATTTAAACTGATCGAAAAAATTTGGGTCGAACTGGGCTACAGCATGCGAATCCTTTACGTGGTATTTAAGAAGCGCAGACAAATCATCGAGAATTTAAAACGATCGTCAAAGTCAGAAAGTACGTAGTTGATAACAGCCAGGGAAAAGAAGAGCTGCTAATTGGTACCTTGTGGGGCGCCACATGTAATTTCAACCCATTCCGATTCAATATCACCGGGAAAAAGGGCGTACACTTTTGATACTGTGACGTAAGAAATCAACTATAATTGGAGGATGTGTTACGGGCACCCATTGACTTGAGATTCTGGACGGCAAGAGGGTGCTTAATCAAATCAAATGCCTTTTGGTAGTCTACCAGAAGTAAATCTACAAAACGAGCTTCCAAACTCCAACCATTCAACTACTAGGTGATAAAGCCGTACTAAATAAACAGGCGTGCTGCATCCTTCAAGCAAACCATATACTGGAAGGGGTCAAGTGACGTTGAAATGTCCGTGAGAATTCACGATATATGAAAGATTCTGCAACTTTAGCAAAGTTCGGTGTGATCGAATTAGGTCTTAACTGATCACATGTCCTAGGTCCTTTAACTTGGGTATTACGCGAACATAGGCTCGCTTCCAAGCATCGGGAAAAAGTGTTATGAATAGAAGGAGTAGAATATGAAGCCAAAGCTTACAGCAAGCGAGAATTTTAAGAGTCGAGCAATCAAACTCCAACTAGACCTGGCCTTGATATACAGAAACAAAGATTCTTTATTTATAACCTGAACTAGAAACTGGCACAAAATGCAAAGCAGGACGCCAATGCTGAAATGTTCGTCACTCACTTCCAATCAAATGGTCACAAAGCTTCTGTAGGTGGTCTTATTTATTTTATAGAGAGAGATTAATCATTGCCAAGCTTAGCTCATAAGGAGAAAACTAATGTATTATATAGAGTCAGAAAAAGAAAGGGAAAAAGGGCGTTTGCATTATATAAACATATATATTAAATAAAAAAAGTTTTTTTTCTAACTGAAAACTAAAGGAGCGACAATAAAATTTAAAAACAAACAGAAATTATTCCGCATATGAAAGGGGCTGTCACCTCCTCAAACGCACCACTCTTTACGCTAAAGTTTTATTGCTTTAAAAAGTAGAGTTGTGAGAAAAAGTGAAACTTTAGCGTAAAGAACGGGGCGTAGAGGAGGGGACAGCCCCTTTCATATACGGAATAATTTTTGTTCGTTTTAAGTTGTAATGTCACTCCTTACTTTCAGTTAAAAAAAGCTTGTTTTTTTATTTAATTTCTGAACTTTTTTGAATTAATACTGGTTTTGAATTTGGCTCACCCTACATGAATAATTAAAACGAAATTTGCATATTATTTTGCATTTTTTTTAAGTAATAATAACCTTATAATAACCTAATTTTGATTTTTATTCCATTACTTAGGAATGACTTATGAATCAAAAGGCTGTTAATTAGAATAGTAAAACTCTTTTCAAAGTTGAGAAAAAAACTTTAGCGTAAGAGCGAGCTATTGAGGAGGGGCAATCCCCTTTATATACGTAATATTTTATGTTAGTTATAAGTTTTAATGTTGCTCCTTACTTTCAGTTGAAAAAAAACTTGTTTTTTTTCATTTAATTTCTGATTTGCTTTTCAAATAATTCTGGGAAATCAAGTACCACTTCTCTTCTCCCATAAAAAATTCCTCCATGGAAAGATCCTCCTGCGTAAACTTCTCCCTCCGACCCCCACCCCTAGAAAAAAATCCCCCTTAAAACGTCTGTATATATCCCAATTACCAATACTATATGTAAATTAAATAAAAAAAACAAGTTTTTTTTCAACTGAAAGTAAAGGAGCAACATTAAAACTTAAAACGAACAGAAATTATAATGTATATGAGGGGGTTCAACCCCTGGTCAATACCTTGCTCTTTACGCTAAAGTTCGAATTTTGTTCCAATTCTTAAGAATGACCCCTGAATCACAAAGGTCGTTTGAATTAGAATAGATAGCTTTTTTCAAAGTAAATAAAAAAACTTTAGCGTAAAGAGCGAGGTATTGACTAGGGGGGTGAACCCCTTCATATTTGTAATAATTTCTGTTCGTTTTAAGTTTTAATGTTGCTCCATACTTTGAGTTGAAAGAATTTGTTTCTTTTATTAAATTCCTGGTTGTTTTTTAAACAATGCTGGGAAATCCGGCGGCCCCTTCAAAGAAACGTCCCTTCCCCCATAAAAAACATCCTCCATAGAAGGATCCTCCCATATATCTCCCTCCGTGATCCCCCCCCCCCCCCTCCCTCGCCAGAAAAAAATACCTCCTGGAAACGTCTGTATACTTCCAATAACCAATACTGTATGTAAACAATGGGCAAAGTTCATAACTTGCAACCCTTCCTTCAGGGACTGTGCGGGATTAAGTCATCCTCAAGGATATATTTATTAAATTTTTGACTATGCTGAACAAAATGGCAATCTCAAAATTTTGATTGGGGACTTTGGGGAAAAAAAATGAGCGTGGGAGTTGAAATGAGCGTAGTTGCCCTCCAATTTTTTGTTAAGATATATTTATTAGATTTTAGACTGTGCTGAACAAAATGGGCAATCTCAAAATTTTGAATGTGTGATTTGGGGAAAAAAATGAGCGTGGGGGTTGAAGTGAGCGTAGTTGCCCTCCAATTTTTGTTCACTTAAAAAGGGCACTAGAACTTTTAATTTCCGATTGAGTGAGTCCTCTCGCAATATTCTGGGAACAATGAATCGATACGATCACCCCTGGAAAAAACAACAACAAATAAACACGCATCCGTGATCTTTTTCTGGCTAAAAATAAAATTTTTTTTTACACACTTTAATACCCACTAAAAATACACACTTTTACAGATAGGAGCTCGAAACCTCTACAGTAGGGTTTTCTGATACACTGAATATGATGGTTTTGAGTTTTTTCATTAAGATTCTATCACTTTATGGGGGTGTTTCCTCCTTTTTTCGAAAATAAGGTAAATTTTTTTTAAGGCCGTTTTTTTTTTTCAATTCCGTTTTTAGATTTTGGTTAATATTGAGCCGGGTCGCTCCTTACTTACAGTTCGTTACCACGAAACTGTTTGAAAATAGGCAATAAAATAAAAGTTCAAAATAGGGATAAAATCCTTTTTAATAGACAGTGTATAATAAAATTTCACAAAAAAATACCAGATATTTCGGCCACATATACAGTGACCGTCATCAGTAGTACTACTAATGACGGTCACTGTATATATGACCGAAATATCTGGTATTTTTTGTGAAATTTATTATACACTGTCTATTAAAAAGGATTTTATCCCTATTTTGAACTTTTATTTTATCGTCATGGAAAGGAAGTGTGGTCTCCGAAATTATATAAGACAACAGACAAAGTTCATAACTTTCAGCCCTTCCCCCGGGGGACTCTGATACATTGAGTCGTCTTCAAAGACATAGTTTTTAATTTTTTTGACTATGCTGAACAAAATGGCTCTCTCAAAATTTTGATCCGATGACTTTGAGAAAAAAATTGGTGTGGGAGAGGGCCTAGTTGCCCTCCAATTTTTTTCGTCACTTAAAAAGGGCTCTGGAACTTTTAGTTTCTGTTGAAATGAGCCCTCTCACGACATTCAAGGACCACTGGGTCGATACCACAGTTCATATAATTATCCAGTAAGCTTATCGCAGAATCATTTCTGGTCTTCGTTCTTGGTGCGAAAAAAAAGCTCCTCCCCACTTCTTCGTGCAGTTATTAATAGCGGGTTTCCACTTGTTTCCGATTCTTTCGCGTCTGACTTGTCTAGCCGTGAAAAGATCTGACGCAGCTTATGTTTCTACGTTCTCTAGAGCACTCGCACCCCGGTCCGGGTTTTTTATAATGGTCGAGATAGGGAATGATTATACTGGATAATTATATGAACTGTGGTCGATACGATCACCCCTAAAAAAAAAACAAAAAAAACAACAACAACAAACGAATAAAAACACACATCCGTGATCTTTCTTTTGGCAAAAAAATTGCGAAAATCCACATTTTGGCAGATAGGAGCTTGAAACCTCTACAGTAGAATTACCTGAATTGCTGAATCTTATGGTGAGATTTCAATGAGATTTTATAATTTTTAGGGGGTGTTTCCCCCTTTTTTCGAAAATAAGGCAAATTTTCTCAGGCTTGTAACTTTTGATGGGTAAACTAAACTTGATGAAACTTATATATTTAAAACCAGCATAAAAATTCGATTACTTTGAGGTATCTATTGGCATCAAAGTCCCTTTTTAGAGTGTCAGTTACTATTGAGCCGGGTCGCTCCTTACTTACAGTTCGTTAGCACGAACTGTGATTTGCTGTGTGCGTGAGTAAAAGGCAATGTATTTAAAATACCAAAGTTCCTTCTTTTTAAAGATAATTCCGACTTCCTCTAATTAAGTTAAATCTAGTTTCGAAAATGAAAAGTCCTTAATCAGCAAAGAGAAAAAGTGCAGTCACCCCCAGACAAAGAACGGCGCTATCCAAGCTTTAGATTTCGCTAAGAGAGTGAGTAATAAAAAAAGATGCTACGTACAATATTTCTAAGGAAGTTTAAACAATAGGACCCGTGTGAACGCTAAATCATCAAAAATAGTTAAGAAAGATTATTGGACGAAAGGTTCGCATCCTTGGACCACTTGGGCAATTATGAGCCAGTTCTTACAGCGCAGAAACTGAAGAGCTACGTTTGATAGTGGGGTAAAAAATGCATTTTGAGGATATTCGTAATGTAGAATCAGGACCGCTTAGACAGAATTTTTGGCGCACGATTCTTGCAATCCTTTCATGTGTATCTCGGGTCACCATTATTGTCATTTGGAGTGACCCACTGCTGTTCACTTAAATATGTAAGTTTCAATACCTCTATTGCCTTTTTTTATCTGTGTTTATTTCATTTTATATGTCTGGATCTAGCCTAATAATAGGTAATTAGTTCGCAAAATCTCCAGGTAACGTTCCCAGGGAATTGGATCTCCCGATAGCTCAAGAAAAAAAGGTCACGTTTACATGGCTGTACATTTTATTTTCACTCAATAGTTTGAGGGTGGCACAGGCCTTGTTGGCATAATCTTCAGCGCTATAAGCGGTGCTATCGGAGAAATTACAAGGTGTAAGTTCACGACGTTTGGGCATAATATCGCCTTTGATGCGGTCAGTATTTAGTACCACATTTAGTATGGCCAGCCAAATTTTTCATCGCTACAAATACTATTTTTTCATCGCTACAAATGGCACGGTCGGAAAATTGGAGGAATACTTGCGGACTAATTACGCTATAAACCTCATAATCTGAATCAATTATTAGAAAGATACAGACATATTAGTAAAGTGATTAGGCCTATAAACGCTAAGCTACGACAGGAAAACCGCTTAAAATATACTCTTAGGAGATAATAGCCTCCCCCAAAATAGGTTAAGTGAAAAAATAAAATCTATTTTACGTTGATTAAAACGCAAAAAAATATGTCGGACGACCTAACGAGTTATTAATAGTGCAGAAATTGGTCGCGAAAAATATACAAATAGCGAAATCTATACCAGAGTACAATGGTCAATCAGATATTGACGAATTCAATATCCAATTGGCCCAGTTTGTACGACTAACAAAAACAGTACTAGGAGCGTTAGTCGACATGCTCCTACTACGATTAAAAGGCCAGGCCTTAACCTCTGTAAAACAGATACAACATACCATAGGCAATAATGCCAACTTGCCAATAAAATACGGTTGATTACTTGTTAAAAGCATTTAAAGATAGGTTTATAGAAACCAGTTTCTATAAATAAATTAAAACACGGAACAGTGAGTTTTGACTTTTCACAGAATATAAGAGAATACCTTGATAATATACGCATTTCTGTAAAGGCAAAATACTGAAGTGGTTCGGGGCAACTGTATGAAAAAGTAATACTAAATACCTTTTTGCAAGGGCTACCCCCAAAACTATATAGAGTGGTAGTATCCAAAAATATTTCAGACGTTGGATCTCGCAGTTCAGGAGGTAGAGCGATTGATTGAAGTCGACACGATGGTCGCAAATCACAGTAAAGCAAAAGTAAATAGCCTAGGCAATTCAAATGCGAACATAAATTTCAAGAGCGAGCAGGCGTCCCCAATTTCTTTTCAAGGGATAACTCCCCAGTGCCACAAAGAAATAAAGCACAAGAACCCGCTAGGCAGACAAACAGTAACGTTTTCAGCCTATCAAAAAATCCAATCACGAAAATAACCTACAATAATAAGGTGCTATAATTGTAATCGTATTGGGCACATCGCGAGAGAGTGCCATTATGTCCCCAACCGCATACCAAGAATTGCTGTCGGCAGTAGGCAAAATTATAGCAACCATTTGTTCGGAAGAACAAATTTTAGCGCCGGTGGTGCATTAGGCTATAGCCAGGGAAGATTGCGCCAATCAGTACCTTAAAATACGTACCAACAAAATTTTTATACCCCTACCCCCCAACAGACAAATTAATTACCGATTTGAAAACCCAAATACTCGCCAAGGCCAATATAATGCAAGAATGCCATATAGAAATCACGGAAATTTGCCGACAAGAAATGAAAATTTTGCAAACCAACGGCATTGGCAATCAGCGCCAGCAAGCGGCACTAACGCAAGACATCCAAGTTACCGTAATAATACATGGCAAAGGCAGGCAGATGTAAATAATTAAATATTGCCTACGGAACCTCATACGTCTGAATACCTATTGCAGGCACCGACACATGAAATAATTCCTCAGGGAAGCGTTTCAGGCCCCTCAGAAATATAAATTGGACCCCGAGGGTGCCCGGAATATTTAATAGGTCCAAAACAATAGTGGTTCCGTCTTGTAGTGATAGTATTAACAAGTTACCTATATTTAATTATTTTTGTGTAGAAAACGTTTACTTTTTGGCCTTAGTTGACAGCGGAGCTACTGTAAATATCATAATATCATGCGTATTTAATATGTTGCCTCCACACATTAAGCAACAGAGGAACCCTAATAATCCCAATTTAACTAGTGTGACAGGCCATAAATTGAATGCAAGGGGTTCAATTTGCCTAAACGTAAAAAAGGACAATAGGATCTTCCAGACAAATTTTATAATATGCGATAACCTTCCGTACGAGGCAATTATAGGCGCAAATTTTTAAGGTCCAATAGAATACTATTAGACGTAGCAAACGAGAGGCTTGTCTACCCGGCTAAGGTAAGGGAAGAAATTTCTACCTTAAGAAATGGTAAAGAGGTTACGAAGGCAACGTAGCAGTAAATAAAATTTCTGGGTGGTATAATGTCGCATATTTTGAACCTCATGTCTCGCAAAAACGACATGGCATAGTTGGAAATTTGTTCAATTATTCTGAGAGACATTGCAGAGATGAAATAAATTTAAATAATAAAAGTATTGAATCTTCGAAAATAAAAATAGGAGATATGCGACAGTACAGGTCAAACAAAATTAAGAAAAAAAGCGCGAAGTAAAAAAATAGCGGAATTATGGAACAAACATAGTAAAACCCAACGTGACGCCGCAAGATGCCGCAATGGCGCAACATAGCGCCAGTATGAATCTAATAAATAATGAAAATAAAGAGAAATATTACGGATTCACGATAAGGAAAACAAAAGTCCCTCCCAAAACGATGCAAAAAATTCAAATATCACAGATGATTGAGCCAGTCGTTAGCAAATGCGAAAAATGGTTTGCGACCCCATCTGAAATACCCGAAAATCTGTTATGTGAAGAACAGATTATATCTTATGACAAAGGAGAAGGTTTTATTTGGGTAACAATAAACACGAAAATGATACAATTACAATTAAAAAGGGGACGTGTTTAGTTCAAATCCAAGTTTAAACGGAGAATGATTAAATACATGGGAAAATTCTAAAAGAATTCTAGTTAACGGCATTAGAACTTCAAATAACGAATATCCTTTGACTAAATCACAATTTTTAAAACAAATTTAATATGGATCATATTACGGACTTGGAACTTAAGAAAAAATTATACGAATTACTATGTAAATTTTAAAGATGTATTTTCCGCATCCGAAGATGACATCGGATTGATACCATTTTATGAAAATTCAATTTTAACGACTGGTAATCCCGTAGCGAAACAGCCATATCGTGTGCCGTATAAGCACAAAGAGTGGTTAAGGAATAAAATCCATGAATTAGAAAAAAATGAAATTATACGCCCAAGTATAAGTCCGTATAGTGCGCCAGTGATATTAGTACCAAAGAAGAATGGTGATCTTAGACTTGTAGTAGACTATAGAGCCCTTAATAAACAAATAGTTAGCGATAAATTTCCTCTACCAAGAATAGATGAAATTCTTGACTCAATTTCAAGCAAAAACAAGATTTTTACTTCTTTGGACCTTACCCAAGGCTACCACCAATTGAAAATAGCAAAAAGGATGTCCATAAAACTGCATTTTCAGCATCCGAATATGGTTCATATGAATACTTGAGGGTACCATTTGGGCTTAAAAACAAGTTCAAGCGCGCTGTGTAGACCCCTACTGCACTGTTAAGAGGATTAAAGAATATAAATTCATTTTGTCGACGATGTCATATGCGTGGGGGGGGGAAAACACTGAACAACACCTAGCGACATTAGCTAAGGTGTTCGAGAAGTCAGACAAGGCAATTTAAAATGCCGGCCTGAGAAAGTAAATTTATTTCAATCAAAAACTAAATTTTTAGGAGTAGTAGTAACCCAAGGAGAGATATCCCCAGACCCTGATAAAATAAAATGTGCTGAAAACCTCAAGCCCCCAGAACTATGAAAGAATTAAGGGGAATTTTAGGTCATACTGGCTACTTTAGAAAATTCGTTCGCAATTATGCCCAAATTGCGAAAACCCCTCACGGAAACTAATTAAGGGGAACTCCCATAATGTTACCTGGTCCCAGGAAGCTCAAACTTCCCTAGACCGTCTCAAAAAGGCACTCAATTCTGAACCAATATTATCACTTCCTGATTCCGAAAACGGAAAAATTTGTGGTTACAACCTATGCTAGTTCAAAAGGCATTGGCGCAATTCTTTCCCAAATAATCCCGGTAGAAAACCCTAATCCTCTAGAGGGAACGCCTAAACAAAAACAAATATAAAAAGTTATATGCTATTCGAGTAGAACCTTATCAAAAGGCGAAAGTAGTTATTCCGCCACAAACTTAGAATTATTATCTATTATCCAAAACTTGGACAAATTTAGACATTATTTAATTGGTAGAAAAATCTATACTACGATCAGACCATAAAAGCTTGCAGTACCTGCGCACATTTAAAAACCCCATGGGCATTCTAGCTAGATTGATTATGAAAATCCAAGACCTAGATTACGAATTTGAACATTTAAAAGGTAAATAAAATGCAGCTTGTGACTTTTTGAGTAGATACCCAGAAAATATTCCGTCGGAAACTGAGGAAAATGAAGTTAACGATATAAATGCTGCTACATGGATGTAAGAAAAACAAAGTCAAACACACGGTAAAAGAAAATAAGATTAACTATTGTCCCTTGTCTTTGAAAATATAAAAAGAAAGCAAAAAAAGGACGAAATGTGTGTAGCCCTAATTGATTATTTTGTGAATGATGATGCATTACCGGATAAATTCAAAACTCTTAGAAAAGAGATAGATAATTTTTACTATGATCTTGATGAAGAAATACTATGTAGAATCGTGACTGCTGAGACAAATAGAAACCAAACCTCAATAATACCTGTGCTACCACAAAACTTAATAGTGCCTGCATTTGAATATTTTCATTCAGATACAGGTGGGCATTTAGGAGTTTTGAAAACGTTCCATAAGTTAAAACAGTATTTTTACGTGCCGTCGGCAATGACAAAAACTTAAAGAATTTGCAATTACATGCAAAGCGTGTAACTTAAGAAAAATATCCCCAGCTTATCCTAATCCTCCAATGGGGAGGGTCCCGGTAGCAAAGTACCCCTTCGATGTTATCTCATTTGACTTATACGGAACAAGCGGAGCATTGCCTGTTTCTAGGAGAGGCCATACTTGTATTCTTTCGGTTATAGATCATTTTTCCGGATTTACTTTTGCAAAAGCATTAAAGAATCAAGGTGCTTATGCCACAAGTAAGGCGTTAGCAAAATTATTTTTAAAATTTGGCATTCCTAATAAAACTTTGAGTGACAACGGGAGCAATTTTGTTTCAAAAGTAACAAAAGACTTAATAAGTTTTCTTAATATAGAGAAAATGGTGACAGCTCCATACCACCCACAAGCTAATGGTAAAATAGAAAATAGGCATAAAATATTTTCGAACGTATTAAGTATTTATACAAAAGGCAATAGAAACGACTGGGATCAGTTCTTACCTTATTTAACTAACGTAATCAACACTGCTTATTCAGAAACAACTAAAGGTAATCCATTTTATTTACTTTTTTGGTCGTGATTTTAGAATCCCGTATAATGAGATTATTGAATCTCGGCAGTATTATAATAGCCCGGAAGATTACAAACAAGAATTCATAAATAGGATGAGGAAAACTTATAAAATAGTTAAGCAAGAGCTGGAAAAATGTAAAATAAACAAGAGCTAAGAAACCAACCCAAAGTCAAGGGGAGTATGGATTTCAAAGTAGGAGACTTCGTCTACCTAAAGAACGAAGCAAAAACGGAAGGCAAAAAACTTTCCAACAAATATTCTGGACCGTACGGAATAGTCAATAGGTACGATAACGATTATACTTTTAAAATGGAGAACCCCGATAGCGGAAGAACTTACAAGGCACATGTTAGCAGAATAAAAAGAGCCAAATTTCTGGAAAGATGGGTATCACATCCCTCTTCTACTGATTCGTCAGATTCGGAAAATGAGCCACCTAAATCAAGATTGGCAGAGCTAAAACCTTTGAATTTTAAACAAGATTATTTTACAAGATAACTTCAACAAGATAACAAGATAACTCAAAGATGAGAGCGATGAGAAAAAAACTTCGAAGAATTTTTAGCTATGAAAAATCTAGTTATTCCAGAGAAAAAATCCCTAATACCAGTAAGAATAAAAACGCCAAAAAGTCCAAAAAGCTATTCATCGGCGAGCGCAGGAGATTTAGATTATAAAATATCTCCAAAAACCCAATTTTTCCCCAATAGAATTTTGACCCCTTGTCCCCCCAAAAGATTTCCAGACGATATGGTTTCCCCTGCAACACCGATAGAAAGGCCCCTGTCCTTACAGGAGGAATTAAACAGAGCTGTAGAAACCCCCCGCATTACTGTAAAGAAAACTCCCCCCAAAGATTCAACTAAAACAAACCTGTGAGAAGCTATGGGTTTAATAAATTTTCCCATAAAAAACGAGTCAAAGTACATTGCCCGAGAATATAAAACTCCCAAGGATGACCAGCAAGGACAATATCATGATATAACTGTTTCAAAGGTCAAGCCTAAACAGTGGACTTCATGGAGGGAAACCCTAGTGCAAAAAATGCCCCATCCCCCTGTGGACATGGCCTTCAAACAGTGGAGGAACCCCGCAAAAACTATTGATTCCTCCCAAAGCTCTCAAGAATCTTTCAAATCCCCCGAGTTGAGAACTCAAGGCGAGGACTTAGAGAATAAATCTTCTACTTCCAGAGGAGTAGAAATTTACGAAGGAAGGGCAGGTGATACCCAAAAAGTGCCACCTCTAAAAGTTCCAATCCGGATTCGTCGGAAACCAGTTCCGAAGAGTCCGACGGTGAATCAAACCATATAGTAGTTAAAGAAATAGGGAAATCAAAACCGAATTCAGCAGCTGCACACGTGAAGGAAACAAGATTAAAAGGGCAAGAATTTTGAAAAAAACAATACAAAAAGTTTGACCTTATTTCGTTAGAAAAACCGAAAAAGAAAAAAACCCGCAAGAAACAGAGGAGAAAATAACGACACAGTCAGGTAGAACGGTTAAAAAAACCTGACAGATGGAAATATCCCTAATTAATGTAAAGAACAAATTTCAAATATAATAATTTAACACCATAATAAATTTAACAGTGTGCAAGTAAAGTTAGCCTAGTCAATATTAATGAAAAAAAAAATAATACGAGTGATGTCAAAACGTCGGTGATCAGGAGAAAAGCCCAAGGTGAGAAGCTCGTGGTTGACGATGGTGACAAATATGTGTCTTTAGGTCCTGTGTGGCACATTCTGCCTACTAGGTAGCTACCTTACGAAAATCAACTATACCCCTATAAATGTGAATTAATCAGTTGGATAACCTATAATGTACCCAGTTATTGAGATCAATAACGGAACTTATATCATGGAGAGGGGAGGTCGTGTTTTCAAAGTCAATGTCATCGATTCTATATGTGAATCGGTGATATTCATACTTTGAATTCATACTCCTCCACGGAATTCAACTTATATCCTACAAAAGAACTATGGAAATCATCATCCCCTACTCAGTGTTAAGTTGTGTAATCAAATCTAAATAGATGGACCACGTTTTGTGGGAAGCCTGGGGAGGAACTCAAGGCCCATACAGCTTTTAATATGTTGGGTTTTGGCGGTCCCCTCGGATTTTCTATGAAAAATCGACCCATGTCCGAACAAAGATTGATGTCATCAAAAACAAAAAAAATCTTTTTACTAATCGTTTAATTTCCACCAATAAGAAGACTGCAAGGTGATGACGGTGATATCTTTACTAATGGTCTTATACATGGATTAAGACGAGGCGAAATCTCCTCTCTACAACGGGCATAACAGCTTTCTAAGATTTAGAATCCCTACAACCATTATTAAACTCATTAAGACAGGGCTCTTTTGTGTATGTTTTGCAGTACTGCTTTGGTATCTACCCTTCTTAAGTTCATTTGTATGAAATTGCCTTCCTCGTGAAGATTGAAAAAAAATTTAAACTAGGAAGAATCAAAAGTAAATCACAAAAATGCCTAACTTGACTTAAAAATTCGATAATCTGACACTATTCATAGCTACAGCTTGATCTGAATCGTGTTTTTTGCTCTAATTTTTAGGTTTTTTTAGTGTTTAATCTACCCTTTTTTACTTGCCGTTTTGTTCGTTTTTCTTGCTTAAAATATTAGTCAAATTTATTTAATTATTCTAATAATCAATTCGTACTCAATTTTTTACTTTAATTATTTATTAAAACATAATTTCTCAATAAGTTATTAATTAAAATTCAATTATCTCAATTAAACTAATTAGAACCTGATAATTTATTTAAGTTTAGACTAAGGTTTATGTTTAACTTAAAAAAGATTGTGCTTCATTTAGTGAAAAACGTTTATTTTTGTAAATTTTTTCCTGTTTCTCCTTCTTTTTTTAGTTTATGCGAAATTTATTTGAGCAACATGTATATTAAATTATCCAATTCTGATATAGTGACTACTAAAGAGATTTCCTTTTGAAACCTCTATTTATTCACCCCCATTATACCCGCACAAATTTCCGCCAGTTTTCAGTATATTTTGATAAAGCGAATTTGTTTTTATTGGCTGAAGTAAACACGACTAGTTCGGAGTATCGGGTATTTTGAAAAGAAGTTTAGTTTTTAAACTATTCAATTCAGTAGGCTATACCCTTCTATCTGGCAGCTTTATAAAATCAAAAAAAAAATACCAGTACAGAAGCGTCTAATTATGAGCTCTTCCTGTTCATATTTATGAGCACTATCATTATTCTCTGTTCCAAGAGAAAAACTGTTGGAACTTTGTCTTGTTACAATAATACAGAAGGAATAGACCCAAGTTACAAAACAGAATTACTATTACAAAATGTGGGTACGATAACCATAAAACAAGGGTGTCGACTCGTAACTAAAGAGTCAACCGTCCGAACGCCGTTAATTACCACGAGCACAAAGATAATAAGTCCCAAAATAACTAACTTCAAGGCGATCAACCTGTCGTACACTATTCCCAATATAGAAAAGGAGAAAATAAAAACCTCGATATGGTCAAAAATAGAAAAGAATAAAGGGACAATAAGGCTTACAAAAATAAGAGAAGCATTAGATTCGCAGATTCCCCTATTTACAAATGAAGACCAGAGAATAAAGTATGTGGATAATAGATACGGATTGTTCCCAACCAATTTCTGGTGGAACATACTATTGGCCGTATGTATGTTTCGTATTCGCAACCTCCCTGACCATAAGAACCCTATTGACTTTTAAATACGGAAAAAATCCTAAGACTAAGAAGACGAAAAACCAAGAGAAGAACACGGGGAAACGGCTGAAGTGCAGAGGATAAACCCGGAGCCCCATGAGAACGTCTAAGCCAAGAAATAGGGAAGACATTAGAAAACGAGTGGGTGTAGAGGTCTCCACTCGTCCTTGTTATGTCTTGTTTTCTCATTGTAGTATCGTTTACGTAAAACCGTGTGGCTATGACGCTGCAACATGCGTTTCTTAAACAGTACGGACGTGCGTGAACAATGCAGGCATGAAATATGTTGTAAAATTAGACCTCAAACTTAATAATGTAGGGTAAATTATGTTTATTTAATAAGTATTGAAGAACTATATAAGCCCTTTATCGATGTTTTCGTTCTCAAAACAAATTTGAAGACATCTCTGTTTTAGATTTCCCAATGGGAATTATGTCGTTTTATTACAAAAAAAAAAAAAATTTGCGTTGTGAGTACTAATATTAATGTATTTATTTAACTCTGTCTCATAGCGTAAAAATTCATGTACCCAATTAATACGTGACTTATTTGTACTATGAGTGTTTACTTCAAAGAACTTGTGATTCTGCCTCGTTATTTTTATTACAGGAAGTGGATGGACACATTGGATATTGAACATTACAATGAGTCGTCCAGTACAGATACAACCTAGTAGCATCTATTTTCATCATATCTCAACCAACGAAGAGTACTCACCATAGAATCCAGGCAATTTTCATCCCAGCTTCGTCTACGAATACAACAGTTACCTTTGATCGTTGTTTCTTCGACCATGAACCATATTACGTATCAGGTAACATTATATTTGAATCTCAGTATCCAGCGCATTATCGAACTATATAATCACATAAATTCTGAGAACCCCATCGATCAGTACAAGATATAAATACAGAAATATCGCTCTTGATAATCATTATGGACCCCAGAATCATTTGACTGTTTAGTGATTATATTTGAAATTAAATGATATTTAACGATATTTGAAGTTAAATGATATTTGAGGATATTTGAAGATATTTGAAGTTGAAGTTAAAGACAACTTGAAGTTTAATTCTGAGAACCCCATCGATCAGTACAAAATATAAATACAGAAATATCGCCCTTGATAATCATTATGGACCCCAGAATCATTTGACTGTATAGTGATGATATTTGAAGTTAAATGATATTTAACGATATTTGAAGTTAAACGATATTTGAAGATATTTGAATATATTTGAAGTTGAAGTTAAAGACAATATGTTGAAAGAGTCACTATAGTTTGATGTCAACCCGTTCCAAATCCAAACTTCAATTCCCCCGTGATTAACCTAGGAATCACCGCAAAGGTTAATTGACGCAAGCCATGAGCTAACAATTTTATAAAAGGCACAAATGAACAATCTTAAGCGAGAGTACATTCTCTATGTGCCTCAAAATATCCTAAAAATGATATGCTAAGAAGAAAATAAACGCACTCCCAGTGTTTGACCCCTTAATGATAAGGCACCCTATGAACTATCAAAAAAAAGGCAGTTGAGAATGAGCCCTGATAGCATATGCCAACACCTGTAGTGGGAAGCATCATTTCCCAGTTGACAATTAGAGAAAACTTGTCGTGTGAACACAATCAGGCTCGAACTGTTCCATGAAGAAACCATAACGTAAATGCTTCAAATTTTTGCCAAGACAAAAAGAGTGAAGGACAATAATTTACAACAGAAGGATTGAGTACACTAAAGACTCAAAGGTGATGAAATAGATGTGAATTTACATATGTTACTTCTTAATAACTTTGATAACTCAAAAATCCCAATATCCTATCATTAACGTTGCGTAGCAAACATATCCAGTGAAAGTGTTTTAAAATTACCAGTGAACATGGTAAAACACAATATTGTGTGTTTTAAAATCGTTTTTGTATGTAGTGTTAGATGTCCAGATAGTTATGTGTAGCGTTGTCGAGCTATTCATTTAATGTAGCGTAGATAGAAAGTAGTGTGCCATATAGACAGCAAAATAAAAAAAAAGCCTTGTAAAAAGTGAATTAAAAAAAACTTATGTAAAGGTAGAATAGCCCCAACCTTGTTGGAAATGTAAAAGTAATCAGTGTTAGATGTAAAAAAAATCTTTAGTAGCTAGCCTAGAAACCATGAATAATCTTAGTCCGGTAGACGAATTTTAGATAGGGACGTAGAACAAAATAAGAAAAGTAATAGAGAGGATTTGTAGGACCCCCGATTAAGCCATAACATAAATATAAAATAATTATGTAGAAGAAAGAGTTAATAAATGGCAAACATTTTAAAAAGCCCAATGGCAAGCAAATGCTAATGACGGGACGTCATTAATTGATGGGAAGGGTAATATGTACCGTGAGTAAAAGGCAATGTATTAAAAATACCAAAGTTCCTTCTTTTTAAAGATAATTCCGACTTCCTGTAATTAAGTTAAATCTAGTTTCAAAAATGAAAAGTCCTTAATAAGCAAAGAGAAAAAGTGCAGTCACCCCCAGACAAAGAACGGCGCTATCCAAGCTTTAAATTTCACTAAGAGAGTGAGTAATAAAAAAAGATGCTACGTACAATATTTCTAAGGATGTTTAAACGATAGGAACCGTGTGAACGCCTAAATCATCAAAAATAGTTAAGAAAGATTATTGGACGAAAGGTTCGCATCCTTGGACCACTTGGGCCAATTATGAGCCAGTTCTTACAGCGCAGAACTGAAGAGCTACTTTTGATAGTGGGGTAAAAATGCTTTTTGAGGATATTCGTAATGTAGAATCAGGACCGCTTGGACAGAATTTTTGGCGTACGATCCTTGATATCCTTTCATGTTGTATCTCGGTCATCATTATTGTCATTTGGAGTGACCCACTGCTGTTCACCTAAATATTTAAGTTTCAATAAATCTATTTTTTTTATCTTTGTTTATTTCATTTTATTTGTCTGGATCTAGCCTAATAATAGGTAATTAGTTCGCAAAATCTCCAAGGTAAAGTTTCCCAGGGAATCGGATCTCCAGATAGCTCAAGAAAAAGAGGTCACGTTTACATGGCTGTACATTTTATTTTCAGTCAATAATTGAGGGTGGCGCAGGCCTTGTTGGCATAATCTTCAGCGCTATAAGCGGCGCTATCGGAGAAATTACAAGGTGTAAGTTGACGACCTTTGGGCATAATATCGCCTTTGACGCGGTCAGTATTTAGTACCACATTTAGTATAGCCAGTCAAATTTTTCATCGCTACAAATACTATTTTTTCATCGCTACCACCTGTCTAGGTACTGGTGTGTACCTAGACTGGTGGTATGTTACCACCACATACCACCAGTTACTGTTACCACTGTTTCATGTTACCACTAGTCTAGGTAAACAAGGGCTGGCATTTCGTGGGAAGAATCATGACGGGAAATTCACGCTGAGGTAGCCAGTCTTCATTCGAGACACAAAATCGAATTCTGGACAATTGAATGAAAAACCAGATGAATTGGAATGTTACCAGTTATCTGTCGGGTAATAGGCAAAATGAATTGACTGCGACTGTTCTAACAGAGCTAGTTCAAAAATCATAGTAGAAGTAAATGAAGCTGACTCCTTTGGCATCTTCAAAGACGTAACACCCCCTGCCAGCCACGAAGAGGGTTTAGCTGTAGGTGTACGGTACATTGATAGAGAGGGAGCCGCTAAAGAGCGTTTACTCGTCATTTTAAATTCTGAGTCAAAGAAAGGAGCCGATATAGCAGAAGATATTCTACGAGTTTTGTGAAAGGCTCGTATCAATGTAGAAAAAACAGGCATTTCGATGCTGCGATTTTGCAAGTAACAGGTGTGGGCGCGCCGATGTGCCGCAAGCTTTCATTTCAAAGAAGTTAGGAAGAAATATTCAATACCTCAGATGCCTAGCCTACAGAGGAAACATTGTCGTTCTTTTTGTAGATATTTTTAAAAGCACTGGAAGTATCATTGAGTTTTCCGAGTGGTTCTCTCTAGCGAATTAGAACAGACAAGGGTTGCCTTTAATATACAGAGCATTCACTTTGCAAAAAAAAACTATTGTAGTTACATTGGCCGAAGGCCAGAGAATATTTGGCAAGATGAAGATTGTCAAGAACAGATTGAGGTTAACTGTGTGAAACGATGGACTTGACCATCTCATGCTCATGATGTCAGAAAAAGACCTACTTGAAAAAAAATGGCCTAAACCTACTTATAAAAAAGTAGGAAATTGAAAAGCCATGCAGCCTTAAAGTTTAGTTTATTTTCTCTGTCATGATTTTGTTTTTATACCTGAGTTTTTTCCCTACATTATATGGCAATATCCGCAACTAATAAACATGATTTTAACACCTCAAAAATGAAAAAAACAAAATTCGGTTGTCGTCGGCACCTACCCGAATTCGTCGGCACATTTGGTACGCCCTCCCTCCAAAGGTAAAAGGCCAGTGACGGCCTTACATACACACACACACACACCCATATATATATATATATATATATATATATATAGGGGTATATATAGGTCTTATGGATGGATGCTCGTATTAACTTCAAAGAGGGTCCATTTGATTGGAAATTGAAAGCTCTAGTTCCCTTTTTAAGAGTCAAAAGAGATTGGAGGGCACCTAGCCCCCTCCCCCCTCCACGCCCTTTTTTCCTCAAACTCATCCGATAAGTACTTTGAGATATCTTTTTTTTAAAAAAAGTTCAAAGACCATATAACGAAAACTTCAGGTTCGACACAACCCCCCCAGGACCCGAAGGCAGGTGTTGTAAGTTGTGCCCTGGGGGAATATATGGTTCTTATGAAAGGGATGCTCGTATAAACTTCAGAGAGAGCCCATTTGATTGGAATATGTAAGTTCGAGCTCACTTTTTAATAGTCAAAAGAGATTCGAGGGCAGCTAGCCCCCCCCCCCGCCTTTTTTCCAAACCCACCTGATGAAAATGTTGAGATAAACATTTCGTTAAAAATAGTTGAAAGGTCAGATAAGAAAAAACTCCGGTGACAATACAAGCCCCCAGGGCCCAGGGGAAGGCGTTTTAAGTTATGCCCTAAGGGCCTGTATGGTTCTTATGAAAGGGATGCTCGTATAAACTTAATAGAGGGGCTCATTTAAAGAGGGGATATTTGATTGGAAATTAAAAATTCTAGTTCACTTTTAAGAGTCAAGAGAGTTAAGGGCAACTAGCCCCCCCACCCACGCCCTTTTTTTCCAGACCCATCTGCTACAAATTTTGAAATAGCCAGTTTTTGGAAATTGTTCAAAAGTTAGATAACAAAATCTCCCCCCAGGGTCCGGGGGATAGGCGTTGTAAGTGATGTCCTGGGGGCGTATAAGGTTCTTATGAAAGG
>JAPEVW010000222.1:0-77500 GCA_027921565.1 Artemia sinica | reverse complement strand
AGAACGAGTAAAAACTTAAATTGAACACACAATTCAAGCTTAAAACGAACAGAATTACTACAAACAAGAATATGGCTACAGCCCCCTTCCCTAAGTGTAAAAGTCTAAAGCATACTGCGTCATTGGTGCTTTACTGAAAACTATATGCGTCTTGGACAGTATTGGGAAGAACTATTAAAATTAAGCAAGAAATTTGGTATATATAATGATATTAATTGCTGAAAGCTACTCAGTTCAACATTTTTTTTTTCACCGAAATATTAATTTTTTATTTTCAATAAAAGGAAAATATTTGTGGTATAGCTCGTTATAAAAATGTATGTGTCTTGAATAGTCCTTGGAAAGAACTAATAAAATGAAAATGTATATTAGATAAATAATCAAAATATCGCACTTACTGTAATTTTTATTTTTATTTTAATATTGTAAGTACAAAAAAAATATTTGTTATATGATTCGGTTTCAATAAAGCTCATTTGACGCACTAGACTCAAGACTTTTACAGTTTGGGTTGGGAGCAGTAGTGTGTATAGCAATTGTTTAGGCCCTATTCAAGTGTCACTTTTGCTTTACTAGAAACTTTTACAACGCAATTAGTGCTGTACCCGCTATATAAATTTGCATCAATCATAGGCAGCGCAATAGCGCTGCCAAAGTAAAGAACGATGTTGGCACAATGTATTATTATTTTTTATTTATTTGTTTTTTAGACCAGGACACTTCGTATCGAAAGACTTGTCGTAGAAACTTTGAAAAGGGCTCATTCGATTGGAAATTGGAAGGTCGAAAGTGCTTGGAAGGCAACTAACACCCCTTCCACGCCCGCCATTTCCCCAAACACATCCAATCAAAATTTTAAGATGGCCTTTTTTTCAACGTAGTTGATTTCCAAATAGAAATTATGTTTTTGAGGAAGACACTACTCCCACAGCCCTCGGGGCAAGGTTGTAAGTTATGCCCTGGGGGTATACAAGGTGTTTATAGAAAGCTTTGTCGTAGGAACTTCAAAAAGGGCACATTCGATTAGAAATTTAAAGGGTTAGTGCCCTTTTTAATATTCGAAAGTGATTGGAGGGCAACTAACCCCCCTCTCACGCCCACCTTTCCCCCAAAAACATCCAATCAAAATTTCCAGATAGCTATTTTGTTCAACGTAGTTGAAAGTTCTGGAAATTAGGTCTTTGAGGATGACAACCCCCCCCCCAGTCCTCAGGGCAAAAGTTGGAGTTTATACCCTGGGGGTATATAAGATTCTTATAGAAAAAACGTTGTTGTAGAAACTTCAAATGGGGCTCATTTGCTTGGAAATTGAAATGGCTAGTGCCATTTTTAATAGTCGAAAGTGATTAGAAGGCAACTAAGACCCCTTCCATATCCACCATTTCTCCAAAACATATCCGCTCAAAATTTTGCGATAGCCATTTTGTTCAACTCAGTTTAAAGTTCTGGAAATTGTATCTTGAGCAGGACACTCCCCCTAAAGTTTTCACGGCAAGGGTTATAAGTTATACCCAGGGGCACAAAAGGTTGTTATAGAAAGCGTTGTCGTAGAAACTTCAAAAACGGCTCACTCGATTGCAAATTTTAAACGGTTAGTGCCCTTTTTAATAGTTGAAAATGGTTGGAGGGCAACTAACCCCCTCTAACGGCCACCATTTTCCCACATACATACAATCAAAATTTTGTTATAGCCATTTTTTTCAACGTAGATTTCCAGATAGAAATTATGTTTGTGGGGAGGACACTAACCCAACAGCCCTCAGGGCAGGGGTTGTAAGTTATGCCCTTGCCCTGGTGGCATATAAGTTTTTTTTTATAGAAAGCTTTGTCACAGAAACTTCAAAAAGGCTCATTCGATTGGAAATCAAAGCCCTAGTGCCCTTTTTAATAGTCAAAAGTGATTGGATAGCAACTAACCCCCTTCTCGCGCCCACCTTTTCCCCATACACACCCAATCAAAATTTTGAGATAGCCATTCTGTTCAACGTAGTTGAAAGTTATGGAAATTAGGTCTTTGAGGATGACATCCCCCCCCCAAAAGCCCTCATGGCTAGGGTTGTAATTTATGCCATGGAGGCATATAAGGTTTTTATAGACTTCAAACAAGGGCTCATCCGATTGGAAATTGAAATGGTTAGTGCCCTTTTCAATAGTCGAAAGTGATTGGAAGGCAACTAACACCCCTTCCACGCCCACAATTTCCCCAAACACATCCAATAAAAATGTTGAAATAGCCATTTTGTTCAACGCAGTTTAAAGTTCTGGAAATTATATATGTCTGAGCAGGACACTCCCCCTCCCCCAGTTTTCAGGGCAAGGGTTATAAGTTAAGCGCTGGGGGAAAATAAGGTTTTCATAGAAATCGTTGTCGTAGGAACTTCAAAAAGGGCCTATTCGATTGGAAATTGAAATGGGCTAGTGCCCTTTTTAATAGTTGAAAATAATTGGAGGTCAACTAAACCCCTCTCACGCACACCATTTCCCCTAACGCATACAATTAAATTTTGCTATAGCCATTTTTTTAACGTAGTTGAAAGTACTGGAAATTGTGTCTTTGAGGATGACAGCCCCTTCCCCCTCCCCACCCAGCCCTCAGGGCAAGGGTTGTAATTTATGCCATGGAGACATATAAGTTTTTTATAAATATCGTTATCGCAAAGACCTCGACAAGGCTCATTCGATTAGAAAATGAAAGGGTTAGTGCCCTTTTTAATAGTCGAAATTTATTGGAAGGCAACTAACACTCCTTCCACGCCCACGATTTCCCCAAAACCATCCAATATAAAAAATTTTGAAATAGCCATTTTGTTCAAAAACGCAGTTTAAAGTTCTGGAAATTATGTTTGAGCAGCACACTCCCCTTCCCCCAGTTTTCAGGGCAAGGGGTATAAGTTATGCGCTGGGGGAATATAAGGTTTTTTTTTATAGAAATCGTTGTCGTAGAAACTTCAAAAAGGGCATATTCGATTGGAAATTGAAGTGGCTAGTGCTCTTTTTAATAGTTGAAAATGATTGGAGGGCAACTAAACCCCTCTCACGCACACCATTTCCCAAAACACATACAATTTAAATTTTGCTATAGCGATTTTTTTTAACGTACTGGAAATTATGTCTTTGAGGATGACAACCCCTTCCCCCAGAGCCCTCAGGGCAAGGGTTGTGAGTTATGCCCTGGGGGCATAGAAGGTTTTTATAGAAAGCCATATTGTAGAAACTTCAAAAACAGCTCATTCGATTGGAAATTGAAAGGGCTAGTGCCCTTTTTAATAGTCGAAAGTGATGGAAGGGCAACTAACCCCCTCTCATGTCCACCATTTCCCCAAACACACATCCAATAAAAAGTTTGAGATATCCATTTTGTTTAACGCTGTTGAAAGTTCTGTAAATTAGGTCTTTGAGGATGATAGCCCCCTCAGAGCCTTCAGGGCAAGGATTGAAAGTTATGCCAAGGGGCACATAAGGTTTTTATAGAAATTTTGGTCCTAGAAAACTTCAAAATCGGTTCATTTGATGGGAAATTGAAAGGGCTAGTGCACTTTTTTAACAGTCGAAAGTGAATGGAGAGCAACAAACCCCCCTTACACGCCCACCATTTCTCCAAACACATTCAATCAAAGCTTAGAGATACCGATTTTGTTCAACGTAGTTGAAAGCTTTGGAAAATATGCATTTTAGGGTGACCAGCCCCCAAGAGCCCCCAAGGCAAAGGTTGTAAGTTGTGCCCTGGGGGCATATAAGGCTTTTATTGATAGCGTTGTCGTAGAAACTTCAAAAGGGCTCATACAATTTGATATTGAGAGTGCTAGTGCTCTTTTTATAGTCAAAATTGATTGGAGGGTAACTAACCCCCCTCTCAATCCCTCCTTTTCCCGAAACACATCCAATCAAAATTTTCAAATAGCCACCTACCCACAAATCAGTATCGATAAATAGTTTAAACCCAGAACAAGCAGAAATTAAAAATAAATAGGAGCCAAACTCAAAACGAGCAGAAATTAAAATGAGTATTGTTCAAAACCCCATCAAGGAGGCACACTTGTGCCTCTATAAAGAGGCGACCCACCACAATGTTAAGCGATTTCAGGTCCTAGAGGTCGCAGAGAGACGGCGGTAATTGCATTTTGTAGCCCAAGCTCAAACTAAGAAACTTGCAAAATTTCATCCTCCTCCGACTTTATCTTCATGGGGTAAACTGGGCCGGAAGTTTGGACCCTCCCACCACAGCCCCCTTTAACGTTGTCTGATTGGGCTGAAATTTAGAGGTTAAGCTTTCCTAGGGCCGGGAGCTTATCTCGAAATTTCAGCTCAATCCGATCACTCCTTCCCTGTTTTCAAAAACCAAATATAGCCACTTAAAATTCATCTCTTTTTTTTTTGTTAGCCACGCCTACAGGCCACAGTTGGCAACGGATCCGGTTGAATGAGGACTCATTCGAAGCAGAATTCGACCTGTTAGGGCCTTTTGATATTTTCAGACCGAAAAAAATTATCCCCGAATTTACATTTACGAAAAAACCTCGTTTTCCTATATTAGCCCATGTTAATTTTTCCCTCCACAACCCCCCCTTTAACGTTGTCTGATCGGGCTGAAATTTAGAGGATAAGCTTCCTGGGCCTGGGAGCTTATCGTCGCGAAATTTCAGCTCAATCTGATCACTCCTTCCCTGTTTTCCAAAAACCACATATCAAGATTTTTGGGAATTTGCTTGCGTCGAAAATACCCTCTATTTGGTAAACAACAATTACTATTGTGTTTGTATAGTCAGCGGCTGAGACTTCAGACTTTCACGCGGAAAACTCGGGTTCGATTCACCATCAGAGCAACTTTTTTATATACTTTGAAAAGAAACTCAGTTTCTTTTTAAATTATTTGAAAAAAAAATTACGTTTTCTAAAGAGTTAAAGAGGCTGAGTTACAAGGTCGACCCTTAAAACGTACAGGGATTAGGAGGCACAGTTGGGGGCTGTTAAAGAGGCTGAGTCACAAGTTCGAACCTTAAAACGTACAGGGATTAGGAGGCACCCTGTACGACGTGATTTGAGTATTCAGGAATTAAAAGCCTTAACACAAGAATGTTCAAGAGCGGGGGGTTTGGGGGGCGGAAGCCCCCCAACTTTAACTCCTGACACGATCAGCTAACAGTTAGTCAAGCAATAATAAGTAATAAACTGTACAAAAACGTGCAGAAATTATTTGAAAAAAACTACGTTTTCTAAAGAGTTAAAGAGGCTGAGTTACAAGGTCGAACCTTAAAACGTACAGGGATTAGGAGGCACAGTTGGGGGGCTACCACCCCCAAACCCCCCGCTTTCGCAGCCTTTAAATAAAAAAAAATTTCTTTAAACTGAAAGTAAGGAGCGACATTAAAACTTAAAAAGAACAGAAATTATTCCGTATATGAAAGAGGCTGTGCCCTCCTCAACGCCTCGCTCTTTACGCTAAAGTTTTTATTGTTTAAAAAAAGAGTTGTGAGAAAGTCAAACTTTTAGCGTAAAGAGCGAGGCGTTGAGGAGGGCACAGCCTCTTTCATATACGGAATAATCAAGGAGGCACACTTGTGCCTCTATAAAGAGGCGACCCACCACAAATGTTAAGCGATTTCAGGTCCTAGAGGTCGCAGAGAGACGGCGGTAATCGCATTTTGTAGCCCAAGCTCAAAACTAAGAAACTTGCAAAACTCATCCTCCTCCGACTTTATCTTCATGGGGTAAACTGGGCCGGAAGTTTGGACCCTCCCACCACAGCCCCCCTTTAACGTTGTCCGATTGGGCTGAAATTTAGAAGTTAAGCTTTCCTAGGGCCCGGGAGCTTATCCTCGAAATTTCAGCTCAATCCGATCACTCCTTCCCTGTTTTCAAAAAACCAAATATAGCCACTTAAAATTCATTTCTTTTTTTTTCTTAGCCACGCCTACAGGCCACAGTTGGCAACGGATCCGGTTGAATGAGGACTCATTCGAAGCAGAATTCGACCTGTTAGGGCCTTTTGATATTTTTCAGACCGAAAAAAATTATCCCCCGAATTTACATTACGAAAAACCTTAGTTTTTTTCAAATAATACAGATAAACAGGTTAGACATGCTTTGTTATGAAAATATCTGCGCGTCAATTTTCATAACAAAGCATGTCTAACCTGTTTATGTGTATTATTTGAAAAAAAAAACTACGTTTTCTAAAGAGTTAAAGAGGCTGAGTTACAAGGTCAACCCTTAAAACGTATAGGGATTAGGAGGCACAGTTGGGGGGGCTGTTAAAGAGGCTGAGTCACAAGTTCGAACCTTAAAACGTACAGGGATTAGGAGGCACCCTGTACGACGTGATTTGAGTATTCAGGAATTAAAAGCCTTAACACAAGAATGTTCAAGAGCGGGGGGTTTGGGGGGCGGCAGCCCCCCAACTTCAAACTCCTGACACGATCAGCTAACAGTTAGTCAAGCAATAATAAGTAATAAAACTGTACAAAAACGTGCAGAAATTATTTGAAAAAAACTACGTTTTCTAAAGAGTTAAAGAGGCTGAGTTACAAGGTCGAACCTTAAAACGTACAGGGATTAGGAGGCACAGTTGGGGGGCTGCCGCCCCCAAACCCCCCGCTTTCGCAGCCTTTAAATAAAAAAAAAGTTTTTTAAACTGAAAGTAAGGAGCGACATTAAATCTTAAAACGAACAGAAATTATTCCGTATATGAAAGAGGCTGTGCCCTCCTCAACGCCTCGCTCTTTACGCTAAAGTTTTTATTGTTTAAAAAAAGAGTTGTGAGAAAGTCAAACTTTAGCGTAAAGAGCGAGGCGTTGAGGAGGGCACAGCCTCTTTCATATACGGAATAATTTCTGTTCGTTTTAAGATTTAATGTCGCTCCTTACTTTCAGTTAAAAAACTTTTTTTTTTATTAAAGGCTGCGAAAGCGGGGGGTTTGGGGGGCGCAGCCCCCCAACTGTGCCTCCTAATCCCTGTACGTTTTAAGGTTCGACCTTGTAACTCAGCCTCTTTAACTCTTTAGAAAACGTAGTTTTTTTTTCAAATAATGCTTTCTTAAAGCCAGAATATAATTTGTACTTTATTGAAAAAAATCCTTTTAAATGTTTTCACTTTTCTAACTTTAAGAAATGAAAAACCAATTAAGATTTTAAGGAGTAAACATCAGAATATGTATATTAAACTGACGATGCAGATTTTTTTCAGTAAATTCATTGAATTTTTTTCAGCGAAGTACAAATTGTATTCTGGCTTTTAGAAAGTTTGGGTTTACTACTACTACTAACTACTAACAACTCATCGCAGCACCAAGCCGCCTGAGGCCAACACAGCTACGCACGCTCCTCTCCATCCCAATCTATTCAAAGCCTCCCTTTTACACCCGCCCACGAAGTTCCCATTTCCTTTAAATCTTTCTTTATGACGTCCTCCCACCCAGACGGGGATGACCTGCTTTCCGTTTAGCCCTAGATGGTTGGCCGAAAAGAACAATCTTCGGGAATCTGTCATCCTTCATCCGCACAACATGCCCTAACCACCTCAACTTTTCTTTCATTATAGACCTAGAAAGCGGTATTGAACCACATTTTTCGTATAGCCTACTGTTTGAAATACGGTCAGTCAGCCGGGTACCCAAACAATCCTTAAGCAATTTCTCTGGAAAACATCTAGCAAATCTTCATCCGCTTTTCGGAGCGTCCATGCTTCAGAGCCATATTTGACCACTGTCATCACTGTAGCTTCTAAGATTCTAATCTTGGTTTGCAGACTTATCTTCCTATTCTTCCAGACTTTTTTTTAACTGTGAAAAAACACCCTGAGCCTTGGCTATTCTATTTTTAACATCTTCACTGCTCCCACCATCTTTACTAATAATACTACCAAGGTAAGTGAAGCTGCCCATCTGATCAATCTTTTCATTACCTAACGTCACATTTTCATCTTCACTTATCCCTAGCCTTAGTGACTTAGTCTTCCTAATATTAATTTTCAAACCAATACTAGCACCCTGAACTCGCAAAACCTCTAAAACTTCATTCATTTTGCTCACGCTTTCATCTAGGATGCTTAAATCATCAGCATAATCCAAGTCCAGGAGACTTTTTCCTCCCCATATTGATTCCGTGGTCTCCCATTGCCTTTCCTGTGCTCCTTAAAACAAAGTCCATCAAAATAATCCATATAAAGGGGGATAGAACACAACCCTGCTTAACTCCTGATTTAATACAAAACCAGCTGCTAACCTCATTTCCTACCTTAACCGCAGCAGTGTTATTCTCGTACATAGCACGAATCACTTTAATGTATTTGTCTGGTATACCATACAAGGATAAAACCTTTACTAAAGCTCCTCTATCAAACAGAATCGAACGCTTGCTCATAATCTATAAAACTGAGGACCAAAGGTGTTTGAAAACTTAGGCACTTCTCAATTATTAACCTAAGAGTGAAAATTTGGTCAACACATCCTCTACCTTTTCTAAAACCGCACTGCTCTTCTCTTAAAACTTTGTCTACGGCATCTCTCAGTCTAAAAAGTATCATATTACTAAGCAATTTGCTACCTACAGAGACCAGACTAATGCCTCGATAATTACCACACTCACTTTTATCACCTTTCTTATAAAGTGGCTTAATTAAGGTTTTCTTAAAATCGTTAGGTACTTCCCCTTTTTCAAAAATCATATTCATAATCTTCAATAACTTATTTCTAACCTCAGAGCCACCATATTTAAGAAACTCATTTACTACCCTATCAGCATCTGGAGCCTTATTATTCTTTAATCCTTTTAGTACTGTTGCTAATTCCTCCTCACAAAACAAATCTTCCTTCACATCCAAGGTATCACAAACTTTTTCATTTTCCTCTATATTTTTTCCTGCAACTCTATCTCGGTTAAGCAAGTTCTCAAAATGTTCGGCCTATCTCGTTTTAGCTTTTCCTTATCGCTAATTGCCACCCCATTCCTATCTTTAACTGGGGACAAGTCCGGATTGACTACTACCTCTCAATTTGTTAAAATGCCAGTACAATATTTTACTATTATGCCGTCTAGCTGCATATTCTAAATCCTCGGCAATTTTATCCATGGCCTCCACTTCACACCTCTTAGTTCATATTTCAATGCTTTCTCCACTTTCTTTACATTTCTTTTGTTTCATGCGATCTATCACTCAGATAATTCTTGTACAAGTCCTTTCTCCTTTCTATTAAACATAAAGCTTTTTCACTAATATTCTTAGCTGCAGTTCTAGCTTCTTCCCTAATACACCTTCAGCAACTTCACAAATTATTTTTCTAAAATTATTCCAACCATCTTCCACATTATCAAATTTTAAACTCTCAAGTTTAGTATTCAACTGTTCCTGGAAAGTTTCTCTCAAATTCTCATCCTGGAGTCTACTAACATCATAACTTCCCGGGAGGTAATTACCCTTCCGATATTTCAGCTTTAAATTAACCCTTGACACTACTAGATGGTGATCTTTACTTTTAACATCAATAACAGCACTCCTATATACCCTAGTATCTTGTATTGATCCTGCCAGTCTTCGGTTTACTATAACATAATCAATAAGGTTTGCTGTCTTACCATCACGTGAATACCATGTTAGCTTATGAGCCATTTTATGACCAAACACCGTATTGGTTATAACTAGATTGTTATACCTACAAAATTGCAAAAGTCTGTATCCATTACTGTTTTCTTTTCCTACACCAAATTTACCTAAGCTGGGATACCATCTATCCTTATTTCCACCAACCTGGGCGTTAAAATCTCCCAGTAATAACATCATATTTCTACCTGGGACCGTGCTCATATTAATTTCTACTCGTTTTGAGTTTGAATCTTATTTATTTTGATTTTCGTTTGTTTTGGGTTTCATTTATTTATTGATACTGATTTGTGGTAGTTGTATTCTTGGTAGATTATTTTTTTCTATTTTCGTTCATTTTGGTTTAATGGAGTTCTTTTTTTTTTAACTTATGTTGTTGAAAAAATTTTTTTTAATTAATTCTAAGAAAATACAGAATCATTTTCTTGTTTCAAAAAAACTTTTCTAAAATATTTGTCTTTTTTAAGGTTTATCAGTACTTAAATGTTACGAACGATAGGTTGATGAATGAGATCTCTCACCTCTGATTTGAAGGAATCGCAATTTATTTTAATTTTTACTGCCCTCTATTTAGTTACGAGTCCCCAAAAAAAACTTGTTCATATTCATCTATTAAACAGTTTCTGATAACAAACAGCAAATAAGGAGCGATTAGGTTCAATAGTAAACGAAATTCTAAAAAACTTCAATTTTAATATCAAAAGGTATTTCTTTTTTAAATGGACTTTTTATGCTTATCCCAAATACGTAAAATTCATAAATCTTAGTAATTACCTATCAAAATCTACGAGTCTGACAAAATTCTCCTGATTTTTGGAAAAGGGGTAGAAAACCCGAAAAAGGCAAGGAACCTTAAAAAAAAAATTTCTATCAGATTTAGTGTATCAGAGAATCCTACTGTAGAGGTTTCAAGCTCCTTTCTGCAAAAATGTAGAATTTTTTTGGGGTTTTTGTTTTTTTTTTTGCCAGAAGAAAGATCACAGTTGCATGTTTATTTGTTTATTGTTTTCTTTTCCAGGGGTGATCACATCGAATCAATGGTACTAGAATATCGAGAGAGGACTTATTCAAAATGAAATTAAAAAGTTTTAATGCAATTGTCAAGTGACCATAAAGATTGGAGGGCAACTATCCCCTTCTCACGCCTCTTTTTTCACCTTAGTCGCCCGATCAAAATTTTTGAGATAGCCATTCTTTTGAGCATAGTTGAAAGATCTAATAACTATGCCTTTGGGCATAAAAGACCCCCTCCCCTCAGCCCCTGAGGAAAGAGTTGTAAGTTATAAAATTTTTACAATTTTAGATACAATCTTTTTTAGTATACAGATAGATGTCAGGGAGGGGGGGGGGCAATTTTCTGCGAGGGAGAGGATTTTCCACGGAGATATATTTCAGTGGAAGTTTTTACGAGAATTCATATACGAAATTCTTTTTATTCATCTTACTCTCTCTTTGCAGATTGAATTTTACGTGTGAAGATGTCCCAGGTGAAATATTCCAGGGGAACTTTTCAGCGAATTGGGATTTTCTGGAGGGTTTTTTCATGGGAGAAGATTTTCCACAGGAGAAGTAGGCGATTTTTCGTGGGAGCAACTTTCCACTTGGGGGAAGGGGGATTTTAGGGACATTTGTTTATGATTTGTAAATTTGTTTTAAATCCAGTATGATTTGAAAAGCGATCAGAAATTAGTTTTTTTCAAATGAAAGCATGCTAAGGAGAATTTTTCAGGTGAAATCTTCGGCAAAAAAAAATTTTCGGGAGGAATTTTCAGCGAGGATGGAATTATCTAGAGGGAATCTTACTGGAACGGGCGTATCTTACACGGAAGAACTTTCGATGAAGGAATTTTACTGGAGGGCGTATCTTACACGGAAGAACTTTCAATGAAGGAATTTTAGGTTGGGGAGGGAAATTTTCAATGAAGTGGGTGCCAGAATTCCCGGTATTATTTGAAAACGATCAGTAATTAAATAAGAAAAAACTAGTTTCTTAGCTGCAAGTAAGGAGTAACATTAAAAACCTATAGCAAAAAGAAATAATTCTGTATATGAAAGTGTCACCGCTTCTCAATACATCGCTCTTTACACAAAGCTTGACATTTCGTCCAATTTTTAAAGTCAACTCCTAAAGCACAGGGCTGTTTAATTGGAATGAGAAGCTTTTAAAGAACTAACAAAAACTTAGCGTGAATGTATTTAAAGGGGGGGCAACCTCCTTCATATACGGAATAATTCCTGTTCGGCTTAAGTTATAATGTTACTTCTTACTTTCAGTTGAAAAACCTTTTTTTGTTTAACCAGAATAAGAGATCGTGTTTGAAACCCAACTTGAAAAATATGTAGATGCGAAATCCATGGATTTTTGTTGCTTATTCAACCACAAGGCTTGTGAAAAAAAGGGCTTGTGAAATAAGGCCAGCAAAATATTTATTAAGACATCAAAGAGGAAATAAGACCAAAGTGTGTGTGTGGCAAAACAGTAAAAGTATAGGGCAGTATTTTGCTTCCCCTGCTTATGTTCAGCAGAATAGTAAATTTAAATTGTAAATAGAATGAATGGTCACAACATGAAATAAAAATGCTGGTTCCAAGATTATGTTTGTTTTAAAAAAGAAGATAATTCTAGAACACAGGCTTCTGTATAAATCATTTTATATTCTAGAGCTCTTTTTTTTATACCCCCTACCCTCAGGATAATTCTCAGTTCTTGGCCTTAGGACCGTTTAAAGGTTTGTCCGTAGAAAGAAATGTTTTTTGTTTTCTTAAATAATTTATAAGTTTATTTGAAAGTGCGAGATTCTTGTCATTGCTTTCTTTAAATAAACTTCCATCATAAACTTGTCTATTAGAAAATATTTTTTCTTTACAGGTTTAGTTGCCATCGCCCAAATAAACCATGGGAAGTCTGCAGAGTTTTCCCACTTCTGGTTGATCATTGAGGAAGGAAAAGTAAATGTTTATGAAGATGAGCTAACAGAAACTCCCTGTTCCCAACTATGCTTGGCAGGGGCTCGTGTCAAAAGGGCTTATGTTGAAGATTGGCCAATGGCTTTTAAGGTTGAAAAACAAAATTTGGGATTTATTTTCAAGGTAATATATCGTCAGGTTATTTAAAGCTTTTTTTGCTTAATACCATAAAACCTAAGCTCGTATTAATCTAAAAATAAGCCTTTTGAACTAAAGTAGTTTTTTAATTTCTGAGCATAAAAACGAAAATCAAGGGAAATTAGATTTTTTTTTTCACCTCAGTATACTCGAAATCTCTTTTCATGAAATTTCTATGGGTGCTTATCATAGCTGCAGCGGTAGCTGCAACCTAGTAAAGAGCCAACCACAGCCCATAGTAACCGAATGTTAAAAACTAACTAGTGAAAAACTGCCATGCATCACTGATTCAGGAATGGTAACTAATATTTCGGTTTGTCATAAAAGTAAAAGCTTATTGCGAAAAGAAATTTCTGTTTATTTCACAAAAAAAAACTGAAACCCCTTGAAAATGGCGTCAGATCAAAATGAAAATTGTACCGTTGGAATCAGCAAGGTTGAAAATCTAGAAAAGGGAGCTTACAGTCCCCCTCCTTGAACAACAGGGAAAAACACTTTTTTCCATGGATGGCATTGATCTGTCTATTTTTTTTCTTATTTTTTTTCTTTACAGGGCTAGGGGGTGATCAGAACATCATAGAGAGATGTGTAATAGTTCATTCGAACGGAAATTAAATTTGCTAGTGCACTCTTTAAATGACCAAAAAGATTGGAGGGCAACAGGCCCCCTTCTCTAAAGATCCTCCCCCCAAAGTCATCCAATCACAATTTGAGATAGCTATTTTGTTCCACATAGTTTCAAAGGTCGAAATCTGTGGTTTGGTGATGATATGAACCTCCATAGTCCCTGGGGAAAGGGCTACACTGTATCAGTATATGACGTGTTTATGTCATGCGTATCGGTATGAGCGTATTCTTATTGGTGTATTGTATCGGAGGTATCTAGACAGATTTTTAATAGATCATATAAAAGATACTTCTTATATCTACGTCCAGTGGCCAAATTGGGGGGGGGGGGGTAAGGTTGGGGCAGTAAATCCATAATCCAACGAGTGGCGTAATTTTTTCAAAATCAGGTAGGGACAACTTTTGTCAAAAGTTGTGATACAAATTCTAAAGCGAGTCTGTAGTGAAACTTGGAACTTTTCTACAAAATAATCATGAAATGTTCTTTTCAGATCCAAAACGACAGTCAATCATTGAACTGAGCTCATTGTGCAGAAGTGATGCCAAACTTAACGAAAAAAGAAATAAAGCAAACAGTCTCAAAAATGCTTTAGCCTACTTTTTATACGGTTTTACCGTACCAAAACTCTTGCATTATTTTATTGATATATATCAGAAAGGCCGTGAAGTAGTAATTTTTGTTATGTTTTAAGTTTCAACTTCGCTCTTTAATTTCCTCGGGAAAAAAAACTTAGTATTTTTTAATTTATGCTTAAGTAGGTTCCAGTTGTTATTAACCAACTGTAGTACTGGCGGGGCTCTTACAGGGCAATAATAAAACCTACATTCATTATTTTTGTCGAAAAACTATGTGTTGTCAAACAGAATCCTATTCTAACGTTGCATCTATGTCATCTTTAGTAACCACTAGTCCAAGTTTTGAGAATTAATTTGTTCGTCGTATCGTTGCTGTAAGGCTTATTTTCGTATCTGGTATTTTCACCTTTTTGAGATAACCGTTAGAAACCGTTTGTCAAGCTATCTTCAGGGGAATAATAAGCAGGACTATTTAAACCAGAAGGATCAAAGTCAGTAGTATCAATTCACAAAATTGGGGGGGGGGGGATTTATTTTTCGAAATCTAAAGAGGATGGTAATTTTTCGGTTTTTATTTTTTCTTCAGCGAAAATAGCCAAAAATGCACTTTATCAATGAAAATGCCCAAGATATTTCTTTCCATAGCGTAGTTAGGAGAGGGGGAGAATCAAAGGGGAAATAAAGTTTAAAAAATAATAGTATATGCTACTAGTTTATTTCCTATGAGCTATCGACGTCTTTAAGAATGCGCCACTGCACGCCATCACTGACACTGAAAACGGGAACTCGATAAATAGTTTTTCTATATTTGTCATCGAGGGGTTACTATTCTCAAAGTTTTCACTTTTTAGCTCATTGGTCACTAATGGGTCAATATACCATAAAATGGCAGAAAACGCCAGCTTACTGTGCAACGATATCTTTTGCAACAAAATGGCGTTAGAAATTTCTATTTTCGCGCCAAATATTCTCTCAGCATACTAAAACTATCAGTTCGATATAGACACACCCGGAACAAACAAATATATAAAAAATTTATCCGTGATCATCCTCCACAGAAAAAACAAAATTTTGGCATCTTTGTAGAAATGGGTTCAACAAGAGGGCCTCTTAAAGACGGTTCTCTAATATACTCTTTACATTGCACAATTTACATCAATATCACTCACGTTTTGTAGAAGAGGGGTCCTTCTACTTAGAAAATCAGGCACATTTTTCCTTTAAACTCAATAAATTTTGCAAATTTAGAATCAGCATAAAAATTTTATTTTTCGATGTAAGTAATATTCTGATAGAACTTCATTTTTTTATATATATGTGACGTTACCAGGTTTTATTGAATATGCTAACCCAAAAACAGAAGTAACACAATTAGCTGAACTAGTAAACAACTCTAAAAGTATTCAGAGAATTACTAAGCTTCTGTGAAAATCTACTGAAAACTCTGAGTTGCTTTATCTTACTCGCTTACTAGCAGTACAATCAGGTATTTCCGCCTCACCCGACATCTGAACAAAGCTTTTTAATAAGGGTCTACCGTGATGGCTGGTGTTGGGCCAATTCTTCGGCAAGTTTCAGCCTGCACTTGTCCCAGTTGTGACTGAATTTGCGGGAACCCCTGCAGGCTTCAGATGCTGCTTATCTAGCGACCATCATTTTTAATTACCCTTTTTCTCCTACGCCATGTTAATAAGGATTCAGCATGAAGAATCTATTTAATATGTTGGTCGTTGGGCAGCGCCAAATGTGTCGAAGCCATCAGAGCCAGCAGAGCTTGATGACGTTTGAAATTTTGTCGATGTTGAAACGAAATTGTTGGACATTGTTTTTCAAAGTATGATATGATATCCAGAATTTTCGAATTGAATATGCGCAACGGTAGTCCAAAACAACTTCTTGAGTACACCCCTGAGATGCTTAGACAGGCCATGATTCAACAATGCAGAAAAGTGCTTCCCTCAATGTCGATTTATACATGCTTTCCTTCGTTCGCAAGCTAACCTCTTCACGGACCAAGAGATGTTTCCAGAGCTGAGCAAAATCTGCTTCTGCTCTCAATATTCTTCTGTTCACATCTTGATCACATCCTTCTTTGGAATCCATCGGGAATACTAGGTAAACAGGAATGTCAACATTTCCTAGTGGGAGATCATAAGGGATTCGCTGATAGTCCCTTGTAACGATCAAATCAAGAACTACTGGTTTCCTTATATTTATTCGTAGGCTGAGGAAAGCTGAGAAATACACCACTTCGTAAAGCATTTACTTAGCCAAGTTTTGGGTCTAGTGCAAGAAAGTTTACGTCACTTACGTATTAAAGGTCCGTCAATTTGACATACCTATTAAATACTCTTTCTTCTCCAATCACTACAGTAATTACTGAAGACTAAGGAGAGCCTATAGCCTTATTTCACACCCTACTCCACGTCAAAAAATGATGATTCTTCTCCGTATACTTAATTCGTGTTACGCATCCTTTGTAGTGGAATTCCAAGATTTAGATTCTTGTGGCATACCATCTTCAATGAGAATCTTCCAAAAGGTCCATGATTCAAATGAATCAAAAGCGGCAACGTAATCTATGAAAAACAATGACGAGTGGGGGATTGTACCTTTTGAATTTTTGCATGATCGAATAGAAAAACATTTACCAGTAAAACAAAATGAATAAAATGTTGGCACTGCAACTCTCTTCGGGACATTGTAAATCTAATAAAACTGGTGTTTTTCAAATAGAAATTAAAGACTGACTTTAAAACTTGAGGCAGGAGTTGCTCATAGTTTCTTTATATTCAATACTACTACTACTACTAACAACTTCCGCGTATTGTCATCCCCGCTGGAATCTTCTCATTTCACTATTCCTACTGTTTGTTCTTTCAAATACCTTGGTATTTCCATATGCTCCAGCATTAAGGGTATGTGTAGTAAGCTTGTGGATAAGTCTAGGAAAAAAATATTGTAGAATTGTAGTAAATAGGGAAAAAAATAACCTTAAAGCCTTATGCAAGTTATATTCAAATTTTGTGATCATGCTGTTCTTTTTCCTGTTGGTACTTTATATTAAGTGCCTGCGCTCGTATTACTATCGATATCTCCGATGATTTCTCCAGTATTTGACCTCACGTACTCGGAACCGAAAATTATTTATAATTATAGCGTATCTGATGTGACCTGTAAGCTCAAGTTATTTTATGTTAAGCGGCTAAAGTCAGCCCCTGGCAAGCTCGGGCCGCACTACGGGCTCATTCGCCTTTTCGTTCATTTGTAGAGCTTTGTATTTGTGGTATTTTGTGTTTTTTCCTTTCTTTTTTCTTTTTACTCTGCTTTTTTTCTTATGTTATTAGCTGGTTATAAATATATTGCTATTGGACGTTTGGAAGGTGTGTTAATGGATTCATACTTCTATATTAATCTGCAGGAACTATTATGTAAAGTTCCTTCAAAGCAGTTGCGTTATGAGAAGTTGAAGAATTTGGGCCTAAACATACGCTATTTGAGTCATTTCTTCGCCCAAACTCTAATAAAGACAAACTGACGCACCCAATAGCTGTTGCATAACTGTAAGCAACACTATACGTAAACTGTTGCATGGTTGATGCATAGAGTTTTACGCTATTGTGATCACCTTTATATTTGTACTACCCTATAATGATGACAATTGTCCAAAATCAAGAACAAATCTTCCGTCTTGATTTCTGGTCTCCGAAGACCTCTGAGTCTCTAAAGTTATTTTATATCAGTAAAATAAAAGAATTTTAATGATAGCTTTTTTTCTAGAGTATACGATTCCCTATCATTTTATTTTTAGTAGATCTAAATTGGATATACATGCCAATGCTGAATGAGCTACAAGTGGCAATTTTTTCTCTAGTTACTTTTTTTTTTTCGTTATCGCTGCATTTCGTATCTGTTTTCGTAACTGTTTTGTCATTAAAAGTAAAACATGATAGTAGATAGGCCCTAATGACTCCGAACGGGGCATAATTTATGCATGTTTTTATGGTTTTTGTCACTGAGAATAAAAAACAGGATTTTTCTCACTTTGTTGTATTTTAATGGTTTATTGATTCTACCAGGTGGAAGCTATCATGAGTCCGATGAGTACATATTTTATACATGTTTTTATGGTTTTTGTCACTGAGAATGAAAGAACAGGATTTTTCTCACTTTGATGTATTTTCATGGTTAGATTTCTGAGAAATTGATTAGCATGATGAGGGGAATTATTGATTCACGAAAGAGGAATTAAAAAACAATTTTGGCTTCTTTGGTCTTTAGGTCTAAGGGATAAATGGTCTTTAGGTCACAGAAATAAATCAATATTCTGTTTTAAATATGGCTTCTTTGATCTTTAGCGTCAGGAATTAGAGATGACATAACTTGTTATCTTGGAATTATGCGGGGAGTCTAAAGAGATAGAAAAATCCTTTCATAAATACGGCTTCTCTGATCTTTAAGTCAGAAAGATAAATTGATATTCTATCGAAACCTTAATAGTGTAGCTAGGAACACCCGAGAGATGAAGAGATTAACGCAGGATAGGGTTTCCTAGGAATTTCCAATGTGACAGCGCAGGGATGCCAAAACAAAGGAACACGCAGAAATTAGTTTTAGGGGATTATTTGGGCGAAACAGTTTGAGACATTTTAGAAGATAAAATAGCGAAACCATTTGAGGCATTTTAGAAGATGATTTAGAAGATGTTTGAGGGTGAAACTCTGTGTTCATTATAATACAAAGTTCCATTTGAACAGTCTTGTGAGGTCTCCTACCCCAACAACCCACCTACCCCAACCCCAAAGGCCCCCGGTCCCCCAAAGGGCCACTCGAGCCCCCAAAGACCCCCAAAGGGCCCCCAAAGGTCACCGAGCCCCCAAATACCCCTGGGTTCCAAAGCCCCCCCCCCCGGGCACCCATAGTTTTTTTAAAATACTTTTTTTTTTTTGAATCAATTTGTTTGCATGTCTGGGTTGGTGTTTGCAAGTCCAAGAATTTGTCTTTTGTTGGTTTGAATGTCTAAAGTGTCTGTCTTTCTCTGTTTGCATGTCTGAATCTATTTGTTTGCATGTCTTGGTTGATGTTTGCAAGTTCAAGAATTTGTCTTTGTTGGTTTGAATGTCTAAAGTGTCTGTCTTTCTGGGTTTGCATGTCTGAATCTATTTGTTTACATATCTGGGTTGGTGTTTGCAAGTCCAAGAATCTGTCTTTGTTGATTTGAATGTGTAAAGTGTATGTCTTTCTCTGTTTGTGTGTCTGATTCTATTTGTTTGCATGTCTGGGTTGGTATTCGCAAGTCCAAGAATTTGTCTTTTGTTGGTTTGAATGTCTAAAGTGTCTGTCTTTCTCTGTTTGCATGTCTGAATCTATTTTGTTTGCATGTCTGGGTCAGTGTTTGCAAGTCCAAGAATTTGTCTTTGTTGGTTTGAATGTCTAAAGTTTCTGTCTTTCTCTGTTGTGTATGTCTTATTCTATTTGTTTGCATGTCAGGGTTGATGTTTGCAAGTCCAAGTATTTGTCTTTGTCGGTTTGAATGTCTAAAGTTTCTGTCTTTCTCTGTTTGTGTGTTTGATTCCATTTGTTTGTATGTCTGGGTATATGTTTGTAAGTCCATGAATTTGTCTTTGTTGGTTTGAATGTATAAAATTTCTGTCTTTCTCTGTTTGTGTGTCTGATTCTATCTGTTTGCATTTCTGGGTTGGTGTTTGCAAGTCCAAGAATTTGTCATTGTTGGTTTGAATGTCTAAAGGTCTGTCTTTCTCTGTTTTTGTGTCTGATTCTATTTGTTTACATGTCTGGGTTGGTGTTTGCAAGTCCAAGTATTTGTCATTGTTGGTTAGAATGTCTAAAGTGTCTGTCTTTCTCTGTTTATGTGTCTGATTCTATTTGTTTGCATGTTTGGATTGGTGTTTGCAAGTCCAAGTATTTGTCTTCATTGGTTTTGAATGTGTAAAGTGTCTGTCTTTCTCTGTTGTGTGTCTGATTCTATTTGTTTGCATGTCTGGGTTGGTGTTTGCAAGTCTAATTATTTGTCTTTGTTGGTTTGAATGTCTAAAGTGTCTGTCTTTCTCTGTTTGTGTGTATGATTCTATTTGTTTGTGACTTGCAAACACCAACCAACCCTGGGTTTGTGTTTGCAAGTCCAAGAATTTGACTTTGTTGGTTTGAATGTCTAAAGTGTCTGTCTTTTTCTGTTTGTGTGTCTGATTCAATTTGTGGCATGTCTGGGTTGGTGTTTGCAAGTCCAAGTATTTGTCTTTGTTGATTTGAATGTCTAAAGTATCTGTCTTTCTCTGTTTGTGTGTTTGATTCTATTTGTTTGCATGTCTGGGTTGATGTTTGTTCCATTTGAACAGTCTTGTGAGGTCTCCTACCCATACAACCCACCTACCCCTAACCTGAAGGGCCCCGCCCCCCCAACACCCAAAAGCCCCGTTCCCTCAGAGGGCCCCTCGAGCCCTCAAAGGTACCAGAGCCCCCAAAGACCCCCCCCTGGGCTCCAAAGCCCCCCCGGGCCCCCACATTTTTTAAAATAATTTTTTGAATCAATTTGTTTGCATGTCCGGGTTGGTGTTTGCAAGTCCAAAAATTTGTCTTTTGTTGGTTTGAATGTCTAAAGTGTCTGTCTTTCTCTGTTTGCATGTCTGAATCTATTTGTTTTGCATATCTGGGTTGACGTTTGCAAGTTCAAGAATTTGTGTCTTTGTTGGTTTGAATGTCTAAAGTGGCTGTCATTCTCTGTTTGTTTGTCTGATTCTATTTGTTTGCATGTCTGGGTTGGTGTTTGCAAGTTCAAGAATTTGTCTTTGTTGGTTTGAATGTCTAAAGTGACTGTCTTTCTCGGTTTGCATGTCTGAATCTATTTGTTTGCATGTCTGGGTTGGTGTTTGCAAGTCCAAGAATTTGTCTTTGTTGGTTTGAATGTGTAAAGTGTATGTCTTTCTCTGTTTGTGTGTCTGATTCTATTTGTTTGCATGTCTAGGTTGGTGTTTGCAAGTCCAAGAATTTGTCTTTTGTTGGTTTGAATGTCAAAAGTGTCTGTCTTTCTCTGTTTGCTTGTCTGAATCTATTTGTTTGCATGTCTGGGTTAGTGTTTGCAAGTCCAAGAATTTGTCTTTGTTGGTTTGAATGTCTAAAGTGCCTGTCTTTCTTAGTTTGTATGTCTAAATCTATTTGTTTGCATGCCTGGATTGGTGTTTATAAGTCCAAGAATTTTGTCTTTGTTGGTTTGAATGTCTAAAGTGCCTGTCCTTCTCTGTTTATATGTCTGAATCTATTTGATTGCATGTCTGGGTTGGTGTTTGCAAGTTCAAGAATTTGTCTTTGTTGGTTTGAATGTCTAAAGTGCCTATCTTTCTCGGTTTGTCTGTCTGATTCTATTTGTTTGCATGTCTGGGTTGGTGTTTGCAAGTCCAAGAATTTGTCTTTGTTTGGTTTGAATGTCCTAAAAGTGTCTGTCTTTCTCGGTTTGTAAGTGTCTGAATCTATTTGTTTGCATGTCTGGGTTGATGTTTGCAAGTCCAAGAATTTGTCATTGTTGGTTTGAATGTCTAAAGTGTCTGTCTTTCTCTGTTTATATGGCTGATTCTATTTTGTTTATATTTCTGGGTTGGTGTTTGCAAGTCCAAGATTTTGTCGTTGTTGGTTTGAATGTCTAAAGTGTCTGTTTTTTCTCTGTTTGTGTGTTTGATTCTATTTGTTTATATGTCTGGGTTGGTGTTTGCAAGTCCAACTATTTGTCGTTGTTGGTTTGAATGTCTAAAGTGTCTGTCTTTCTCTGTTTGTATGTCTGATTCTATTTGTTTGCATGCCTGGTTTGGTGTTTGCAAGTCCAAGAATTTGTCTTTGTTGGTTTGAATGTCTAAAGTGTCTTTCTTTCTCTGTTTGTGTGTCCTGATTCTATTTGTTTTGTATGTCTGGGTTTGTGTTTGCAAGTCCAAAATTTGTCTTTGTTGGTTTGAATGTCTAAAGTGTCTGTCCTTCTCTGTTTATGTGTTTGATTCTATTTGTTTGCGTGTCTGGGTTGGTGTTTGCCAGTCCAAGAATTTGTCTTTGTTGGTTTGAATGTTTAAAGTATCTGTTTTTCTCTGTCTGGGTGTTTGATTCTATTTGTTTGCATGTCTGGGTTGGTGTTTGCAGTCCAAGGAATTTGTCTTTGTGGGTTGTCTTCCTCTGTTTGTGTGTCTGAATGTCATAGTGTCCAAGAATTTGTCTTCGGACTTTTTGTGTGTCTGATTCTATTTGTTTGCATGTCTGGGTTGAGTTTCCATGTCCAAGAATTCGACTTTATGTTTGGTCTTGAAGTCAAAGGTGTCTGTTCTTTCTCTGTTTGTGTGTCTGATTCTATTTGTTTGCATGTCTGGGTTGGTGTTTGCAAGTCCAGAATTTGTCTTTATTGGTTTGAATGTCTAAAGTGTCTGTCTTTCTCTGTTTGTGTGTCTGATTCTATTTGTTTGCATGTCTGGGTTGGTGTTTGCAAGTCAAGAATTTGTCTTTGTTGGTTTTGAATGTCTAAAGTGTCTGTCTTTCTCTGTTTGTGTGTCTGATTCTATTTGTTTGCATGTCTGGGTTGGTGTGTTTGCAAGTCAAGAATTTGTCTTTGTTGTTGGTTTGAATGTCTAAAAGTGTCTGTCTTTCTCTGTTTGTGTGACTGATTCTATGTTGTTTGCATGTCTGGGTTGGTGTTTGCAAGTCCAAGGATTTGTCTTTGTTGGTTTGAATGTCTAAAGTGTCTGTCGTCTCTGTTTGTGTGTCTGATTCTATTTGTTTGCATGTCTGTGGTTGGTGTTTGCAAGTGTACAAGAATTGTCTTTGTTGGTTGAATGTCTAAAGTGTCTGTCTTTCTCTGTTTGTGTGTCTGATTCTATTTGTTTGCATGTCTGGGTTGTGTTTTTACAACTCTAAGAATTTGTCTTTGTTGGTTTGGAATGTCTAAAGTGTCTGTCTTTCTCTGTTTGTGTGTAGTCTGATTCTATTTGTTTGCATGTCTGGGTTGGTGTTTGCAAGTCCAAGAATTGTCTTTGTTTGGTTTGAATGTCTAAAGTGTCTGTCTTTCTCTGTTTGTGTGGCTGATTCTATTTGTTTGCATGTCTGGGTTGGTGTTTTGCAAGTCCAAGAATTTGTCTTTGTTGGTTTGAATGTCTAAAGTGTCTGTCTTTCTCTGTTTGTATGTTCTGATTCTATTTGTTTGATAGTTCTGGGTATTGTGTTTGCAAGTCCAAGAATTTGTCTTTGTTGGTTTGAATGTCTAAAGTGTCTGTCTTTCTCTGTTTGTGTGTCTGATTCTATTTGTTGCATGTCTGGGTTGTGTTTGCAAGTCCAAGAATTTGTCTTTGTTGGTTTGAATGTCTAAAGTGTCTGTCTTTCTCTGTTTATGGGTGTTGATTCTATTTGTTTGCATGTCTGGGTTGGTGTTTGCAGTCCAAGAATTTGTCTTTGTTGGTTTGAATGTTGTAAAGTATCTGTTTTTCTCTGTTTGATGTGTTTGATTCTATTTGTTTGCATGTCTGGGTTGGCGTTTGCAAGTCCAAGAATTTGTCTTTGTTGGTTTGAATATCAAAAGTGTCTGTTTTTCCTCTTTTTGTGTGTCTGATTCTATTTGTTTGCATGTCTGGGTTGATGTTTGCATGTCCAAGAATTTGTCTTTGTTGGTTTGAATGTCTAAAGTGTCTGTCTTTCTCTGTTTGTGTGTCTGATTCTATTTGTTTGCATGTGTCTGGGTTGGTGTTTGCAAGTCCAAGAATTTGTCTTTGTTGATTTGAATATCTAAAGTGTCTGTCTTTCTCTGTTTTTGTGTCTGATTCTATTTGTTTGCATGTCTGGGTTGGTGTTTGCAAGTCCAAGAATTTGTCTTTGTTGGTTTGAATGTCTAAAGTGTCTGTCTTTCTCTGTTTTGGGTGTCTGATTCTATTTGTTTGCATGTCTGGGTTGGTGTTTGCAAGTCCAAGAATTTGTCTTTGTTGATTTGAATGTCTAAAGTGTCTGTCTTTCTCTGTTTGTGTGTCTGATTCTATTTGTTTGCATGTCTGGGTTGGTGTTTCGCAAGTCCAAGAATTTGTCTTTGTTGGTTTGAATGTCTAAAGTGTCTGTCTTTCTCTGTTTGGTGTCTGAATTCTATTTGTTTGCATGTCTGGGTTGGTGTTTGCAAGTCCAAGAATTTGTCTTTTGTTGGTTTGAATGTCTAAAGTTGTCTGTCTTTCTCTGTTTGTGTGTCTGATTCTATTTGTTTGCATGTCAGGGTTGGTGTTTGCAAGTCCAAGTATTTGTCTTTTGTTGGTTTGAATGTCTAAAGTTGTCTGTCTTTCTCTGTTTGTGTGTCCTGATTCATTTGTTTTTGCATGTCTGGGTTGGTGTTTGCAAGTCCAAGAATTTGTCTTTGTTGGTTTGAATGTCTAAATGTCTGTCTTTCTCTATGTTTTGTGTGTCTGATTCTATTTGTTTTTGCATGTCTGGGTTGGTGTTTGCAAGTCCAAGAATTTGTCTTTGTTGGTTTGAATGTCTAAAGTGTCTGTCTTTCTCTGTTTTGTGTGTCTGATTCTATTTGTTTTACATGTCTGGGTTGGTGTTTGCAAGTCCAAGAATTTGTCTTTGTTGTTTGGAATGTCTAAAGTGTCTGTCTTTCTCTGTTTTGTGTGTCTGATTCTATTGTTTGCATGTCTGGGTTGGTGTTTGCAAGTCCAAGTATTTGTCTTTATTGGTTTGAATGTTCTAAAGTGTCTGTCTTTCTCTGTTTGTGTGTCTGATTCTATTTGTTGCATGTCTGGGTTGGTGTTTGCAAGTCCAAGAATTTGTCATTGTTGGTTTGAAATGTCTAAAGTGTCTGTCTTTCTCTGTTATATGGTGTATTGATTCTATTTGTGACTTGCAAACACCAACCAACCCTGGGTTGGTGTTTGCAAGTCCAAGAATTTGTCTTTGTTGGTTTGAATGTCTAAAGTGTCTGTCTTTCTCTGTTTGTGTGTCTGATTCTATTTGTTTGCATGTCTGGGTTGGTGTTTGCAAGTCCAAGTAGTTTTGTCTTTGTTGGTTTGAATGTCTAAAGTGTCTGTCTTTCTCTGTTTGTGTGTCTGATTCTATTTGTTTGCATGTCTGGGTTTGTGTTTGCAAGTCCCAAGAATTTGTCTTTGTTTGGTTTGAATGTCTAAAGTGTCTGTCTTTCTCTGTTTATGTGTCTGAATTCTATTTGTTTGCATGTCTGGGTTGGTGTTTGCAAGTCCAAGAATTTGTCTTTGTTGGTTTGAATGTTTAAAGTATGGTCTTTCTCTGTCTGGGTATTTGCTGATTCTATTTGTTTGCATGTCTGGGTTGGTGTTTGCAAGTCCAAGAATTTGTCTTTGTTGGTTTGAATGTCTAAAGTGTCTGTTTTTCTCTTTTTGTGTGTCTGATGATTCTATTTGTTTTGCATGTCTGGGTTGATGTTTCCATGTCCAAGAATTTGACTTTTGTTGGTTTGAATGTCAAAAGTGTCTGTCTTTCTCTGTTTGTATGTCTGATTCTATTTGTTTGCACGTCTGGGTTGGTGTTTGCAAGTCCAAGAATTTGTCTTTGTTGGTTTGAATGTCTAAAGTGTCTTTCTTTCTCTGTTTGTGTGTCTGATTCTATTTGTTTGTATGTCTGGGTTGGTGTTTGCAAGTGCCAAGAATTTTGTCTTTGTTGGTTTGAATGTCTAAAGTGTCTGTCTTTCTGGTTTTGCATGTCTGATTCTATTTGTTTACATATCTGGGTTGGTGTTTGCAAGTCCAAGAATCATGTGTCTTTGTTGATTTGAATGTGTAAAGTGTATGTCTTTTCTCTGTTTGTGTGTCTGATTCTATTTGTTTGCATGTCTGGGTTGTGTTTCGCAAGTCCCAAGAATTTGTCTTTTGTTGGTTTGAATGTCTAAAGTGTCTGTCTTTCTCTGTTTGCATGTCTGAATTCTATTTGTTTGCATGTCTGGGTCAGTGTTTGCAAGTCCAAGAATTTGTCTTTGTTGGTTTGAATGTCTAAAGTTTTCTGTCTTTCTCTGTTTGTATGTCTTATTCTATTTGTTTGCATGTCTGGGTTGATGTTTGCAAGTCCAAGTATTTGTCTTTGTCGGTTTGAATGTCTAAAGTTTCTGTCTTTTTCTCTGTTTTGTGTGTTTGATTCCATTTGTTTGTCATGTCTGGGTATATGTTTGTAAGTCCATGAATTTGTCTTTGTTGGTTTGAATGTATAAAATGTCTGTCTTTCTCTGTTTGTGTGTCTGATTCTATCTGTTTGCATTTCTGGGTTGGTGTTTGCAAGTCCAAGAATTTGTCATTGTTGGTTTTGAATGTCTAAAGTGTCTGTCTTTCTCTGTTTTTGTGTGTCTGATTCTATTTGTTTACATGTCTGGGTTGGTGTTTGCAAGTCCAAGTAATTTGTCATTGTTGGTTAGAATGTCTAAAGTGTCTGTCTTTCTCTGTTTTATGTGTCTGATTCTATTTGTTTGCATGTTTGGATTGGTGTTTGCAAGTCCAAGTATTTGTCTTCATTGGTTTGAATGTGTAAAGTGTCTGTCTTTCTCTGTTTGTGTGTCTGATTCTATTTGTTTGCATGTCTGGGTTGGTGTTTTGCAAGTCTAATTATTTGTCTTTGTTGGTTTGAATGTCTAAAGTGTCTGTCTTTCTCTGTGTTGTGTGTGTATGATTCTATTTGTTTGTGACTTGCAAACACCAACCAACCCTGGGTTGTGTTTGCAAGTCCAAGAATTTGACTTTTGTTGGTTTGAATGTCTAAAGTGTCTGTCTTTTCTGTTTGTGTGTCTGATTCAATTTGGTTGGCATGTCTGGGTTGGTGTTTGCAAGTCCAAGTATTTGTCTTTGTTGATTTGAATGTCTAAAGTATCTGTCTTTCTCTGTTTGTGTGTTTGATTCTATTTGTTTGCATGTCTGGGTTGGTGTTTGCAAAGTCCATTTGAACATTTGTCTTTGTTGGTCTCCTACCCATACAACCCACCTTAAACCTGAAGGTCTTCCCCCCCCAACCCCAAAGATTCCCGCAAAAAGTTGTCTTTGTCAGATTGAAGGTCTAATTAATGTCTGTCCCCTAGAGGGCCCCTCGAGCCCTGGGTTGGTCCCAGAGCCCCCAAAGAACCCCTTTGTTGGCTTTGAAGTCCCCCCCCGGGCCCCACTTTTTAAATATAATTGTTTGAATCAATTTGTTTGCATGTCTGGGTTGGTGTTTGCAAGTCCAAAAATTTGTCTTTTGTTGGTTTGAATGTCTAAAGTGTCTGTCTTTCTCTGTTTGCATGTCTGAATCTATTTTGTTTGCATGTCTCATCCAACCCACCTACCCCAAACCTGAGGGGGGTTGACGTTTGCAAGTTCAAGAATTTGTCTTTGTTGGTTTGAATGTCTAAAGTGTAAAGCTGTCATTCTCTGTTTGTTTGTCTGATTCTATTTGTTTGCATGTCTGGGTTGGTGTTTGAAAGTTCAAGAATTTGTCTTTGTTGGTTTGAATGTCTAAAGTGACTGTCTTTTTCTCGTTTGTGTCTGAATCTATTTGTTTGCATGTCTGGGTTGGTGTTTGCAAGTCCAAGAATTTGTCTTTGTTGGTTTTGAATGTGTAAAGTGTATGTCTTTCTCTGTTTGTGTGTCTGATTCTATTTGTTTGCATGTCTAGGTTGGTGTTTGCAAGTCCAAGAATTTGTCTTTTGTTGGTTTGAATGTCAAAAAGTGTCTGTCTTTCTCTGTTTGCTTGTCTGAATCTATTTGTTTGCATGTCTGGGTTAGTGTTTGCAAGTCCAAGAATTTGTCTTTGTTGGTTTGAATGTCTAAAGTGCCTGTCTTTTTCTTCTCTGTTTATGTGTCTGATTCTATTTGTTTGCATGTCTGGGTTGGTGTTTGCAAGTTCAAGAATTTGTCTTTGTTGGTTGTTGGAATGTCTAAAGTGCCTATCTTTCTCGTTTGTGTGTCTGATTCTATTTGTTTGCATGTCTGGGTTGGTGTTTGCAAGTCCAAGAATTTGTCTTTGTTTGGTTTGAATGTCTAAAGTGTCTGTCTTTCTCTGGTTTGTAAGTGTCTGAATCTATTTGTTTTGCATGTCTGGGTTGATGTTTGCAAGTCCAAGAATTTGTCATTGTTGGTTTGAATGTCTAAAGTGTCTGTCTTTCTCTGTTTATATGGCTGATTCTATTTGTTTATACTTCTGGGTTGGTGTTTGCAAGTCCAAGAATTTGTCGTTGTTGGTTTGAATGTCTAAAGTGTCTGTTTTCTCTGTTTGTGTGTTTGATTCTATTTGTTTATATGTCTGGGTTGGTGTTTTGCAAGTCCAACTATTTGTCGTTGTTGGTTTGAATGTCTAAAGTGTCTGTCTTTCTCTGTTTGTATGTCTGATTCTTCTATTTGTTTGCATATGCCTGGTTTGGTGTTTGCAAGTCCAGAAATTTGTCTTTGTTGGTTTGAATGTCTAAAGTGTCTTTCTTTCTCTGTTTGTGTGTCTGATTCTATTTTGTTTGTATGTCTGTGGTTTGTGTTTGCAAGTCCAAAAATTTGTCTTTGTTGGTTTGAATGTCTAAAGTGTCTGTCCCTTTCTCTGTTTATGTGTTTGATTCTATTTGTTTGCGTGTCTGGGTTGGTGTTTGCCAGTCCAAGAATTTGTCTTTGTTGGTTTGAATGTTTAAAGTATCTGTTTTTCTCTGTCTGGGTGTTTGATTCTATTTGTTTGCATGTCTGGGTTGGTGTTTGCAAGTCCAAGAATTTGTCTTTGTTGGTTTGAATGTCTATAGTGTCTGTCTTTCTCTTTTTGTGTGTCTGATTCTATTTGTTTGCATGTCTGGGTTGATGTTTCAATGTCCAAGAGATTTGTCTTTATTGGTTTGAATGTCAAAGGTGTCTGTCTTTCTCTGTTTTGTGTGTCTGATTCTATTTGTTTTGCATGTCTGGGTTGGTGTTTGCAAGTCCAAGAATTTGTCTTTATTGGTTCGGAATGTCTAAAGTGTCTGGCTTTCTCTGTTTGTGTGTTCTGATTCTATTTGTTTTCATGTCTGGTGGTTGGTGTTTGCAAGTCCAAGAATTTGTCTTTGTTGGTTTGAATGTCTAAAATGTCTGTCTTTCTCTCTGTTTGTGTGTGTCTGATTCTATTGTTTTTTGCATGTCTCGGTTTGGTGTTTGCAAGTCCAAGAATTTGTCTTTGTTGGTTGAATGTCTAAAGTGTCTGTCTTTCTATGTTTGTGTGTTTGATTCTATTTGTTTGCATGTCTGGGTTGGTGGTTAACAAGTCTAAGGATTTGTCTTTATTGGTTTCGAATGTCTAAAGTGTCTGTATTTCTCTGTTTGTGTGTCTGATTCTATTTGTTTGCATGTCTGTGTTGGTGTTTGCAAGTACAAGAATTTTGTCTTTGTTGGTTGGAATGTCTAAAGTGTCTGTCTTTCTCTGTTTGTGTGTCGTCTGATTCTATTTGTTTGCATGTCTGGGTTGGTGTTTACAACTCTAAGTATTTGTCTTTATTGGTTTGAATTTCTAAAGTGTCTGTCTTTCTCTGTTTGTGTGTCTGATTCTATTTGTTTGCATGTCTGGGTTGGTGTTTGCAAGTCCAAGAATTTGTCTTTTGTTGGTTTGAATGTCTAAAGTGTCTGTCTTTTCTCTGTTTATATGGCTGATTCTATTTGTTTGATATTTCTGGGTTGGTGTTTGCAAGTCCAAGAATTTGTCTTTCTTTGTTGGTTTGAATGTCTAAAGTGTCTGTCTTTCTCTGTTTGTATGTCTGATTCTATTGTTGTTTGCATGTCTGGTTATGGTGTGTTTGCAAGTCCAAGAATTTTGTCTTTGTTGGTTTGAATGTCTAAAGTGTCTTTCTTTCTCTGTTTTGTCGTGTCTGATTCTATTGTTTGTATGTCTGGGTTTGTGTTTGCAAGTCCAAAAATTTGTCTTTGTTGGTTTGAATGTCCTAAAAGTGGTCTGTCCTTCTCTGTTTATGTGTTTGATTCAGAGTCCCTATTTGTTTGTCATGTCTTGGGTTGGTGTTTGGGCCAGTCCAAGAAATTTGTCTTTGTGTTTTGAATGTTTAAAGTATCTGTTTTTCTCTCTGTCTGGAACAGTGTTTGCTTCTATTTTGTTTGCATGTCTGGGTTGGCGTTACCCCAATCCCCAAAGGCAAGTCCAAGAATTTGTCTTTGTTGGTTTGAATATTCTATAGTGTCTGTTTTTCCTTCTTTTTGGTGTCTGATTCTATTTGTTTGCATGTCTGGGTTGATGTTTCCCATGTCCCAAGAATTTGACTTTATTGGTTTTGAATGTCAAAAGTGTCTGTCTTTCTCTGTTTGTGTGTCTGATTCTATTTGTTTGCACGTCTGGGTTGGTGTTTGCAAGTCCAGAATTTGTCTTTGTTGGATTATTTGATCTATCTAAAGTGTCTGTCTTTCTCTGTCTTTTGGTGTCTGATTCTATTTGTTTTGCATGTCTGGGAATTTGTCTTTGTGGTTTTGCAAGTTCCAAGAATCTTTTGTCTACATATCCTGGGTTTGTTTGCATGTCCCAAAATCCGGTCTTTGCTTGATATTGAATGTGTCTTTCTTCTGTTTGTGTGTCTGATTCTATTTGTTTGCATGTCTGGGTTGGTGTTTGCAAGTCCAAGAATTTGTCTTTGTTGGTTTGAATGTCTAAAGTGTCTGTCTTTCTCTGTTTGTGTGTCTGATTCTATTTGTTTGCCATGTCTGGGTTGGTGTTTGCAAGTCCAAAGGATTTTGTTTGTTGGTTGAATGTCTAAAGTTGGTCTTTCCCTGTTTGTTTCTCTGTTTGTGTTCCTGAATTCCATATTTGTTTGCATGTCTGGGTTGTGTTTGCAAGTCAAATGAATTTGTCTTTGTTGGTTTGAATGTCTAAAGTGTCTGTCTTTCTCTCTGTTGTGTATGTCTGATTCTATTTGTTTTGCATGTCTGGTTGGTTTTACAAGTCAAGAATTTGTCTTTTATTTGGTTTGAATGTCTAAAGTGTCTGTCTTTCTCTGTTTGTGTGTCTGATTCTATTTGTTGCATGTCTGGGTTGGTGTTTGCAAGTCCAAGAATTTGTCATTGTTGGTTTGAATGTCTAAAGTGTCTGTCTTTCTCTGTTTATATGTCTGATTCTATTTGTTTGCATGTCTGGTTGGTGTTTGCAAGTCCAAATTTGTCTTTGTTGTTTTGAATGTCTAAAGTGTCTGTCTTTCTCTGTTTGTGTGTTCTGATTCTATTTGTTTGCATGTCTGGGTTGGTGTTTGCAAGTCCAACTATTTGTCGTTGTTGGTTTGAATGTCTAAAGTGTCTGTCTTTCTCTGTTTGTATGTCTGATTCTATTTTGTTTGCATGTCCTGGTAATGGTGTTTGCAAGTCCAAGAATTTGTCTTTGTTGGTTTTTGAATGTCTAAAGTGTATGTCTTTCTCTGTTTGTGTGTCTGATTCTATTTGTTTGCATGTCTGGGTTTGGTGTTTGCAAGTCCAAGAATTTGTCTTTGTTTGTTTTAATGTCTAAAGTGTCTGTCCTTCTCTGTTTGTGTGTCTGATTCTATTTGTTTGCATGTCTGGGTTGGTGTTTGCAAGTCCAAGAATTTGTCTTTGTTGATATTGAATGTCTAAAGTGTCTGTCTTTCTCTAGGTTTTGTGTCTGAATTCTATTCTGTTTGCATGTCTGGGTTGGTGTTTGCAAGTCCACAAGAATTTGTCTTTGTTGGTTTGGAATGTCTAAAGTGTCTGTCTTTCTCTGTTTGTGTGTCTGATTCTATTTGTTTATGTCTGGGTTTGGTGTTTGCAAGTCCAAGAATTGTCTTTGTTGGTTTGAATGTCTAAAGTGTCTGTCTTTCTCTGTTTGTGTGTTTGATTCTATTGTTTGTATGTCTGGGTTGGTGTTGCAAGTCCAATGGAATTTGTCATTTGTTGGTTTGAATGTCTAAAGTGTCTGTCTTTTCTATGTTTGTGTGTCTGATTCTATTTGTTTTGCATGTCTGGGTTGGTGTTTGCAAGTCTAAGATTTGTCTTGTTGGTTGAATGTCTAAAGTGTCTGTGCCTTTCTCTGTTTGTATTGTCTGATTCTATTTGTTTGCATGTCTGGGTTTGGTGTTTGCAAGTCCAAGAATTTGTCTTTGTTGGTTTGAATGTCTAAAAGTGTCTGTCTTTCTCTGTTTTGTGTATCTGAGTGTCTATTTGTTTTGCATGTCATGGGTTGGTGTTTGCAAGTCACTCTAAGAATTTGTCTTATGTTGTTTTGAATTTCTAAAGTGTCTGTCTTTCTCTGTTTGTGTTTGATTCTATTTGTTTGCATGTCTGGTTTGGTGTTTGCAAGTTCAAGAATTGTCTTTGTTGTTTGACTTGTCTAAAGTATCTTTGTTGTGTTTGACTTCTATTTGTTTAAAGTCTGTCTGTTTCAGATGTTCTCTGTTTTGAATGCTATAGGTGTCTGTCTTTCTCTTTTATTCTATTCTGATTTGTTTGGCATGTCTGGTTGTGTTTGCAAGTCCAAGAATTTTTCTTTTGTTGTTTGAATGTCTAAAGTGTCTATCTTCTCTGTTTTTGTGTCTGATTCTGTTTGTTTGCCATGTCTGGGTTGGTGTTTGCAAGTCCAAAGAATTTGTCTTTTGTTGGTTTGAATGTCTAAAGTGTCTGTCTTTCTCTGTTTGTGTGGCTGATTCTATTTGTTTGCATTTCTGGGTTGGTGTTTGCAAGTCCAAGAATTTGTCTTTGTTGGTTTGAATGTCTAAAGTGTCCTGTCTCTTCTCTGTTTTGTGTGTCATGATTCTATTTGGTTTGCATGTCTGGGTTGGTGTTTGCAAGTCCAAGAATTTGTCTTTGTTGTGGTTTGATGTCTAAAGTGTCTGTCTGTATTTCTCTGTTTTTGTGTGTTGTTCTGATTCTATTTGTTTGCATGTCTGGGTTGGTGTTTGCAAGTCAAAAAATTTGTCTTTGTTGGTCTGTTTGAATGTCTAAAGTGTCTGTACTTTCGCTGTTTGTATCGGATTCTATTTGTTTGCATGTCTGTGTTGGTGTTCTCCAATTGTATTGTCTGAATCTGAAATTTGAATTTCTGTTGGTGTAAAGAGATGGTCTTTAAACTAAGTTTTTAGTGTTAATTTCTACCTGTTTTTGGTTGTTGAGTATTGTTGTGTTTGCAAGTCCAAGAATTTGTCATTGACATACTGAATGTCTAAAGTGTGTCTCGTCTCGTTTAATGGCTGATTCTATTTGTTTATATTTCTGTGTTGGTTTCGCAAATGGAGATTATTTGTCTTTGTTGGGTTGGTCTAAAGTGTTGTCTTTACTCTGTAGGTTGATTCTATTTGTTTGCATGTCTGGTATGGTGTTTGCAAGTCCAAGAATTTGTCTTTGTTGGTTTGAATGTCTAAAGTGTCTTCTTTTCTCGTTAGTGTGTCTGATTTATTTGTTTCATGTCTGGGTTGGTGTTTGCAAGTCCAAAAATTTGTCTTTGTTGCAGTTGAAATGTCTAAAGTGTCTGTCCTTCTCTGTTTATGTGTTTGATTCTATTTGTTTGCATGTCGTAATCTGGTGTAAATTGCCAGTCCCAAGAATGTTGTCTATTGGTTGGTTGAATGTTTAAATCTGGTTTTTCTCTGTCTGGGAAAATTGCTTCTTTGTTAGCAGTCTGGGTTCGCGTTTGCAAGTCAAGAAGTCTTGTGTTGGTTCTTTGAAATATCTTAGGTCTGGATCTCTTTTTGTGGTCTGATTCTAGGTTTGCAGTCCTGGTTAGATGTATCCATGGCCAAGAATTTGAATTGGTTTGAATGTCAAAAGTGTCCTGTCTTTCTCTGTTAGTGTGTTTGATTTTATTTGTTTGCAAGTCTGGGTTAGAAGTGTTTGCCAAGGTCCAAGAAAACTTTGTCTTTGTTATTAATGAATATCATAAAGTGTCTGTCATTTCTCTGTTTTTGTGTCTTGTGTGCGGTCGTGTGTTTCTATTTTTTTGGACCACATCCAAGAATTTGTCCTTATTGGTTGGAATTTCAATAAAGTGTCTGTTTTCTCTGTTTTGTGTGTCTGCATTTCTATTGTTTGCATTGTCAAAGGTTGGTGTTTGCAAGTCCAAGAATTTGTCTTTGTTGGTTTGAATGTCTAAAGGTCTGTCTTTCTATGTTTTGTGTGTCTGATTCTATTTGCTTGCATGTCTGGGTTGGTGTTTACCAGTCTAAGGATTGTCTTATTGGTTCCCCATGTCATAAAGTGTTGTATTTCTAACTGTTTGTGTGTCTGATTCTATTTGTTTGCATGTCTGGTTGGTGTTTGCAAGTCCAAGAATTTGTCTTTTGTTGGTTTGAATGTCCTAAAGTGTCTGTCTTCTCTGTTTATATGTATCTGATTCTATTTGTTTGCATGTCTGGGTTGGTGTTTGCAACTCTCAATGTATTTGTCTTTGTTGGTTTGAATGTCTAAAGTGTCTGTTTTTTCTCTGTTTGTGTGGTCTGATTCTATTTGTTTTGCATGTCTGGGTTGGTGTTTGCAAGTTCAAGAATTTGTCTTTGTTGTTTTGAATGTCTAAAGTGTCCTGTCTTTCTCTGTTTATATATGTCTGAAATCTATTTGTTTTATATTGTTCTGGTTCCGGGGGTGTTTGCAAGTCCAAGAATTTGTCTTTGTTGGTTTGAAATGTCTAAAGTGTCTGTCTTTCTCTGTTTGTGTGTTTGATTCTATTTGTTTTGCATGTCTGGGTTGGTGTTTGCAAGTCCAAGATTTGTCTTTTGTTGGTTTGAATGTCTAAAGTGTCTGTCTTTCTCTGTTTGTATGTCTGATTCTATTTGTTTGCATGTCTGGGGTTGGTGTTTGCAAGTCCAAGAATTTGTTCTTTTGTTGGTTTGAATGTCTAAAGTGTCTTTCTTTCTCTGTTTGTGTGTTGTGATTCTATTTTTTGTCATGTCTGGGTTTGTGTTTGCAATGTCCAAAAATTTGTCTTTGTTGGTTTGAATGTCTGGAATGTCTTGTCCTTCTCTGTTTATGTGTCCATTCTATTTGTGCATTCTGGGTTGGTGTTTGAAAGTCCAAATTTGTACCTTGTCTGATTTGAATATCTAAAAGTGTCTGTCTTTTGTTTGTGTGTCTGATTCTATTGTTTGCATGTCTGGGTTGGTGTTTTTGCAAGTCAAGAATTTGTCTTTGTTGGTTTGAATGTCTAAATGTCTGTCCTTTACCCCTCTGTTTGTGCTGTCCTGATTCTATTTGTATTGCATGTCTCTGGTTGGTGTTTGCAAGTCCATGAATTTGTCTTTGTTTGGTTTGAATGTCTAAAGTGTCTGATCTTTCTCTTGGTTTGTGTGTCTGATTCTATTTGTTTGCATATTTCTGAGGTTGGTGTTTACAAGTACCTAAGGATTTGTCTTTATTGGTTCGAATGTCTAAAGTGTCTGTATTTTCCGTTTGAGTTGTCTGATTCGATCTTTTGCATGTCTGATTTTTATTGTCTTTGTTGTGGAATGTCTAAAGGTATGTCTTTGGTGTTTGTGTAAGATTCAAGAAGAATTGTTTGCATGTTGGTGTTGGTTTAATGTCTAAAGTATTTGTCTATCTTCTCTGTCTTCTCCTGTGTTGTGTGTCTGATTCTATTTGTTTTGCATGTCTGGTTGGGTTGGTGTTTGCAAGTCCAAGAATTTGTCTTTTGTTGGTTTGAATGTTCTAAAGTGTCTGTCTTTCTCTGTTTGTGCTGTTTTGATTCTATATTGTTGCATGTCTGGGTTGGTGTTTGCAAGTCCAAGTAATTTGTCTTTGTTGGTGGTTGAAATGTCTAAAGTGTCTATCCTTCTCTGTTTGTGAGGTTGATTCTGTGTTTGCATGTCTGGGTGTGGTGTCTGCAAGTGTATCCTTTTGTTGTTTGGAATGCAGTGTCTGATGTGTACCTGATTTCTATTTGTTTGCATATCTGTTTGTTTGCAAGTCCAAGTATTTGTCTTTGTTGGTTTGAATGTCTAAAGTGTCTTTCTTTCTCTGTTTGTGTGTTGATTCTATTTGTTTGCATGTCTGGGTTGGTGTTTGCAAGTCCAAGTATTTTCTTTGTCGGTTTTGAATGTCTAAAGTGTCTTACGTTGCGCGCACATACGGAAACATCAAAACCATGGGGTTCTCCAATATGCTGAATCTGAAATTTGTAATTTCCAAGGAATTCTTTAACCTTTTAGAGTCTTTAACTTACCCTTTTAGGGTTGAACTCTTTTAGGGTTCTCCGACATACTGAACCTGAAAGTGTGTTCTCCGAATACTGTCACTTTGAAAGTGTAATTTTCATGGAGATTATTTGACCTTTTGGGGTTAATTTACACTCTAGGTTACGTGCATTGGTTTGGTTAGGTTACACTAGGTTACAGTAACTCCATTCACGTTAGGTGTCGTTTAGGTTCACTTTAGTCCGTTCAACCTTAATGTGAATGCAGTTACTGTAACCTAGTGTAACCTAACCTAACCCAAACCAATGCACGTAATCTAGTGTAAATTAAACCCAAAAAGGTCAAATAATCCCCATGAAAATTACACTTTCAGAGTCAGCATTTAGTCAGAGTCAGAAATGTACTTTTAGGGGCTTATTTGGGCGAACAGTTTGAGACATTTTTAGAAGGATGAAATAGCGAAACCGTTTTAGGCATTTTAGAAGATGATTTAGAAGATGATTTCGAGGTGTGAAACTCTGTGGTTATTATAATACAAAAGTTCCATTTGAACAGTCTTGTGAGGTCTCCTACCACATCAACCCTCCTACCCCAAGCCCAAAAGGGCCCCGACCATCCCACCCCAACCCCAAAGGAACCCGTCCCCTCAAAGGGCCCCTTGAGCCCCCCAAAGGGCCCCCAAAGGCCCCCGAGCTCCAAAAGACCCCTGACGGCTCCAAAGCGCCCTCCCCAGGGGCCCCCACATTTTTTTAAATACTTTTTTGAAAATTTGCTTTTGCATGTCTGGGTTGGTGTTTGCAAGTCCAAAAATTTGTCTTTTGTTGGTTTGAATGTCTAAAGTGTCTGTCTTTCTCTGTTTGCATGTCTGAATCTATTTGTTTGCATATCTGGTTGATGTTTGCAATTTCAAGAATTTGTCTTTGTTGGTTTGAATGTCTAAAGTGGCTGACATTCTCTGCTTTGTGTGTCTGATTCTATTTGTTCTGCATGTCTGGGTTGGGTGTTTGCAAGTTCAAGAATTTGTCTTTGTGGTTTGAATGTCTAAAGTGACTGTCTCTTCTCGGTTTGCATGTCTAAATCTATTTGTTTGTATGTCTGGGTTGGTGTTTGCAAAGTCCAAGAATTTGTCTTTGTTGTTTGAATGTGTAAAGTGTATGTCTTTCTCTCTTTGTGTGTCTGATTCTATTGTTTGCATGTCTGGGTTGGTGTTTGCAAGTCCAAGAATTTGTCTTTTGTTGGTTTGAATGTCAAAAGTGTCTGTCTTTCTCTGTTTGCATGTCTGAATCTATTGTTTGCATGTCTGGGTTAGTGTTTGCAAGTCCAAGAATTTGTCTTTGTTGGTTTGAATGTGTCTAAAGTGCCTGTTTTTCTCAGTTTGTATGTCTGAATCTATTAGTTTGCATGTCTGGAATGGTGTTTATAAGTCCAAGAATTTGTCTTTGTTGGTTTGAATGTCTAAAGTGCCTGTCCTTCTCTGTTTATATGTACTGAATCTATTTGTTTGAATGTCTGGATTGGTGTTTGCAAGTCCAAGAATTTGTCTTTGTTGCGTTTGAATGTCTAAAGTGCCTGGCCTTCTCTGTTTATATGTCTGAAAATCTATTTGATTTGCATGTCTGGGTTGGTGTTTGCAAGTTCAAGAATTTGTCTTTGTTGGTTTGAATGTCTAAAGTGCCTATCTTTCTCTGTTTATATGGCTGATTATATTTGATTATATTTCTGGGTTGGTGTTTGCAAGTCCAACTATTTGTCGTTGTTGGTTTGAATGTCTAAAGTGTCTGCTCTTTCTCTGTTTGTATGTCTGATTCTATTTGTTTGACTATGTCTGGTTTGGTGTTTAGTATAAGTCCAAGAATTTGTCATTGTTGGTTTGAATGTCTAAAGTGTCTGTCTTTCTCTCTGTCTGTATACTGTCTGAATCCATTTGTTTGCATGTCTGGGTTAGTGTTTGCAAGTCTAAGAATTTGTCTTTGTTGGTTTGCTTGAATGTCTAAAGTTTCTGTCTTTCTCTGTTTGTATGTACTTGTTGTATCTGTTTGCATGTCTGGGTTGATGTTTGCAAGTCCAAGTATTTGTCTTTGTTGGTTTGAATGTATAAAATGTCTGTCTTCTCTCTGTTTGTGTGGTTTTGATTCTATCTGTTTGCATTTCTGGGTTGGTGTTTGCAAGTCTAAGAATTTGTCATGGTTGGTTTGAATGTCTAAAGTGTCTGTCTTTCTCTGTTTGGGTGTTTGATTCCATTTGTTTGTATGTCTGGGTATATGTTTGCAAGTCCAAGAATTTGTCTTTGTTGGTTTGAATGTGTATAAAATGTCTGTCTCTACTCTGTTTTGTGTTTTGATTCTACATCTGTTTGCATTTCTGGGTTGGTGTTTGCAAGTCTAAGAATTTGTCATTGTTGGTTTGAATGTCTAAACTGTCTGTCTTTCTCTGTTTTTGTGTCTGCATTCTATTTGTTTACAATGTCTGGGTTGGTTGTTTGCCAAGTCCAAGTATTTGTCATTGTTGGTTTGTATGTCTAAAGTGTCTGCCTTTCTCTGTTTGTGTGTCTGATTCTTCGTTTGTTTTGCATGTCTGGGTTGGTGTTTGCAAGTCCAAGTATTTGTCATTGTTGGTTTGTATGTCTAAAGTACAAGTGTCTGCCTTTCTCTGTTTGTGTGTATGATTCTATTTGTTTGCATGTCTGGGTTGGTGTTTGCAAGTCCAAGTATATCTCTTTGTTGGTTTTGAATGTCTAAAGTGTCTGTCTTTCTCTCGTTTGTGTGTATGATTCTATTTGCTTTGCATGTCTGGGCTTGGTGTTTGCAAGTCAAGAATTGTCTTTTTGGTTTGAATGTCTAAAGTGTCTGTCTTTCTCTGTTTGTGTGTATCTGATGATTCTATTTGTTTGCATGTCTGGGTTTGTGTTTACAAGTACAAGAATTGTCTTTGTTGATTTGAATATCTAAAGTGTCTGTCTTTCTCTGTTTGTGTGTCTGATTCTATTTGTTGGCATGTCTGGGTTGGTGTTTGCAAGTCCAAGTATATTTCTTTGTTTTGATTTGAATGTCTAAAGTGTCGGTCTTTTTCTGTTTGTGTGTTGATGATTCTATTTGTTTGCATGTCTGGGTTGATTTTTGCAAGTCCAAAAATTTGTCTTTGTGGTTTGAAATGTCTAAAGTGTCTGTCTTTCTCTGTTATGTGTTTGATTCTCTATTTCTTTGCATGTCTGGGCTGGTGTTTGCAAGTCCAAGAATTTGTCTTTGTTGGTTTGAATGTCTAAATTATCTGTTTTTCTCTGTCTGGGTGTTTGATTCTATTTGTTTGCATGTCCGGGTTGGTGTTTGCAAGTCAAGAATTTGTCTTCGTTGGTTTGAATGTCTAAAGCGTCTGTCTTTCTCTGTTTGTGTGTCTGATTCTATTTGTTTGCATATCTGGGTTTGGTGTTTGCAAGTCCAAGAATTTGTCTTTATTGGTTGGGAATGTCTAAAGTGTCTGTCATTCTCTGTTTGTGTGTCTGATTCTATTTGTTTGCATGTCTGGGTTGGTGTTTGCAAGTCCAAGAATTTGTCTTTGTTGGTTTGAATGTCTAAAAATGTCTGGTCTTTCTCTGTTTGTGTGTCCTGATTCTATTGTTTGCATGTCTGGGTTGGTTTTTGCAAGTCCAAGAATTTGTCTTGTTTGGTTGTGAATGTCTAAAGTGTCTGTCTTTCTCTGTTTGTGTGTCTGATTCTATTTGTTTGCATGTCTGTGGTTGGTGTTTGTAAGTCCAAGAATTTTGTCTAAGTTGGTTTGAATGTCTAAAGTGTCTCTCTTTCTCTGTTTGTGTATCTATTTCTATTTGTTTGCATGTCTAGGTTGGTGTTTACAAGTCTAAGTAGTTGTCTTTATTGGTTTGAATTTCTAAAGTGTCTGTCTTTCTCTGTTTGTGTGTCTGATTCTATTTGTTTGCATGTCTGGGTTTGGTGTTTGCAAGTTCAATAATTTGTCTTTGTTGGTTTTAATGTCTAAAGTGTCTGTTTTTCTCTGTTTGTGTGTTTATTCTATTTTTTTCATGTCTGGGTTGGTGTTTGCAAGTCCAAGAATTTGTCTATGTTGGTTTGAATGTCTAAAGTGTCTATCCTTCTCTGTTTGTGTGTCTGATTCTATTTGTTTGCATGTCTGGGTTGGTGTCTGCAAGTCCAATTATTTGTCTTTTGTTGGTTTGAATGTCTAAAGTGTCTGTCTTTCTCTGTTTGTGTACCTGATTCTATTTTGTTTGCATGTCTGGGTTGGCGTTTGCAAGTCCAAGTATTTGTCTTTGTTGGTTTTAATGTCTAAAGTGTCTGTGTTTCTCTGTTTGGTGTGTCTGATTCTATTTGTTTGCATGTCTGGGTTGGTGTTTGAAAGTCCAAGTATTTGTCTTTGTCGGTTTGAATGTCTAAAGTGTCTTACGTGCGACCACACTCATGGATACATCAAAACCATGGGGTTCTCCAATATGCTGAATCTGAAATTGTAATTTCCAAGGAGATTCTTTAACCTTTTAGTGTTAACTTACCCTTTTTAGGGTAGACCTCTTAGGGTTCTCCGACATACTGAACCTGAAAGTGTGTTCTCCGAAATACTGACTCTGAAAGTGTAATTTCATGGAGATTATTTGATCTTTTGGGGTTAATCTACACTAGGTTACGTGCATTGGTTTGGTTAGGTTAGGTTACACTAGGTTACAGTAACTGCATTCACGTTAGGTTCATTTAGGTTCACTTAGCGTTCAACCTAACGTGAATGCAGTCACTGTAACCTAGTGTAACCTAACCAAACCAATGCACGTAACCTAGTGTAAATTAACCCCAAAAGGTCTGTTTATTCAAACAGAGAAAGACAGACACTTTAGACATTCAAACCAACAAAAGACAAATACTTGGACTTGCAGACACCAACCCAGACATGCAAACAAACAGAATCAGACACACAAACCGAGAAGGATAGACACTTTAGACATTCAAACCAACAAAAAAAATTCTTGGACTTGCAAACACCAACCCAGACATGCAAACAAATAGAATAAAAACACAAAACAGAGAAAGACAGACACTTTAGACATTGAAACCAACAAAGACAAATTCTTGAACTTGCAAACACCAACCCAGACATGCAAACAAATAGAATCAGACAAACAAACAGAGAAAGACAGACACTTTAGAAATTCAAACCAATAAAGACAAATACTTGGAGTTGTAAACACCAACCCAGACATGCAAACAAATAGAATCAGATACACAAACAGAGAAAGACAGACACTTTAGACATTCCAACCAACAAAGACAAATTCTTGGACTTGCAAACACCAACACAGACATGCAAACAAATAGAATCAGACACACAAACAGAGAAATACAGACACTTTAGACATTCAAACCAACAAAGACAAATTCTTGGCCTTGCAAACACCAACCGAGACATGCAAACAATAGAATCAGACACACAAACAGAGAAAGACAGACATTTTAGACATTCAAACCAACAAGAGAAAAATTCTTGGACTTGCAAACACCAACCCAGACATGCAAACAAATAGAATCAGACACACAAACAGAGAAAAGACAGACACTTTAGACATTCCAACCAATAAAGACAAATTCTTGGACTTGCAAACACCAACCCAGACATGCAAACAATAGAATCAGACACAAAAACAGAGAAAGACAGACACTTTAGATATTCAAATCAACAAAGACAAATTCTTGGACTTGCAAACACCAACCCAGACATGCAAACAAATAGAATCAGACACACAAACAGAGAAAGACAGACACTTTTGACATTCGAACCAATAAAGTCAAATTTTGGACATGGAAACATCAACCCAGACATGCAAACAAATAGAATCAGACACACAAAAAGAGAAAGACAGACACTATAGACATTCAAACCAACAAAGACAAATTCTTGGACTTGCAAACACCAACCCAGACATGCAAACAAATAGGATCAGACACAAAAACAGAGAAAGACAGACACTTTAGACATTAAAACCAACAAAGACAAATACTTGAACTTGCAAACACCAACCCAGACATGCATACAAATAGAATCAGACACACAAACAGAGAAAGATAGACACTTTAGACATTCAAACCAACAAAAAAAATTCTTGAACTTGCAAACACCAACCCAGAAATGCAAACAAATAGAATCAGACACACAAACAGAGAAAGACAGACACTTTAGACATTCAAACCAATAAAGACAAATACTTAGACTTGTAAACACAAAGTCACACATACAAACAAATAGAATCAGATACACAAACAGAGAAAGACAGACACTTTAAACATTCAAACCAACAAAAACAAATTCTCGGACTTGCAGACACCAACCCAGACATGTAAACAAATAGAGTCAGACACACAAACAGAGAAAGACGGACACTTTAGACATTCAAACCAACAAAGAAAAATTCTTGGGCTTGCAAATACCGACCTAGACATGCAAACAATGGAATCAGACACACAAACAGAGAAAGACAGACACTTTAGACATTCAAAACCAACAAAGACAAATTCTTGGACTTGCAAACACCAACCCAGATATGCAAACAAATAGAATCAGACACACAAACAGAGAAAAGACATACACTTTGGACATTCAAACCAACAAAGACAAATTCTTGGACTTGCAAACACCAACCCAGACATGCAAAACAAATAGAATCAGACCCACAAACAGAGAAAGACAGACACTATAGACATTCAAACCAACAAAGACAAATTCTTGGACTTGCAAACACCAACCCAGACATGCAAACAAATAGAATCAAACACACAAACAGAGAAATACAGACACTTTAGACATTCAAACCAATAAAGACAAATTCTTGGACATAGGAAACATCAACCCAGACTTGCAAAAACAAATAGAATCAGACACACAAACAGAGAAAGACAGACACTTTATACATTCAAACCAACAAAGACAAATTCTCTTAGACTTGCAAACACCAAACCAGACATGCAAATAAATAGAATCAAACACCCAAACAGAGAAAGACAGATACTTTAGACATTGAAACCAACAAAGACAAATTCTTGGACTTGCAAACACCAACCCAGACATGCAAACAAATAGAATCAAACACACAAACAGAGAAGGTCAGACACTTTAGACATTCAAACCACCAAAGACAAATTCTTGGACATGCAAACATTAACCCAGACATGCAAACAAATAGAATCAAACATACAAACAGAGAAAGAGAGACACTTTAGACATTCAAATCAACAAAGACAAATACTTGGACTTGCAAACACCAACCCAGACATGCCAAAAAATAGAATCAGACACACAAACAGAGAAAGACAGACACTTTAGACATTCAAACCAATAAAGACAAATTCTTGTATAGAATCAAATAAAATCAGATACAACAACAGAGAAAGACAGACACTTTAGACATTCAAACCATACATGACAAATACTTGGACTTGCAAACACCAACCAAGACATGCAAACAAATAGGATTAGACACATAAACAGAGAAAGACAGACACTTTAGACATTCAAACCAACAAAAGACAAATACTTGGACTTGCAGACACATACCCAGACATGCAAACAAATAGAATCAGACACACAAACAGAGAAGGATAAACACTTCAAACCAACAAAGACAAATACTTGGACTTGCAAACACCAACCAAGACATGCATACAAATAGAATCAGACACACAAACAGAGAAAGATAGACACTTTAGACATTCAAACCAACAAAAAAAATTCTTGAGCTTGCAAACACCAACCCAGACCTGCAAACAAATAGAATCAGACACACAAACAGAGAAAGACAGACACTTTAGACATTCAAGCCAATAAAGACAAATACTTAGACTTGTAAAAACACCAAGCCAGACATGCAAACAAATAGAATCAGATACACAAACAGAGAAAGACACACACTTTAGACATTCAAACCAACAAAGACAAATACTTGGACTTGCAAAACCACCAACATGCAAACAAAATAGAACATGCAAAGATAGAACTTTAGACATCAAACCACACACTTGAGCAAACACCAACCCAGACCTGCAAACAAATAGAATCAGACACACAAACAGAGAAAGACAGAACACTTTTTAGACATTCAAGCCCCAATAAAGACAAATACTTAGACTTGTAAACACCAAGCCAAAGACATGCAAACAAATAGAATTACACACAGAGAAAGACACACACTTTAGACATTCAAACCAACAAAACAAATACTTGGACTTGCAAACACCAACCCAACATAGCAAACAAATAGAATCAGACACACAAACAGAGAAAGACAGACACTTTAAACATTCAAACCAACAAAGACAAATTCTTGGACTTGCAGACACCAACCCAAACATGCAAACAAATAGAATCAAACACACCAGAGAAAGACAGACACTTTAGACATTCAAAAAAAAAGACAAATTCTTGGACTTGCAAACACCAACCCAGACATGCAAAATAGAATCAGACACACAAACAGAGAAACACAGACACTTTAGACATTCCAACCCATAAAGACAAATTCTTGGACTTGCAAACACCAACCCAGACATGCAAAAAAAAATAGAATTAGACCCACAAACAGAGAAAGACAGACATTTAGACATTCAAACAATAAAGACAAATTCTTGGACATGGAAACATCAACCCAGACATGCAAACAAATAGAATCAGACACACAAAAAGAGAAAGACAGACACTTTAGACATTCAAACCAATAAAGACAAATTCTTGGACTTGAAACACCAACCCAGACATGCAAACAAATAGAATCAGAGCTACAAACAGAGAAAGACAGATACTTTAGACATTCAAACCAACAGATACAAATTCTTGGACTTGCAAACACCAACCCAGACATGCAAACAAATAGAATCAGAGCTACAAACAGAGAAAGACAGACACTTTAGACATTCAAACCAACAAAGACAAGTTATTGGGCATGCAAACACCAACCCAGACATGCAAACAAATAGAATCAAACACACAAACAGAGAAAGACAGACACTTTAGACATTCAAACCAAGTAAGACAAATTCTTGGGCTTGCAAACACCAACCCAGACATGCAAACAATAGAATCAGACACACAAACAGAGAAAGACAGACACTTTAGACATTCCAACCAATAAAGACAAATTCTTGGACTTGCAAACACCAACCCAGACATGCAAACAAATAGAATCAGACCTACAAACAGAGAAAGACAGACACTTTAGACATTCAACCAACAAAGACAAATTCTTGGACTTGCAAACACCAACCCAGACATGCAAACAAATAGAATCAGATACACAAACAAAGAAAGACAGACACTTTAGACATTCAAACCAATAAAGATAAATTCTTGGAAATGGAAACATCGACCCAGATATGCAAACAAATAGAATCAGACACACACAAACAGAGAAAGACAGACACTTTAGACATTCAAACCAACAAAGACAAATTCTTAGACTTGCAAACACCAACCCAGACATGCAAACAAATAGAATCAAACACACAAACAGAGAAGGTCACACACTTTAGACATTCAAACCAACAAAGACAAATTCTTGGACTTGCAAACACCAACCCAGACATGCAAACAAATAGAATCAAACACACAAACAAAGAAAGGCAGACACTTTATACATTCAAACCAACAAAGACAAATACTTGGAATTGCAAACACCAATCCAGACATGCATACAAATAGAATCAGACACACAAGCAGAGAAAGATAGACACTTTAGACATTCAAACCAACAAATACAAATTCTTGAACTTGCAAACACCAACCCAGACATGCAAAAAAATAGAATCAGACACACAAACAGAGAAAGACAGACACTTTAGACATTCAAACCAATAAAGACAAATTCTTGGACTTGCAGACACCAACCCAGACGTGTAAAAAAATAGAGTCAGACATACTAACAGAGAAAGACAGACACTTTAGACATTCAAACCAAAAATGACAAATTATTGGACATGCAAACATCAACCCAGACATGCAAACAAATAGAATCAAAAACACACAAACAGAGAAAGACGGACAATTTAGACATTCAAACCAACAAAGACAAATTCTTGGACTTGCAGACACCAACCCAGACGTGTAAACAAATAGAGTCAGACATACTAACAGAGAAAGACAGACACTTTAGACATTCAAACCAACAATGACAAATTATTGGACATGCAAACAAACCCAGACATGCAAACAAATAGAATCAAACACACAAACAGAGAAAGACAGACACTTTAGACATTCAAACAACAATAGACAAATTCTTGGCTTGCAAACACACCCACATGCAAACAAGAGAATCAGACACACAAACAGAGAAAGACAGACACTTTAGACATTCCAACCAATAAAGACAAATTCTTGGACTTCCAAACACCAACCCAGACATGCAAACAAATAGAATCAGACCTACAAACAGAGAAAGAACTTTCATTCAAACCACAAAGAAAAAGACAAATTATTTGGCTTGCAAACACCAACCCAGACATGCAAACAAATAGAATCAGACACACAAACAGAGAAAGACAGACACTTTAGACATTCCAACCAATAAAGACAAATTCTTGGACTTCCAAACACCAACCCAGACATGCAAACAAATAGAATCAGACCTACAAACAGAGAAAGACATACAACTTTAGCGCATTCAAAACAAAAAAAAACAAATTCTTGGACTTGCAAACACCAACCCAGACATGCAAACCAATAGAATCAGACACACAAACAGAGAAAGACAGACACTTTAGACATTCAAACCAATAAAGACAAATTCTTGGACATGGAAACATCAACCCAGACATGCAAACAAATAGAATCAGATACACAAACAGAGAAAGACAGACACTTTAAACATTCAAACCAACAAAGACAAAATTCTTGGACTTGAAGACACCAACCGAGACGTGTAAACAAATAGAGTCAGACATACTAACAGAGAAAGACAGACACTTTAGACATTCAAACCAACAATGACAAATTATTGGACATGCAAACATCAACCCAGACATGCAAACAAATAGAATCAAACACACAAACAGAGAAAGACAGACACTTTAGACATTCAAACCAACAAAGACAAATTCTTGGGCTTGCAAACACCAACCCAGACATGCAAACAATAGAATCAGACACACAAACAGAGAAAGACAGACACTTTAGACATTCCAACCAATAAAGACAAAAATTTTACATGCAAACCACCAACCCAGACATGCAAACAAATAAAATCAAACACACAAACAGAGAAAGACAGACGCTTTAAATATTCAACCAACAAAGACAAATTCTTGGACTTGCAAAACACCAACCCAGACATGCAAACAAATAGAATCAGACACGCAAACAGAGAAAGACAGACACTTTAAACATTCAAACCAACAAAGACAAATTCTTGGACTTGCAGAACACCAACCCAGACATGTAAACAAATATAATCAGACACAAAAACAGAGAAAGACAGACACTTTAGACATTCAAACCAACAAAGACAAATTCTTGGACTTGCAAACACCAACCCAAACATGCAAACAAATAGAATCAAACACACAAACAGAGAAAGACAGACACTTTAGACATTCAAACCAACAAAAACAAATGCTTGAACTTGCAAACACCAACCCAGACATGCAAACAAATAGAATCAGACACACAAACAGAGAAAGACAGACACTTTAGACATTCCAACCCATAAAGACAAATTCTTGGACTTGCAAACACCAACCCAGACATGCAAACAAATAGAATTAGACCCACAAACAGAGAAAGACAGACATTTAGACATTCAAACCAATAAAGACAAATTCTTGGACATGGAAACATCAACCCAGACATGCAAACAAATAGAATCAGACACACAAACAGAGAAAGACAGACACTTTAGACATTCAAACCAATAAAGACAAATTCTTGGACTTGCAAACACCAACCCAGACATGCAAACAAATAGAATCAGAGCTACAAACAGAGAAAGACAGACACTTTAGACATTCAAACCAACAAAGACAAATTATTGGACATGCCAACACCAACCCAGACATGCAAACAAATAGAATTAAACACACAAACAGAGAAAGACAGACACTTTAGACATTCAAACCAACAAAGACAAATTCTTGGGCTTGCAAACACCAACCGAGACATGCAAACAATAGAATCACACACACAAACAGAGAAAGACAGACACTTTAGACATTCCAACCAATAAAGACAAATTCTTGGACTTGCCAACACCAACCCAGACATGCAAACAAATAGAATCAGACACACAAACAGAGAAAGACAGACACTTTAGACATTCAAACCAATAAAGACAATTCTTGGAAATGGAAACATCAACCCAGATATGCAAACAAATAGAATCACACACAAACAGAGAAAGACAGACACTTTAGACATTCAAACCAACAAACACAAATTCTTTGACTTGCAAACACCAACCCGGACATGCAAACAAATTCAAACCAACAAAGACAAATTCTTAGACTTGCAAACACCAACCCAGACATGCAAACAAATAGAATCAAACACCCAAACAGAGAAAGACAGATACTTTAGACATTCAAACCAACAAACACAAATTCTTTGACTTGCAAACACCCACCCAGACATGCAAACAAATAGAATCAAACACACAAACAGAGAAAGGTCACACACTTTAGACACTCAAACCAACAAGACAAATTCTTAGACTTGCAAACACCAACCCAGACATGCAAACAAATAGAATCAAATACAGAAACAGAGAAAGGCATACACTTTATACATTCAAACCAACAAAGACAAATACTTGGGCTTCTAAACACCAACCCAGACATGCAAACAATAGAATCAGACACACAAACAGAGAAAGACAGACACTTTAGACATTCCAACCAATAAAGACAAATTCTTGGACTTCCAAACACCAACCCAGACATGCAAACAAATAGAATCAGACCTACAAACAGAGAAAGACAGACACTTTAGACATTCAAACCAACAAAGACAAATTACTGGACATGCAAACACCAACCCAGACATGCAAACAAATAGAATCAAACACACAAACAGAGAAAGACAGACACTTTAGACATTCCAACAATGAAGACAAATTCTTGGACTTGCAAACACCAACCCAGACATGCAAACAAATAGAATCAGACCTACAAACAGAGAAAGACATACACTTTAGACATTCAAAACAAAAAAAAAACAAATTCTTGGACTTGCAAACACCAACCCAGACACGCAAACCAATAGAATCAGACACACAAACAGAGAAAGACAGACACTTTAGACATTCAAACCAATAAAGACAAATTCTTGGACATGGAAACATCAACCCAGACATGCAAACAAATAGAATCAGATACACAAACAGAGAAAGACAGACACTTTAAACATTCAAACCAACAAAGACAAATTCTTGGACTTGCAGACACCAGCCCAGACGTGTAAACAAATAGAGTCAGACATACTAACAGAGAAAGACAGACACTTTAGACATTCAAACCAACAATAACAAATTATTGGACATGCAAACATCAACCCAGACATGCAAACAAATAGAATCAAACACACAAACAGAGAAAGACAGACACTTTAGTCATTCAAACCAACAAAGACAATTTCTTGGGCTTGCAAACACCAACCCAAACATGCAAACAATAGAATCAGACACACAAACAGAGAAAGACAGACACTTTAGACATTCCAACCAATAAAGACAAATTCTTGGACTTTCAAACACCAACCCAGACATGCAAACAAATAGAATCAGACACACAAACAGAGAAAGACAGACACTTTAGACATTCCAACCAATAAAGACAAATTCTTGGACTTGCAAAACACCAACCCAGACATGCAAACAAATAGAATCAGACCTACAAACAGAGAAAGACAGACACTTTAGATATTCAAACCAACAAAGAAAAATTCTTGGACTTGCAAACACCAACCCAGACATGCAAACAAATAGAATCAGACACACAAACAGAGAGAAAGACAGACACTTTAGACATTCAAACCAATAAAAACAAATTCTTGGACATGGAAACATCAACCCAGACATGCAAACACAGATAGAATCAGACACACAAACAGAGAAAGACAGACACTTTAGACATTTAAAACCAACAAAGACAAATTCTTAGACTTGCAAACACCAACCCAGACATGCAAACAAATAGAATCAAACACCCAAACAGAGAAAGACACATACTTTAGACATTCAAACCAACAAAGACAAATTCTTGGACTTGCAAACACCAACCCAGACATGCAAACAAATAGAATCAAACACACAAACTGAGAAGGTCAGACACTTTAGACATTCAAACCAACTAAGACAAATTGTTTGACATGCAAACATTAACCCAGACATACAAACAAATAGAATCAAACATACAAACAGAGAAACAGAGACACTTTAGACATTCAAATCAACAAAGACAGATACTTGGACTTGCAAACACCAACCCAGACATGCCAACAAATAGAGTCAGACACACAAACAGAGAAAGACAGACACTTTAAACATTCAAACCAACAAAGACAAATTATTAGACTTGCAGACACAACCCAGACATGTGTAAACAAATAGAGTCAGACATACTAAAGAGAAAAGACAGAGATATTCAAACCAACAAAGACAAATTATTGGATGCAAACACTTGCAAAGATAGATTCAAAACACAAACAGAGAAAGACAGAATTAGACATTCAAACCAACAAAGACAAATTCTGGGCTTGCAAACACCAACCCAGACATGCAAACAATAGAATCAGACACACAAACAGAGAAAAATAGACACTTTAGACATTCCAACCCATAAAGACAAATTCTTGGACTTGCAAACACCAACCCAGACATACAAACAAATAGAATCAGACCTACAAACAGAGAAAGACAGACACTTTAGACATTCAAACCAACAAAAGACAAATACTTGGACTTGTAGACACCAACCCAGACATGTAACAAATAGAATCAGACACACAAATAGAGAAGGATAGACAAGACACTTCAAACTAAAAAAGACAAATACTTGGACTTGCAAACACCAACCCAGACATGTCATACAAAAATAGAATCAGACACACAAAGAGAGAAAGACAGACACTTTAGACATTCAAACCAACAAAGACAAATACTTAGACTTGCAAACACCAACCCAGACATGTAAACAAATAGAATCAGACACACAAACAGAGAAAGACAGACACTTTAGACATTCAAACCTACAAAGACAAATTCTTGGACATGCATACACCAACCCAGACATGCAAACAAATAGAATCAAAAACACACAAACAGAGAAAGACAGATACTTTAGTCATTCAAAACAACAAAGACAAATTCTTGGACTTGCAAACACCAACCCCCAGACATGAAAACAATAGAATCAGACACACAAACAGAGAAAGACAGACACTTTAGACATTCAAACCAACAAAGACAAATTCTTGGACTTGCAAACACCAGCCCAGACATGCAAACAAATAGAATCAAAACACACAAACAGAGAAGGTCAGACACTTTAGACATTCAAACAACCACCAAAGACAAATTCTTGGACATGCAAACATTAACCCAGACATGCAAACAAATAGAATCAAACATACAAACAGATAAAGAGAGACACTTTAGACATTCAAATCAACAAAGACAAATACTTGGACTTGCAAACACCAACCCAGACATGCCAACAAATAGAATCAGACACACAAACAGAGAAAGACAGACACTTTAGACATTCAAACCAATAAAGACAAAATTCTTGTATAGAATCAAATAGAATCAGATACAACAACAGAGAAAGACAGACACTTTAGACATTCAAACCATACAAGACAAATACTTGGACTTGCAAGCAACAACCCAGACATGCAAAAAAATAGGATTAGACACACATAAACAAAGAAAGACAGACACTTTAGACATTCAAACCAACAAAAGACAAATACTTGGACTTGCAGACACCAACTCAGAAATGCAAACAAATAGAATCAGACTCACAAACAGAGAAGGAGAGATAGACACTTCAAACCAACAAAGACAAATACATGGACTTGCAAATACCAACCAAGATGCATACAAATAGAATCAGACACACAAACAGAGAAAGATAGACACTTTAGACATTCAAACCAACAAAAAAAATTCTTGAGCTTGCAAACACCAACCCAGACCTGCAAACAAATAGAATCAGACACACAAACAGAGAAAGACAGACACTTTAGACATTCAAACCAATAAACGCAAATACTTAGACTTGTAAAAACCAAGCCAGACCATGCACACAAATAGAATCAGATACAAAAACAGAGAAAGACAGACACTTTAGATATTCAAACCAACAAAGACAAATTCTTGGACTTGCAGAAACCAACCCAGACATGTAAACAAATATAATCAGACGCAAAAAACAGAGAAAGACAGACACTTTAGACATTCAAACCAACAAAGACAAATTCTTGAACATGCATACACGAACCCAGACATGCAAAGAAATAGAATCAAACACACAAACAGAGAAAGACAGACACTTTAGACATTCAAACCAACAAAGACAAATTCTTGGACTTGCAAACACCAACCCACACATGCAAAAAATAGAATCAGACACACAAAGAGAGAAAGGCAGACACTTTAGACATTCAAACCAACAAAGACAAATTCTTGGACTTGCAAACACCAACCCAGACATGCAAACAAATAGAATCAAACATACAAACAGAGAAAGACAGACACTTTAGACATTCAAACCATAAAGACAAATTCTTGGACTTGCAAACACCAACCCAGACATGCAAACAAATAGAATCAGACCACAAACAGAGAAAGAACGAAACTTTAGACATTCAAATTAATAAAGACAAATTCTTGGACATGGAACATTAGCCCAGACATGCAAACAAATAGAATCAGACACACAAACAGAGACAGACAGACACTTTAGACTTTCAAGCCAACAAAGACAAATTCTTGGACTTGCAAACACCAACCCAGACATGCAAACAAATAGAATCAAACACCCAAACAGAGAAAGACAGATACTTTAGACATTCAAACCAACAAAGAAAAATTCTTGGAATTGCAAACCTTAACCCAGACATGCAAACAAATAGAATAAAACGCACAAACCAGAGAAAGACAGACACTTTAGACATTCAAATCAACAAAGACAAATACTTGGACTTGCAAACACCAATCCAGACATGCCAACAAATAGAATCAGACACACAAACAGAGAAAGACAGACACTTTAGACATTCAAACCAACAAAGACAAATTCTTGGACTTGCGAACATCAACCCAGACATGCAAACAAATAGAATCAGACACACAAACAGAGAAAGACAGAAACTTTAGACATTTAAACCAAGAAAGACAAATACTTGGACTTGCAAACACCAACCCAGACATGCAAATAAATAGAACCAGACACACAGACAGAGAAAGACAGACACTTTAGACATTAAAACCAAAGAAGCCAAATACTTGGACTTGCAAACATCAACCCAGACATGCAAAACAAATAGAATCAGATACACCAACAGAGAAAGACAGACACTTTAGACATTCAAACCATCAAAGACAAATACTTGGACTTGCAAACACCAACCCAGACATGCAGACAAATAGAATCAGACACACAAACAGAGAAGGATAGACACTTTAGACATTCAAACCGACAAAGACAAATTCTTGGACTTGCAAACACCAACCCAGACATGCAAACAAATAGAATCAAACACACAAACAGAGTAAGACAGACACTTTATACATTCAAACCAACAAAGACAAATACTTTTACTTGCAAACACCAATCCAGACATGCAAACAAATAGAATCAGACACACAAACAGAGAAAGACAGACACTTTAGACATTCCAACCAATAAAGACAAATTCTTGGACTTGCAAACACCAACCCAGACATGCAAACAAATAGAATCAGACTTACAAACAGAGAAAGACAGACACTTTAGACATTCAAACCAATAAAGACAAATACTTAGACTTGTAAAAACACCAAGTCAGACATGCAAACAAATAGAATCAGATACACAAACAGAGAGAGACAGACACTTTAAACATTTCAAACCAACAAAGACAAATTCTTGGACTTGCAGACACCAACACAGACATGTAAACAAATAGAGTCAGACATACTAACAGAGAAAACAGACACTTTAGACATTCAAACCAACAAAGAGAAATTATTGGACATGCAAACACCAACCCAGACATGCAAACAAATAGAATCAAACACACAAACAGAGAAAGACAGACACTTTAGACATTCAAACCAACAAAGACAAATTTTTGGGCTTGCAAACACCAACCTGGCATGCAAACAATAGAATCAGACACACAAACAGAGAGAAAGACAGACACTTTAGACATTCTAACCAATAAAGACAAACTCTTGGACTTGCAAACACCAACCCAGACATGCAAACAAATAGAATCAGACTTACAAACAGAGAAAGACAGACACTTTAGACATTCAAACCAACAAAGATAAATTATTGGACATGCAAACACCAACCCAGACATGCAAACAAATAGAATCAAACACACAAACAGAGAAAGACAGACACTTTAGACATTCAAACCAACAAAGACAAATTCTTGGGCTTGCAAACACCAACCCAGACATGCAAACAATAGAATCAGACTCACAAACAGAGAAAGACAGATACTTTAGACATTCAAACCAACAAAGACAAATTCTTGGAATTGCAAACATTAACCCAGACAAGCAAACAAATAGAATAAAACGCACAAACAGAGAAAGACAGACACTTTAGACATTCAAATCAACAAAGACAAATACTTGGACTTGCAAACACCAATCCAGACATGCCAACAAATAGAATCAGACACACAAACAGAGAAACACAGACACTTTAGACATTCAAACCAACAAAGACAAATTCTTGGACTTGCAAACATCAACCCAGACATGCAAACAAATAGAATCAGACACACAAAACAGAGAAAGACAGAAACTTTAGACATTTAAACCAAGAAAGACAAATACTTGGACTTGCAAACACCAACCCAGACATGCAAATAAATAGAACCAGACACACAGACAGAGAAAGACAGACACTTTTAGACATTCAAACCATCAAAGACAAATACTTGGACTTGCAAACACCAACCCAGACATGCAGACAAATAGAATCAGACACACAAACAGAGAAGGATAGACACTTTAGACATTCAACCGACAAAGACAAATTCTTGGACTTGCAAACACCAACCCAGACATGCAAACAAATAGAATCAAACACACAAACAGAGAAGGATAGACACTTTAGACATTCAAACCGACAAAGACAAATTCTTGGACTTGCAAACACCAACCCAGACATGCAAACAAATAGAATCAAACACACAAACAGAGAAAGACAGACACTTTATACATTCAAACCAACAAAGACAAATACTTTTACTTGCAAACACCAATCCAGACATGCATACAAATAGAATCAGACACACAAACAGAGAAAGACAGACACTTTAGACATTCAAACCAATAAAGACAAATACTTAGACTTGTAAACACCAAGTCAGACATGCAAACAAATAGAATCAGATACACAAACAGAGAGAGACAGACACTTTAAACATTCAAACCAACAAAGACAAATTCTTGGACTTGCAGACACCAACCCAGACATGTAAACAAATAGAGTCAGACATACTAACAGAGAAAGACAGACACTTTAGACATTCAAACCAACAAAGAGAAATTATTGGACATGAAAACACCAACCCAGACATGCAAACAAATAGAATCAAACACACAAACAGTTAAAGACAGACACTTTAGACATTCAAACCAACAAAGATAAATTTTTGGGCTTACAAACACCAACCCTGACATGCAAACAATAGAATCAGACACACAAACAGAGAAAGACAGACACTTTAGACATTCCAACCAATAAAGACAAATTCTTGGACTTGCAAACACCAACCCAGACATGCAAACAAATAGAATCAGACTTACAACAGAGAAAGACAGACACTTTAGACATTCAAACCAACAAAGATAAATTATTGGACATGCAAAACACCAACCCAGACATGCAAACAAATAGAATCAAACACACAAACAGAGAAAGACAGACACTTTAGACATTCAAACCAGCAAAGACAAATTCTTGGGCTTGCAAACACCAACCCAGACATGCAAACAATAGAATCAGACTCACAAACAGAGAAAGACAGACACTTTAGACATTCAAACCAACAAAGACAAATTCTTGGACTTGCAAACTCCAACCCAGACATGCAAAAAAATAGAATCAGACACACAAAGAGAGAAAGGCAGACACTTTAGACATTCAAACCAACAAAGACAAATTTTTGGACTTGCAAACACCAACCCAGACATGCAAACAAACAGAATCAAACACACAAACAGAGAAAGACAGACACTTTAGACATTCCAACCCATAAAGACAAATTCTTGGACTTGCAAAACACCAACCCAGACATGCAAACAAATAGAATCAGACCCACAAACAGAGAAAGAATGACACTTTAGACATTCAAATTAATAAAGACAAATTCTTGGACATGGAAAAATCAACCCAGACATGCAAACAAATAGAATCAGACACACAAACAGAGACAGACAGACACTTTAGACTTTCAAACCAACAAAGACAAATTCTTGGACTTGCAAACATTAACCCAGACATGCAAACAAATAGAATCAAACACCCAAACAGAGAAAGACAGATACTTTAGACATTCAAACCAACAAAGAAAAATTCTTGGACTTGCAAACATTAACCCAGACATGCAAACAAATAAATAAAACGCACAAACAGAGAAAGACAGACACTTTAGATATTCAAATCAACAAAGACAAATACTTGGACTTGCAAACAGCAACCCAGACATGCCAACAAATAAAATCAGACACACAAAACAGAGAAAGACAGACACCTTAGACATTCAAAGCAACAAAGTCAAACTCTTGGACTTGCAAACATCAACCCAGACATGCAAACAAATAGAATCAAACACACAAACAGAGAAAGACAGAAACTTTAGACATTTAAACCAAGAAAGACAAATACTTGGACTTGCAAACACCAACCCAGACATGCAAATAAATAGAATCAGACACACAGACAGAGAAAGACAGACACTTTAGACATTAAAACCAAAGAAGAGAAATCCTTGGACTTGCAAACATCAACCCAGATATGCAAACAAATAGAATCAGATACACCAACAGAGAAAGACAGACACTTTAGACATTCAAACCATCAAAGACAAATACTTGGACTTCCAAACACCAACCCTGACATGCAGATAAATAGAATCAGACACACAAACAGAGAAGGATAGACACTTTAGACATTCAAACCAACAAAGACAAATTCTTGGACTTGCAAACACCAACTCAGACATGCAAACAAATAGAATCAAACACACAAACAGAGAAAGACAGACACTTTATACATTCAAACCAACAAAGACAAATACTTTTACTTGCAAACACCAATCCAGACATGCATACAAATAGAATCAGACACACAAACAGAGAAAGATAGACACTTTAGACATTCAAACCAACAAAAACAAATTCTTGAACTTGCAAACACCAACCCAGACATGCAAACAAATAGAATCAGACACACAAACAGAGAAAGACAGACACTTTAGACATTCAAACTAATAAAGACAAATACTTACACTTGTAAACACCAAGTAAGACATGCAAACAAATAGAATCAGATACACAAACAGAGAGAAACAGACACTTTAAACATTCAAACAAAGACAAATTCTTGGACTTGCAGACACCAACCCAGACATGTAAACAAATAGAGTCAGACATACTAACAGAAAAAGACAGTCACTTTAGACATTCAAACCAACAAAGAGAAATTATTGGACATGCAAACACCAACCCAGACATGCAAACAAATAGAATCAAACACACAAACAGAGAAAGACAGACACTTTAGACATTCAAACCAACAAAGACAAATTTTTGGGCTTGCAATCACCAACCCAGACATGCAAACAATAGAGTCAGACACACAAACAGAGAAAGACAGACACTTTAGACATTCCAACCAATAAAGACAAATTCTTGGACTTGCAAACACCAACCCAGACATGCAAAAAAATAGAATCAGACTTACAAACAGAGAAAGACAGACACTTTAGACATTCAAACCAATAAAGACAAATTCTTGGACATGGAAACATCAACCCAGACATGCAAAAAAAATAGAATCAGACACACAAACAGAGAAAGACAGACACTTTAGACATTCAAACCAACAAAGACAAATTCTTAGACTTGCATTCACCAGCCCAGACATGCAAAAAAAATAGAATCAAACACCCAAACAGAGAAAGACAGATACTTTAGACATTCAAACCAACAAAGATAAATTCTTGGACTTGCAAACACCAACCCAGACATGCAAACAAATAGAATCAAACACACAAACAGAGAAGGTCAGACACTTTAGACATTCAAACCAACAAAGACAAATTCTTGGAACACCAACCCAGACATGCAAACAAATAGAATCAAACACACAAACAGAGAAAGACAGACACTTTAGACATTCAAAACCAATAAAGACAAATACTTGGACTTGTAAATACCAAGTCAGACATGCAAGCAAATAGAATCAGATACACAAACAGAGAAAGACAGACACTTTAGACATTCAAACCAACAAAGACAAATTATTGGACATGCAAACACTAACCCAGACATGTAAACAAATAGAGTCAGACATACTAACAGAGAAAGACAGACACTTTAGACATTCAAACCAACAAAGACAAATTCTTAGACTTGCAAACACCAACCCAGACATGCAAACAATAGAATCAGACACACAAACAGAGAAAAACAGACACTTTAGACATTCCAACCAATAAAGACAAATTCTTGGACTTGCAAACACCAACCCAGACATACAAACAAATAGAATCAGACCTACAAACAGAGAAAGAACAGATACTTTAGACATTCAAACCAACAAAGACAAATTATTGGTCATGTAAACACCAACCCAGACATGCAAACAAATAGAATCAAACACACAAACAGAAAAAGACAGACACTTTAGACATTCAAATCAACAAAAACAAATTCTTGGGCTTGCAAACACCAACCCAGACATGCAAACAATAGAATCAGACACACAAACAGAAAAAGACAGACACTTTAGACATTCCAACCAATAAAGACAAATTCTTGGACTTGCAAACACCAACCCAGACATGCAAACAAATAGAATCAGACCTGCAAACAGAGAAAAACAGACACTTTAGACATTCAAACCAACAAAGACCAATTCTTGGACTTGCAAACACCAACCCAGACATGCAAACAAATAGAATCAGACACACAAACAGAGAAAGACAGACACATTAGACATTCAAACCAATAATGACAAATTCTTGGACATGGAAACATCAACCCAGACATGCAAACAAATAAAATCAGACACACACAAACAGAGAAAGACAGACACTTTAGACATTCAAACCAACAAAGACAAATTCTTAGACTTGCAAACACCAACCCAGACATGCAAACAAATAGAATCAAACACACGTACAGAGAAGGTCAGACACTTTAGACATTCAAACCACCAAAGACAAATTGTTTGACATGCAAACATTAACCCAGACATACAAACAAATAGAATCAAACATACAAACAGAGAAAGAGAGACACTTTAGACATTCAAATCAACAAAGACAAGTACTTGGACTTGCAAACACCAACCCAGACATGCCAACAAATAGAGTCAGACACAGAAACAGAGAAAGACAGACACTTTAGACATTCAAACCAACAAAGACAAATTCTTGTATAGAATCAAATAGAATCAGATACACCAACAGACACAGACAGACACTTTAGACATTCAAACCATCAAAGACAAATACATGGACTTACAAACACTAACCCAGACATGCAAACAAATAGGATTAGACACATAAACAGAGAAATACAGACACTTTAGACATTCAAACCAACAAAAGACAAATACTTGGACTTGCAGACACCAACCCAGACATGCAAACAAATAGAATCAAACACACAAACAGAGAAAGACAGACACTTTAGACATTCAAACCAACAAAGACAAATTCTTGGGCTTGCAAACACCAACCCAGACATGCAAACAATAGAATCAGACACACAAACAGAGAAAGACAGACACTTTAGACATTTCAACCAATAAAGACAAATTCTTGGACTTGCAAACACCAACCCAGACATGCAAACAAATAGAATCAGACCTACAAACAGAGAAAGACAGACACTTTAGACATTCAAACACACAAAGACAAATTATTGGACATGCAAACACTAACCCAGACATGCAAACAAATAGAATCAAACACACAAACAGAGAAAAACAGACACTTTAGACATTCAAACCAACAAAGACAAATTCTTGGGCTTGCAAACACCAACCCAGACATGCAAACAATAGAATCAGACACACAAACAGAGAAAGACAGACACTTTAGACATTTCAACCAATAAAGACAAATTCTTGGACTTGCAAACACCAACCCAGACATGCAAACAAATAGAATCAGACCTACAAACAGAGAAAGACAGACACTCTAGACATTCAAACCAACAAAGACAAATTATTGGACATGCAAACACCAACCCAGACATGCAAACAATAGAATCAAACACACAAACAGAGAAAGGACAGACACTTTAGACATTCAAACCAAAAAAGACAAATTCTTGGGCTTGCAAACACCAACCCAGACATGCAAACAATAGAATCAGACACACAAACAGAGAAAGACAGACACTTTAGGCATTCCAACCAATAAAGACAAATTCTTGGACTTGCAAACACCCTCCCAGACATGCAAACAAGTAGAATCAGACCTACAAACAGAGAAAGACAGACACTTTAGACATTCCAACCAATAAAGACAAATTCTTGGACTTGCAAACACCAACCCAGACATGCAAACAAATAGAATCAGACACACAAACAGAGAAAGACAGATACTTTAGACATTCAAACCAATGAAGACAAATTCTTGGACATGGAAACATCAACCCAGACATGCAAACAAATAGAATCAGACACACAAACAGAGAAAGAAAGACACTTTAGACATTCAAACCAACAAAGACAAATTCTTAGACTTGCATTCACAAGCCCAGAAATGCAAAAAAAAATAGAATCAAACACCCAAACAGAGAAAGACAGATACTTTAGACATTCAAACCAACAAAAAGATAAATTCTTGGACTTGCAAACACCAACCCAGACATGCAAACAGATAGAATCAAACACACAAACAGAGAATGTCAGACACTTTAGACATTCAAACCAACAAAGACAAATTCTTGGTATTGCAAACACCAACCCAGACATGCAAACAAATAGAATCAGACACACAAACAGAGAAAGATAGACACTTTAGACATTCAAACCAACAAATACAAATTCTTGAACTTGCAAACACCAACCCAGACATGCAAACAAATAGAATCAGACACACAAACAGAAAAAGGCGGACACTTTAGACATTCAAACCAATAAAGACAAATACTTGGACTTGTAAATGCCAAGTCAGACATGCAAAGCAAATAGAATCAGATACACAAACAGAGAAAGACAGACACTTTAAACATTCAAACCAACAAAGACAAATTCTTGGACTAGCAGACACCAACCCAGACATGTAAACAAATAGAGTCAGACATACTAACAGAGAAAGACAGACACTTTAGACATTCAAACCAACAAAGACAAATTATTGGACATGCAAACACCAACCCAGACATGCAAACAAATAGAATATAACACACAAACAGAGAAAGACAGACACTTTAGACATTCAAACCAACAAAGACAAATTCTTTGGCTTGCAAACACCAACCCAGACATGCAAACAATAGAATCAGACACACAAACAGAGAAAGACAGACACTTTAGACATTCCAACCAATAAAGACAAATTCTTGGACTTGCAAACACCAACCCAGACATACAAACAAATAGAATCAGACCTACAAACAGAGAAAGACAGACACTTTAGACATTCAAACCAACTAAGACAAATTATTGGACATGCAAACACCAACCCAGACATGCAAACAAATAGAATCAAACACACAAACAGAGAAAGACAGACACTTTAGACATTCAAACCAACAAAAACAAATTCTTGGGCTTGAAAACACCAACCCAGACATGCAAACAATAGAATCAGACACACAAACAGAAAAAGACAGACACTTTAGACATTCCAACCAATAAAGACAAATTCTTGGACTTGCAAACACCAACCCAGACATGCAAACAAATAGAATCAGACCTGCAAAAAGAGAAAAACAGACACTTTAGACATTCAAACCAAAAGAAAAATTCTTGAACTTGCAAACACCAACCCAGACATGCAAACAAATAGAATCAGACACACAAACAGAGAAAGACAGACACATTAGACATTCAAACCAATAATGACAAATTCTTGGACATGGAAACATCAACCCAGACATGCAAACAAATAGAATCAGATACACAAACAGAGAAAGACAGACACTTTGAACATTCAAACCAACAAAGACAAATTCTTGGACTAGCAGACACCAACCCAGACATGTAAATAAATAGAGTCAGACATACTAACAGAAAAAGACAGACACTTTAGACATTCAAACCAACAAAGACAAATTATTGGACATGCAAACACCAACCCAGATATGCAAACAAATAGAATCAAACACACAAACAGAGAAAGACAGACACTTTAGACATTCAAACCAACAAAGACAAATCTTGGGCTTGCAAACACCAACCCAGACATGCAAACAATAGAATCAGACACACAAACATAGAAAGACAGACACTTTAGACATTCCAACCAATAAAGACAATTCTTGGAACTTGCAAACACCAACCCAGACATACAACAAATAGAATCAGACCTACAAACATGAAAAAAGACAGACACTTTAGACATTTCAAACCAACAAAAACAAATTATTGGACATGCAAACACCAACCCAGACATGCAAACAAATAGAATCAACACACACAAAAGGAGGAAGACAGACACTTTAGACATTCAAACCAACAAAAACAATTCTTGGGCTTGCAAACACCAACCCAGACATGCAAACAATAGAATCAGACACACAAGCAGAAAAAGACAGACACTTTAGACATTCCAATCAATAAAGACAAATTCTTGGACTTGCTAACACCAACCCAGACATGCAAACAAATAGAATCAGACCTGCAAATAGAGAAAAACAGACACTTTAGGACATTCGAACCAACAAAGACAAATTCTTGGACATGGAAACATCAACCCAGACATGCAAACAAATAGAATCAAACACCCAAACAGAGAAAGACAGATACTTTAGACATTCAAACCAACAAAGATAAATTCTTGGACTTGCAAAAACCAACCCAGACATGCAAACAAATAGAATCAAACACACAAACAGAGAAAGACAGACACTTTATACATTCAAACTAACAAAGACAAATACTTGGACTTGCATACACCAATCCAGACATGCATACAAATAGAATCAGACACACAAACAGAGAAAGATAGACACTTTAGACATTCAAACCAACAAATACAAATTCTTGAACTTGCAAACACCCAACCAGACATGCAAAAACAAATAGAATCAGACACACAAAACAGAGAAAGGCGGACACTTTAGACATTCAAACCAATAAAGACAAATACTTGGACTTGTAAATACCAAGTCAGACATGCAAGCAAATAGAATCAGATACACAAACAGAGAAAGACAGACACTTAAACATTCAAACCAACAAATACAAATTCTTGGACTAGCAGACACCAACCCAGACATGTAAACAAATAGAGTCAGACGTACTAACAGAGAAAGACAGACACTTTAGACATTCAAACCAACAAAGACAAATTATTGGACATGCAAACACCAACCCAGACATGCAAACAAATAGAATCAAACACACAAACAGAGAAAGACAGACACTTTAGACATTCAAACCAACAAAGACAAATTCTTGGGCTTGCAAACACCAACCCAGACATGCAAACAATAGAATCAGACACAAAAACAGAGAAAGACAGACACTTTAGACATTCCAAACCAATAAAGACAAATTCTTGGACTTGCAAACACCAACCCAGACATACAAACAAATAGAATCAGACCTACAAACAGAGAAAAGACAGACACTTTAGACATTCAAACCAACAAAGACAAATTATTGGGACATGCAAACACCAACCCAGACATGCAAACAAATAGAATCAAACACACAAACAGAGAAAGACAGACACTTTAGACATTCAAACCAACAAAAACAAATTCTTGGGCTTGAAAACACCAACCCAGACATGCAAACAATAGAATCAGACACACAAACAGAAAAAAGACAGACACTTTAGACATTCCAACCAATAAAGACAAATTCTTGGACTTGCAAACACCAACCCAGACATGCAAACAAATAGAATCAGACACACAAACAGAGAAAGACAGACACATTAGACATTCAAAACCAATAATGAAAAATTCTTGGACATGGAAACATCAACCAGACATGCAAACAAATAGAATCAGACACAAAAACAGAGAAAGACAGACACTTTAGACATTCAAACCAACAAAGACAAATTCTTAGACTTGCAAACACCAACCCAGACATGCAAAGAAATAGAATCAAAAACACACAAACTTAGAAGGTCAGACACTTTAGACATTCAAACCACCAAAGACAAATTCTTTGACATGCAAACATTAACCCACATACAAACAAATAGAATCAAACATACAAACAGAGAAAGAGAGACACTTTAGACATTCAAATCAACAAAGACAAATACTTGGACTTGCAAAACACCAACCCAGACATGCCAACAAATAGAGTCAGACACACAAACAGAGAAAGACAGACACTTTAGACATTCAAACCAACAAAGACAAATTCTTGTATAGAATCAAATAGAATCAGATACACCACAGAGACAGACAGACACTTTAGACATTCAAACCATCAAAGACAAATACTTGGACTTGCAAACACTAAACCCAGACATGCAAACAAATAGGATTAGACACACAAACAGAGAAAGATAGACACTTTAGACATTCAAACCAACAAATACAAATTCTTGAAATTGCAAACACACAACCCAGACATGACAAACAAATAGAATCAGACACACAAACAGAGAAAGGCGGACACTTTAGACATTCAAACCAATAAAGACAAATACTTGGACTTGTAAATACCAAGTCAGACATGCAAGCAAATAGAATCAGATACACAAACAGAGAAAGACAGACACTTTGAACATTCAAACCAACAAAGACAAATTCTTGGACTAGCAGACACCAACCAAGACATGTAAATAAATAGAGTCAGACATACTAACAGAGAAAGACAGACACTTTAGACATTCAAACCAACAAAGACAAATTATTGGACATGCAAACACCAACCCAGACATGCAAACAAATAGAATCAAACACACAAACAGAGAAAGACAGACACTTTAGACATTCAAACCAACAAAGAGACAAATTATTGGACTTGCAAACACCAACCCAGACTACTACTACTACTACTACTAACAACTCATCGCAGCACCAAGCCGCCTGAGGCCAACACAGCTACGCACGCTCCTCCTCCACCCCAATCTATTCAAAGCCTCCCTTTTTACACCCGCCCACGAAGTTCCCATTTCCTTTAAATCTTTCTTTATGACGTCCTCCCAACCCAGACGGGGACGACCTGCTTTCCGTTTAGCCCTAGATGGTTGGCCGAAAAGAACAATCTTCGGCAATCTGTCATCCTTCATCCGAACAACATGCCCTAACCACCTCAACCTTTCTTTCATTATAGACCTAGAAAGTGGTATTGAACCACATTTTTCGTATAGCCTATTGTTTGAAATACGGTCAGTCAGCCGGGTACCCAGAACAATCCTTAAGCAATTTCTCTGGAAAACATCTAGCAAATCTTCATCCGCTTTTCGGAGCGTCCATGCTTCAGAGCCATATTTGACCACTGTCATCACTGTAGCTTCTAAGATTCTAATCTTGGTTTGCAGACTTATCTTCCTATTCTTCCAGACTTTTTTTAACTGTGAAAAAAACACCCTGAGCCTTGGCTATTCTATTTTTAACATCTTCACTGCTCCCACCATCTTTACTAATAATACTACCAAGGTAAGTGAAACTGCCCACCTGATCAATCTTTTCATTACCCAACGTCACCTTTTCATCTTCACTTATTCCTAGCCTTAGTGACTTGGTCTTCCTAACATTAATTTTCAAACCAATACTAGCACCCTGAACTCGCAAAACCTCTAAAACTTCATTCATTTTGCTCACACTTTCATCTAGGATGCTTAAATCATCAGCATAATCCAAGTCCAGGAGACTTTTTTCCTCCCCATTTGATTCCGTGGTCTCCCATTGCCTTTCCTGTGCTCCTTAAAACAAAGTCCATCAAAATAATCCATATAAAGGGGGATAGAACACAACCCTGCTTAACTCCTGATTTAATACAAAACAGCTGCTAACCTCATTTCCTACCTTAACCGCAGCAGTGTTATTCTCGTACATAGCACTAATCACTTTAATGTATTTGTCTGGTATACCATACAAGGATAAAACCTTTACTAAAGCTCCTCTATCAACAGAATCGAACGCTTGCTCATAATCTATAAAACTAAGGACCAAAGGTGTTTGAAAACTTAGGCACTTCTCAATTATTAACCTAAGAGTGAAAATTTGGTCAACACATCCTCTACCTTTTCTAAAACCGCACTGCTCTTCTCTTAAAACTTTGTCTACGGCATCTCTCAGTCTAAAAAGTATCATATTACTAAGCAATTTGCTACCTACAGAGACCAGACTAATGCCTCGATAATTACCACACTCACTTTTATCACCTTTCTTATAAAGTGGCTTAATTAAGGTTTTCCTAAAATCATTAGGTACTTCCCCTTTTTCAAAAATCATATTCATAATCTCCAATAACTTATTTCTAACCTCAGAGCCACCATATTTAAGAAACTCATTTACTACCCTATCAGCACCTGGAGCCTTATTATTCTTTAATCCTTTTAGTACTGTTTCTAATTCCTCCTCACAAAACAAATCTTCCTTCACATCCAAGGTATCACAAACTTTTTCATTTTCCTCTATATTTTTTTCCTGCAACTCTATCTCGGTTAAGCAAATTCTCAAAAATGTTCGGCCCATCTCGCTTTAGCTTTTGTCTTATCGCTAATTGCCACCCCATTCCTATCTTTAACTGGGACAAGTCCGGATTGACTACTACCTCTCAATTTGTTAAACGTGCCAGTACAATATTTTACTATTATGCCGTCTAGCTGCATCTTCTAAATCCTCGGCAATTTTATCCATGGCCTCCACTTCACACCTCCTTAGTTCATATTTCAATGCTTTCTCCACTTTCTTTACATTTCTTTTGTTTTCATGTGATCTATCACTCAGATAATTCTTGTACAAGTCCTTTCTCCTTTCTATTAAACTTAAAGCTTTTTCACTAATATTCTTAGCTGCAGTTCTAGCTTTCTTCCCTAATACACCTTCAGCAACTTCACAAATTATTTTTCTAAAATTATTCCAACCATCTTCCACATTATCAAATTTTAAGCTCTCAAGTTTAGTATTCAACTGTTCCTGGAAAGTTTCTCTCAAATTCTCATCCTGGAGTCTACTAACATCATAAACTTCCCGGGAGGTAATTACCCTTCCGATATTTCAGCTTTAAATTAACCCTTGACACTACTAGATGGTGATCTTTACTTTTAACATCAATAACAGCACTCCTATATACCCTAGTATCTTGTATTGATCCTGCCAGTCTTCGATTTACTATAACATAATCAATAAGGTTTGCTGTCTTACCATCACGTGAATACCATGTTAGCTTATGAGCCATTTTATGACCAAACACCGTATTGGTTATAACTAGATTGTTATACCTACAAAATTGCAAAAGTCTGTATCCATTACTGTTTTCTTTTCCTACACCAAATTTACCTAAGCTGGGATACCATCTATCCATATTTCTACCAACCTGGGCGTTAAAATCTCCCAGCAATAACATCATATTTCTACCTGGGACCTTGTCTATTTGCTCCTGTAACTGTAAGTAAAATTCATCTGAGTCACTAGTATCTCCATCAGTCGGTTCTACAGGGCGTATACTACTATAACTGATACCTTGAACTTTCTAGTCATAAAATGAGCAATTAGTATTCTATTATTAATACCTTCCAGCCTAAACAAGACTTAGCAGCTTCCTTATTCATCATGAGCCCTACTCCCTGTCTATGTAACCCATCCTTCCTGCCTGAGTAAACAAATTCTATATCACCTAATTTCATGCTTCCTACCCCTGGGATATGAGTTTCTGAAACTCCTAATAGATCCAGTTCGAATCGTCTGAATTCGTCAGTCAAAATGTCGATACGATAGTCATTTTTTAATGTCGTAACATTCCAAGTTCCAATTTTCATGTTCTTTAAATCATTGAATTTTTTTCGCCTCAGGAAAAGCAATGATCCCGGATACCAGTGCAGGACGGGGATCACATATCTTCTCAAGTCTACACCGAAGTGCTTAAGCCGGCTTAGAACGCGGACAGCAAGAAGTCCCTGGGACCTCCATGAATGGAGGCTTTGTGCAATCCTGGGCCCATCTTGGTCACAACATGGTTTTCAGCGCTTGGCGATGCTCTTCTATCAACAAGAGTCGAAATCCTGCACAGACAATCTCAAGCCTATTACCTCCGACTCATTATATATTCATGCCTACAAATATTATGCTACTACGGGGAGGCAACCCGTAATAGATAAATTAGCTAGGAAGAGGTTTTTCAGCCCAAAGACGCCCATCAAAACATACCAATCCCAGAAGAATTGTCCATTAGTCAGAATCCCGTGCGAATGCTGTGTCGTTTACTAGGCTATAATTTCCTCGAGGGGCGCCACTCCTCAAGTGGGAATAGAGTTGACCGCAAGGTCCCCATTCTTGCAGGTACCCCGAAAAGGTCGAGGCAGCCCTTTGCAGAGGCCGTTGTCCATAGATCTGGATCTTACGCCCTGCCACAGTTGTCCTCCTATAGAGGATCCTCCCGCGATGGTGTTCTGCATCACCATGCAATTTATCCCATTGCTGGGAGAAGGTTGCAACTCATGGAACTTGTGGATAAACAAGTGGGCCCTTTTGAGTGTACATTTGAGGGGCCTTCATCCTCCTCCGCCTGTATTTATGACCCCGGGCAAGGGTGCCCCTGATTCTATTATGGACCCCCAGGGACAAGGTCCCCCCTTGGTCCATGCCTCCTATGGAGGTACCCTACATATCTGTAGAGTGTTCCCCTATCGCCACCTGGGGACATGCTGAATGGCCTGGGGGAGGCCAGATAAACAGATCACTTTTGTTTTGCAAAGGCAATAACTCAGTGACATATTTAACCTACTACTTATAAATATACATAACTCACTGACTAGGCCTATATTAGTTATATACAGAAATATATAACTCAGTGACACATAAACCTACTACTTATAAATATGTGTAACTCACAGACTAGGCCTATATATGTTTATATACAGAAATATATAACTGAGTGACATATTTAGCCTACTACTTATAAATATGTGTAACTGACTGACTAGGCATATAAGTTATACACAGAAATATATAACTCAGTGACATATTTAGCCTACTACTTAAAATATGTGTAACTCACTGACTAGGCCTATATAAGTTATATACAGAAATATATAACTCAGTGACAAATTTAGCCTACTACTTATAAATATGTGTAACTCACTGACTAGGCCTATCTAAGTTATATACAGAAATATATAACTGAGTGACATATTTAGCCTACTACTTATAAATATGTGTAACTCACTGACTAGGCCTATATAAGTTATATACAGAAATATATAACTGAGTGACATATTTAGCCTACTGCTTATAAATATGTGTAACTCAATGACTAGGCATACAAGTTATATACATAAATATATAACTCAGTGACATATTTAACCTACTACTTATAAATATGTGTAACTCACTGACTAGGCCTATTTAAGTTATATACAGAAATATATAACTGAGTGACAAATTTAGCCTACTACTTAAAATATGTATAACTCACTGACTAGGCCTATATAAGTTATATACAGAAAATATATAACTGAGTGACATATTTAGCCTACTACTTAAAATATGTGTAACTCACTGACTAGGCCTATATAAGTTATATACAGAAATATATAACTGAGTGACATATTTAGCCTACTGCTTATAAATATGTGTAACTCACTGACTAGGCATATAAGTTATATACAGAAATATATAACTCAGTGACATATTTAACCTACTACTTATAAATATGTGTAACTCACTGACTAGGCCTAGTATTTTTCATTTAAAAAAAGGTTTAAAGTAACAAGAAATTTGGGCCTCCTGGATTTTGAAAAAGACATTTCGCCTCTCTCCATCTCCCAAAATTTCGTGAATTGACGCCACTGAATGATACAACAGTTCTTCTTGGCTTTTTTTTGTGTGTTGACCTTATTTTGAAGGCATATTATTTGATATTTATAAAGTTAAAAATGATACAGTATTTTAAAGTTAAAATCTAAAAAAAAAAAAAACATAACAAATGGACTAATTCAGATTGGCTTCTTAAGGCCAATAAAACACACACACACACATATATATATATATATATATATATATATATATATATATATATATATATATCTTGTTTACTTTTGTTCATTCAGCCTGACACAAAAAATTGCAGCACCAGCAAGGCCGTATCCCAGGGGGAAGGTTATGGGGGTTTGACCCTCCCCCCCTCCCGAAATGTTTGTCAAACATACAAAAACATATATATATATATATATATATATATATATTCAAACCAATATATATATTCAAACCATATATATATATATTCAAAACCAACACTTTAGACATTCAAAACCAACAAAGACAAATTCTTGGACTTGCAAACACCAACCCAGACATGCAAACAAATAGAATAAGACACACAAACAGAGAAAGACAGACACATTAGACATTCAAACCAATAATGACAAATTCTTGGACATGGAAACATCAAAACCCAGACATGCAAACAAATAGAATCAGACACACAAACAGAGAAAGACAGACACTTTAGACATTCAAAACCAACAAAGACAAATTCTTAGACTTGCAAACACCAACCCAGACATGCAAACCAATAGAATCAAACACAGAAACAGAGAAGGTCAGACACTTTAGACATTCAAACCACCAAAGACAAATTTTTTGACATGCAAACATTAACCCAGACATACAAACAAATAGAATCAAACATACAAACAGAGAAAGAGAGACACTTTAGACATTCAAATCAACAAAGACAACTACTTTGACTTGCAAACACCCAACCCAGACATGCCAACAAATAGAGTAGTCAGACACACAAACAGAGAAAGACAGACACTTTAGAAATTCAAACCAACAAAGAAAAATTCTTGTATAGAATCAAATAGAATCAGATACACCAACAGAGACAGACAGACACTTTAGACATTCAAACCATCAAAGACAAATACTTGGACTCGCAAACACTAACCCAGACATGCAAACAAATAGGATATGACACATAAACAGAGAAAGACAGACACTTTAGATATTCAAATCAACAAAAGACAAATTCTTAGACTTGCAAACACCAACCCAGACATGCAAGCAAATAGAATCAAACACCCAAACAGAGAAAGACAGATACTTTAGACATTCAAACCAACAAAGACAAATTCTTGGACTTGCAAACACCAAAACCAGACATGCAAACAAATAAAATCAAACACACAAATAGAGAAGGTCAGACACATTAGACATTCCAACCACCAAAGACAAATTGTTTGACATGCAAACATTAGCCCAGACATACAAACAAATAGAATCAAACATACAAACAGAGAAAGAGAGACACTTTAGACATTCAAATCAACAAAGACAAATACTTGGACTTGCAAACACCAACCCAGACATGCCAACAAATAGAGTCAGACACACAAACAGAGAAAGACAGACACTTTAGACATTCAAACCAACAAAGACAAATTCTTGTATAGAATCAAATAGAATCAGATACACCAACAGAGACAGACAGACACTTTAGACATTCAAACCATCAAAGACAAATACATGGACTTGCAAACACTAACCCAGACATGCAAACAAATAGAATCAAACACACAAACAGAGAAGGACAGACACTTTAGACATTCAAACCAACAAAGACAAATTCTTGGGCTTGCAAACACCAACCCAGACATGCAAACAATAGAATCAGACACACAAACAGAGAAAGACACACACTTTAGACATTTCAACCAATAAAGACAAATTCTTGGACTTGCAAACACCAACCCAGACATGCAAACAAATAGAATCAGACCTAGAAACAGAGAAAGACAGACACTTTAGACATTCAAACCAACAAAGACAAATTATTGGACATGCAAACACCAACCCAGACATGCAAACAAATAGAATCAAAACACACAAACAGAGAAAGACAGACACTTTAGACATTCAAACCAACAAAGACAAATTATTGGACATGCAAACACCAACCCAGACATGCAAACAAATAGAATCAAACACACAAACAGAGAAAGACAGACACTTTAGAAATTCAAACCAATAAAGACAAATTCTTGGACATGGAAACATCAACCCAGACATGCAAACAAATAGAATCGGACACACAAACAGAGAAAGACAGACACTTTAGACATTAAAACAAACAAAGACAAATTCTTAGACTTGCAAACACCAACCGAGAAATGCAAACAAATAGAATCAAACACCAAAACAGAGAAAGACAGATACTTTAGACATTCAAACCAACAAAGACAAATTCTTGGACTTGCAAACACCAACCTAGACATGCAAACAAATAGAATCAAACACACAAACAGAGAATGTCAAACACTTTAGACATTCAAACCAACAAAGACAAATTCTTGGACTTGCAAACACCAACCCAGACATGCAAACAAATAGGATCAAACACACAAACAGAGAAAGACAGACACTTCATACATTCAACCGACAAAGACAAATACTTGGACTTGCAAACACCAATCCAGACATGCATACAAATAGAATCAGACACACAAACAGAGAAAGATAGACACTTTAGATATTCGAACCAACAAAACAAATTCTTGAACTTGCAAACACCAACCCCAGACTTGCAAACAAATAGAATCAGACACACAAACAGAGAAAGACAGACACTTTAGACATTCAAACAATAAAGACAAATACTTAGACTTGTAAACACCAAGTGAGACATGCAAACAAATAGAATCAGATACACAAACAGAGAAAGACAGACACTTTAAACATTCAAACAACAAAGACAAATTCTTGGACTTGCAAACACCAACCCAGACATGAAAAACAATAGAATCAGACACACAAACAGAGAAAGACAGACACTTTAGACATTCAAAACCAAACAAAGAAAAATTCTTGACTTGCAAACACCAACCCAGACATGCAAACAAATAGAATCAGACACACAAACAGAGAAAGAGAGACACTTTAGACATTCCAACCAATAAAGACAAATTCTTGGACTTGCAAACACCACAGCCCAGATATGCAAAACAAATAGAATCAGACCCACAAACAGAGAAAGACAGACACTTTAGACATTCAAACCAATAAAGACAAATTCTTGGACATGGAAACATCAACCCAGATATGCAAATAAATAGAATCAGACACACAAACAGAGGAAAGACAGATACTTTAGACATTCAAACCAACAAAGACAAATTCTTGGACTTGCAAACACCAACCCAGACATGCAAACAACTAGAATCAAACACCCAAACAGAGAAAGACAGATACTTTAGACATTCAAACCAACAAAGACAAATTCTTTGGACTTGCAAACACCAGCCCAGACATGCAAACAAATAGAATCAAACACACAAACAGAGAAGGACAGACACTTTAGACATTCAAAACACCTAAGACAAATTCTTGGACTTGCAAACATTGACACAGACATGCAAACAAATAGAATCAAACGCACAAACAGAGAAAGACATACACTTTAGACATTCAAATCAACAAAGACAAATACTTGGACTTGCAAACAGCAACCCAGACATGCCAACAAATAGAATCAGACACACAAACAGAAAAAGACAGACACTTTAGACATTCAAACCACAAAGACAAATTCTTGGACTTGCAAACATCAACCCAGACATGCAAAACAAATAGAATCAGACACACAAACAGAGAAAAACAGAAGCTTTAGACATTTAAACCAAGAAAGACAAAAACTTGGACTTGCAAACACCAACCCAGACATGCAAAATAAATAGATCAGACACACAAACAGAGAAATACAGACACTTTAGACATTAAAACCAAAGAAGACAAATACTTGAACTTGCAAACATCAGCCCAGACAAGCAAACAAATAGAATCAGATACACCAACAGAGGAAGACAGACACTTTAGACATTCAAACCATCAACGACAAATACTTGGACTTGCAAACACCAGCCCAGATATGCAGACAAATAGAATCAGACACACAAACAGAGAAGGATAGACACTTTAGACATTCAATAAAACCAACAAAGAAAAATTCTTGGACTTGCAAACACCAACCCAGACATGCAAACAAATAGAATAAAACACACAAACAGAGAAAGACAGACACTTTATAAATTCAAACCAACAAGACAAATACTTGGACTTGCAAGCACCAATCCACACATGCATACAAATAGAATCAGACACACAAACAGAGAAAGATAGACACTTTAGACATTCAAACCAACAAAAACAAATTCTTGAACTTGCAAACACCAACCCAGACATAGCAAACAAATAGAATCACACACACAAACAGAGAAAGACAGACACTTTAGGCATTCAAACCAATAAAGACAAATACTTAGACTTGTAAACACCAAAGTCAGACATGCAAGAAATAGAATCAGATACACAAATAGAGAGAGACAGACACTTTAAACATTCAAACCAACAAGACAAATTCTTGGACTTGCAGACACCAACCCAGTTACATGTAAACAAATAGAGTCAGACATACTAACAGAGAAAGACAGACACTTTAGACATTCAAACCAACAAAGAGAAATTATATGGACATGCAAACACAAACCCCAGACATGCAACAAATAGAATCAAACACACAAACAGAGAAAGACAGACACTTCAGAGATTCAAACCAACAAAGACAAATTTTTGGGCTTGCCAACACCCAACCCAGACATGCAAACAAATAGAATCAGACTTACAAACAGAGAGAGACAGGACACTTCAGACCATTCAAACCAACAAGATAAATTATTAGGGACATGCAAACACCAACCCAGACATGCAAACAAATAGAATCAAACACACAAAAAGAGAAAGGACAGACACTTAGACATTCAAGCCAACAAAGACAAATTCTTGGGCTTGCAAACACCAACCCAGACATGCAAACAATAGAATCCAGACAACAAAACAGAGAAAGACAGACACTTTAGACATTCAACGCAATAAAGATAAAATGTCTTGCGACTTACAACACCAACCCATTGAACATGCAAACAAAATAGAATCAGACCTGCAAAAGAGAAAGACAGACACTTTAGACATTCAAACCAACAAAAGACAAATTCTTGGACTTGCAAACACCAACCCAGACATTGCAAACAAATATAATCAGACATACAAACAAGAGAGAAAGACAGATACTTTAGACCATTCAAACCCAATAAAGACAATTCTTGGACATGGAAACATCAACCCAGACATGCAAACAAATAGAATCAGACACACAAAAACAGTAGAAGATAGACAGACACTTTAGACATTCAAACCCAATAAAGACAAATTCTTGGACATGGTTGGACAAACATTTCAACCCAGACATGCAAAAAAAAAAACAAATAGAATCAGACACACAAACAGAGAAAGACAGACACTTTAGACATTCAAACAACAAAGACAAGTTCTTAGACTTACAACACAACCCAGACATGCAAACAAATGGAATCAAACACCCAAACAGAGAAAGACAGATAATTTAGACATTCAAACCAACAAAGACAAATTCTTGGACTTGCCAACACCACCAACCAGACATGCAAACAAATAGAATCAAACACACAAACAGAGAACGTGTCAGACACTATTAGACATTCAAACCAACAAAGACAAATTCTTGGACTTGCAACACCAACCCAGACATGCTGCAAAAACAAATAGAATCAAACACACAAACAGAGAAAGACAGACACTTTTTACATTCAAACCAACAAAGACAAATACTTGGACTTTGCAAACACAATCCAGACATGCATACAAAATAGAATCAGACACACAAACAGAGGAAAGATAGACACTTTAGACATTCAAACCAACAAATACAATTCTTGAACTTGCAAACACCAACCCAGACATGCAAACATATAGAATCAGACACACAAACAGAGAAAGACGGACACTTTTAGACATTAAAACCAATAAAGAACAAATACTTAGACTTGTAAACACCAAGTCAGACGTGCAAGCAAATAGAATCAGGATACACAAACAGAGAAAGACAGACACTTTAAACATTCAAACCAACAAAGACAAATTCTTGGACTTGCAGACACCAACCCAGACATGTAAACAATAGAGTAAGACATACTAACAGCGAAAGACAGACACTTTAGACTTTTCAAACCAACAAAGACAAATTATGGACTGCAAACACCACCCAGACCATGAACAAACAAATAGAATCAAACACACAAACAGAGAAAGACAGACACTTTAGACATTCAAACCAACAAAGACAAATTCTTGGGCTTGCAAACACAACCCAGACATGGCCAAACAATAGAATCAGACACACAAAACAGAGAAAGACAGACACTTAAGACATTTCCAACCAATAAAGACAAATTCTTGGACTTTGCAAACACCAACCAGACATGCAAACAAATAGAATCAGACCTACAAACAGAGAGAAAGACAGACACTGTTTTAGACATTCAAACCAACAAAGACAAATTATTGGACATGCAAAACACCAACCCAACATGAAACAATAGAATCAAACACACAAAAGAGAAAGACAGGCACTTAGACATTCAAAACCAACAAAAAAAAAATTCTTGGCCTTGCAAACACCAACCCAGACATTGCAAACAATAGAATCAGACCTTGGCAAACAGAGAAAGACAGACACTTTAGACATTCAACCAACAAAGACGAATTCTTGGACTTGCAAAAACACACCAACCCAGACACGCAAACAAATAGAAATCGGACACACAAACAGAAAAAGACAGGACACTTTAGACATTCAACCAATAAAGACAAATTCTCGGACATGGAAACATCAA
>JAPEVW010000220.1:0-268655 GCA_027921565.1 Artemia sinica | reverse complement strand
AAGGTATGAGAAAAAATTGCAAAACTCTGTAAACTGCCAAAAATATTTAGAATGTTTTCACAGTAAAGACCGATCTGTAGTCCGTAGTAACTGAAGATCCGGGTCGCACCGTATTATAATAGAAAAAGGAACTCTAACTTATATTAAATGGATTACATAAAGGATATACAAGTTTAATCGGATATAACAGAAAACCTAATCCAGGTTGCAGTTGTATCCAGGTTGCAGCGGTAGCTAGTTACATTAAAAGACGATCATTGGAATAGCAAACCATAGCATACATTGGAATTTGTTAGCTACTTGATGTTTGAGGTTCGTCTCTTACTATTTCAAAGAAGAAAAAAGCCGTAGGCTTTTTCCTGTTTGTTATTATCATTACCAATAATCTGTGAGGAAATTCTACATAAAAAACTTCGAAGTCCAAGTCAGAAGCAGTACAGTGTACTGTAGGATTAAGAGTTTGAAAAGGTGAATGCAAACACGAACTTCAGGTCTCATTGATAAAATACCTTTCTTATAAAAAAAAAACACGTATTGATGACCTACCCCGTTCAAAATGAACAATTCTAGGAGTGGAAATTTATAATTACTCGATTTTCTAGAGATCAGTACTCAACTGGTTGTTCCGACCCGGCCGACGTTTTGTGTGTTTCATAGAGGTATTACGAGTAAAACCACCTTGATCAGGATAGAAAAGTTATTAGTGATATTTCTTCCTTTAAGAGAGTAATTTAAGAATTGTTTTTAGTAAGAATGAATCTTAGCTTTTCGTTATTTTACTTTTGTTTGAGGAGGGGGAGATATAAATTAAATAAATAAATAACAATTAAGGCTTCATGGGGTATGAATAGAATGGTAAATTTGGTGACATTATTTAGTTGTAAGGCTTGTAGTGGCAGTTAAGAAGGTGTTGTGGACTAGTGGCTTTGAAGTTTTTCTTTTTTAGTGTTGTATGCCACCACCGCGGACAAGTTTTATTTCTCGACGAGGCCGTTAAACTGTAGTTGTTGTTTGTTTGTTATAATAAATTTATTTCTCTCTCTCTCAATGACAACCATCCTTACATTGTTGCTCATTTTGCTGTTGGTCAGGGTAAAACAATTATAGGAGTCAGGGTCGGTACTATTATTAACACTATTACTTATCGTTAATATTAATAATGCTAATGTACAAATATATTGAAATAAATTAAGTTAAATTTATTCATAAGCTATAGTTTGTTAAAATTATATTAGATAATAATACTATGTTTTAAAATAATGTAGTAATATAATATATAATAACTAAATGTAGTACTATATAATATAAAATTAATAGTATCAATAGTATTATAGAATCGGTACTATTATTAATAGTCACTAATATAAATGATACAATAACGGTTGTTATTATTGTAAGTGACTCCAAAGAGTAAGGGGATCTGAAAAGAGTGGATGCCACTACTAGTGCTAAAAAAAATTACCCACCCCATCTATAGTTTGGCAATTTTTGGAGGTCCGACATTATAATAAAGAATTATAGTAAATTTATATTCAAGAACGTCATTATATGCATGATGATGCAACACACATCATCCGGATTGCAGCGGTAGCTAGCAGCCTGCAAAAACATTTATGGTATCTAAGCGATAGTTTTTATCTTATAATTTTAAACTGAAAAATACCTGAAAATTTAAAAATTAGTTTTAGTTTTTGTTAGTTTTTGATTACATTAAAAGACGATCATTGGAATAACAAACAGTTGCCTACATTGGAATTAAATAGCTACTTGATTGTTTGATGTTTGTCTCTTACTATATCAAAGAAAGAAAAAGCCGTAGGCTTTTTCCTGTTTGTAATCAGTTTATTATCCGGGTTGTAGCGGTGGCTAGCAACTTACATAAAGGACCGAAATAGTTCATCATAAATTACAATAAAGAACGACACCTTGCCCATGTTAACTACAACATAAATAGGGATCATATAATTTCCATCAGTATCATGGCTGTAGAGATGGCTGAAACCTAGTTACAATATACAATAAAGAATCGAGTTTTCTTTCTACGGAAAATATAGCACAAAAGATACTTACTTTAGAAGATGAGCCAAAAGAAGTTTGATTCCAGGAGACATTTACAACTCTGAAGTGAGAGATGAAATAAAACATTTGATTAAATCGAACAAAAAACAAAACTAACTTTTAAATTTTCAGGTATTTTTCTAGATTAAATTTAAAATTTAATATTGTTGCTCAGACACCATAAATTTTTTTCAATTTACATAACAACCTTAGCGATTCTTAACTGAAAACTAAAATAAAATAACAAATTGATTTTTTTTTTTGTCTACGGAAATACGCACTTTACAAGTTAAGCCAAATAAAGTTCGGTTCCAGGATACAGTTATAATTTTGAAGTGAGAGATGAAGTAATACTTTCGTTGATTAAATCGAACAAAAAAATTAATTATCAGGTATTTTGGAAGTTTTAATTAGAAACTTAATATTATTGCTCAAAACTTTAAAAGTTGAGCCAAAAAAGTTTGGTTCGAGGAAACAATTAAAACTTTGAAGTGAGAGATGAAATAAAAATTTCGTTGATTAAATCGAACACAAAACTAATAAAAAAACTAAAAAATTGAATTTCTTTTCTACGGAAATATAGAGCAAGAGATACACACTTTAGAAGTTGAGCAAAAAAATTTGGTTCCAGGAGACAATTTAAACTTTGAAGTGCGAGATGAAATAAAAACTTTCGTTGATTAAATCGAATAAAAAACTAAACTAAATTTAAAGTTTTCAGGTATTTTTGTAGTTTGAATTAAAAAATTAATATTATTGCTGAGATATCATAAATATTTTTGCAGTTTGCATAATGACATTAGCGATTCTGTACTGATGTAATTACAGCTAACATTATAATATCGCATTTATTTTTATTGCTTGTATCATATGGTTACAGCCTCAGATTATGAAGTCAGTTATAAATCTTGTACATGATTGGAATTGGAATAGTAAGAGACGACCTGGCTACAACCTACGATTATGACATCTTTGATCAATGTTATCATGATGAAATCAGCATAAAAATACTATTCTTTTGATGTTTCTATTGGTATCAAAATTGCGTTTTTTTAGAGTTTCGGTTACTATTGAGACGAGACGCTCTTACTATACAGTTCGTTACCACGAACTGGTTGATTAATATAATACACAAAATATTCGTTCTTTATTATATAAAAAAACTGATTTTAAAATTTTCAGGTATTTTTCTGCTTGAAATTAAAAAATCAAAATTATTGCTCAGACAACATAACGTTTTTGTAGTTTACAGTTAAATAAAATTATTTTGTTTTAAAATTTCAGGAATTATTTTAGTTCCAGGTGATAAATCATAGTTTTTGTTAAAGCCCCCAAACTATTACCGAATTTTACATAACTATGTCTACTTGCTTTTTATATTGGTAAAAATCCTATTTTAATTTTTGTACGCAGATGACATGGCTACAGGCTATGATCCGGGTTGCAGAGGTAGCTAGCAACCTAGTAAGAGACGATCACGTCCAATGTTAAGAAATATAAAAACCCATAGCTCCTAAAAAAGGAGTCAGATCAAAACAAAAAGTACACCATTAGAACCGCCTTGTCCGAAACCCCTGTATAGGAAACTTTCTGTCCCTTGGCTTGAACAGCAAGGGAAATATATTGGCTTGAAAATCAAGAAAATTGACTTTAACCACGTTATTCTCCCCAAACGGGATATTTTTTTCTTTTTTTTTCTGTTTTTTTCTTTTGTATCCAGAGATAGCTTGGCACTGGAACATCGTAGAGGGTTGTTCAATAGCTCATTTTAAAGGAAATTAATTGGGTTAAAAATCTATAGTAACTAAAATAAATTATTTCTAAAAGAGAATAAATTTTTCCAATAAAAACTGTATTTTTGATGCAGTGACGTCATAATTACTATATAAGAAACGTCAAAACTGTAAATGGTCTCATTCATGAATACATAATCCGGGTTGCAGCGGTAGCTAGCAACCTAGTAAGAGACGATCACGTCCAATGTTAAGAAAATATAAAAACCCATAGCTCCTAAAAAAGGAGTCAGATCAAAACAAAAAGTACACCATTAGAACCGCCTTGTCCGAAACCCCTGTATAGGAAAACTTTCTGTCCCTTGGCTTGAACAGCAAGGGAAATATATTGGCTTGAAATCAAGAAAATTGACTTTAACCACGTTATTCTCCCCAAACGGGATATTTTTTCTTTTTTTTTTTTTTTTTTTTTTTCTTTTGTATCCAGAGATAGCTTGGCACTGGAACATCGTAGAGGGTTGTTCAATAGCTCATTTTAAAGGAAATTAATTGGGTTAAAAATCTATAGTAAGTAAAATAAATTATTTCTAAAAGAGAATAAATTTTTCCAATAAAAACTGTATTTTTGATGCAGTGACGTCATAATTACTATATAAGAAACGTCAAAACTGTAAATGGTCTCATTCATGAATACATAATTATAATAAAGATCGAACTCTTCCCTATACTAACTTGCATACGCAACTTCACTATAGTTAATATAGTTAAGATTACAGTATTTATATTATACATCATTATAAATTATAAAAGGTTCAAATATTCGAAGATTATAGAGTTAAAAATTTTCCCACACCGGGAATCGAACCCGAGCCTGTTTTATAGTAAAGAACGAACTCTTGCCCTTAGTTACCTATGTCTTGTCAAATTAGCTAATTAATTTCACCTGATTTTGTTTTAAAAATAATTACAATAAAGAGCGAACTTTGACCTATAGTAACTGAAAGGCGTGAATGGGTGTGTGTTAACTGAAACTAGAATAATTACTGAAAATATTAAATAAAACAATAATATTTAGCTGTAAACTGCAAAAATATTTATGGTGTCTGAGCAATAATTTTAATTTTTTAATTCAAACAAAAAAACTACCTAAAAAAACTAATAAGATACCAGAATAGTGGAGATAAAATAAAACTGAAATAAAATTATCCAATTTGGAAAGTCTTTTTTTCACGGGGGTATTTTCCGGGGGGGGGGCATTTTCGACGGGGGGTATTTTCCAGAGGGGAGGGGGTATTTTCCAAGGTGGGGGGGGTATTTTCCAAGGGTTAATCTCCAGAGGTGGGAGGGGGTAAACGCCGGCCACCAGACTGATCATAATACCTTTAGACTGATCATATTTCAATTATAATAAAGAACGACCTCTTGCCTATACTAAATTTTATACGCCACTTAATTATAGTATAGGTTAGTAATTCAACAGATAGCACGGCACTGGAACATCGTAGAGAGTTGTTCAATGGCTCATTTTAAAGGAAATTAATTGGGTTAAAAACCTTTTGTAATTAAAACAAATTATTTTTATTACATTAAGAAATTTTAATTATGTTCCTTAAGAATATAATATAGAACGACCTCTTGCCTATATTAAACTTTATAGGCCACTTAACTGTAGTATAGGTTAGTAAAGTCCAGGTTGCAGCGGTAGCTAGCACCATCATCTGGGTTGCAACGGTAGCTAGCGAACTAGTAAGAGACGATCACGCCCCATATTAGAAACTAATGTAACCGATAACTCCTGAAAAAAGATTCAGATCAAAACAAAAAGTACACTTTTAGAACCGCCTTTACCAAAACTTCTATATAAAAAAACTTCCCGTCCTTGGCTTGAATAACGAAGAAATTATATTGGCTTGAAAATCAAAGAAAATTGACTTTAACCACGATATCCTCCACAAACAGCATCTTTTTTTCTTTCCGCTTTTTTTTACTCCTCAGCTAGATGGACAATGCAAAATCATAGAGAGCTGTATAATGGCTCATTTTAAAGGAAATTACTACATCTAGTCGCTTTTGTGTATAATAAAGATCGAACTCTTCCCTATACTAACTTGCATACGCAACTTCACTAAAGTTAAGATTACATTATAGTATAGGTTAGTAACTCAACAGATAGCATGGCACTGGAACATCGTAAAGAGTTGTTCAATGGCTCATTTTGAATCCGGGTTGCAGCGGTAGCTAGCAACCTAGTAAGAGACGATCACCTCCAATGTTAAGAAATATAAAAACCCGTAGCTCCTAAAAAAAAGAGTCAGATCAAAACAAAAAGTACACCATTAGAACCGCCTTGTCCAAATCCTCCATAAAGGAAACTTACCGCCCTTTGGCTTGAACAGAAAGGGAAATATATTGGCTTGAAAATCAAGAAAATAGACTTTTACCACGTTATTCTCCCCAAACGGGATATTTTTTTTTTTCTTTTTTTGTCTCCAGAGATAGCTTGGCACTGGAACATCGTAGAGGGTTGTTCAATAGCTCATTTTAAAGGAAATTAATTGGGTTAAAAACCTTTTGTAACTAAAATAAATTATTTCTAAAAGAGAATAAATTTTTCCAATAAAAACTGTATTTTTGATGCAGTGACGTCATAATTACTATATAAGAAACGTCAAAACTGTAAATGGTCTCATTCATGAATACATAATGGTTAGATCAAAGCAAGCTACACGCAAGTTAAAAAATCAGTGCTAAAATATTATAATAAAGATCGAACTCTTCCCTATACTAACTTGCATACGCAACTTCACTATAGTTAAGATTACAGTATTTATATTATACATCATTATAGATTATAAAAGGTTCAAATGTTATAATGATAAAATAACTCTTGGCTATACTAACTGGCATAGTCAAGTTAGTATAGCCGTTAGAATACGTTTATCAAAATCTATTTATCCGTATATACACAGATTTGTGGAAAAATCAAATCAATGAATACCTTACTACAGCACAATGGATGAAAGTGTGCCTCATGATTCGAGGTTTGCGGGTTCAAATCCACCTGTAGTAAGGGATCAATATTAAACGATTGGCTTTTCCTTCTTTAAAAGAAGATTACATTAAGAGACGATCATTGGAATAACAAACTATTGCATAATTGGACTTAGTTAGCTACTTGATTGTTTGAGGTGCGTCTCTTACTATTTCAAAGAAGAAAAAGCCGTAGGCTTTTTTTACAGTAAAGAACGATCTCTGTCCCCCTACTAACTGATATTTTGTGTTTTTACAGTAATCTGGGTTGCAGCGGTAGCTAGCAACCTGGTAAGAGACGATCACGTCCAATGTTAAGAAATATAAAAACCCATAGTTCCTAATCCGGGTTGCAGCGGTAGCTAGCAAACCTAGTAAGAGACGATCACCTCCAATGTTAAGAAATATAAAAACCCGTAGCTCCTAAAAAAAGAGTCAGATCAAAACAAAAAGTACACCATTAGAACCGCCTTGTCCAAATCCTCCATAAAGGAAACTTACCGCCCTTTGGCTTGAATAACAAAGAAAATATATTGGCTTGAAAATCAAGAAAATAGACTTTTACCACGTTATTCTCCCCAAACGGGATATTTTTTTCTTTTTTCTTTGTCTCCAGAGATAGCTTGGCACTGGAACATCGTAGAGGGTTGTTCAATAGCTCATTTTAAAGGAAATTAATTGGGTTAAAAACCTTTTGTAACTAAAATAAATTATTTCTAAAAGAGAATAAATTTTTCCAATAAAAACTGTATTTTTGATGCAGTGACGTCATAATTACTATATAAGAAACGTCAAAACTGTAAATGGTCTCATTCATGAATACATAATGGTTAGATCAAAGCAAGCTACACGCAAGTTAAAAAAATCAGTACTAAAATATTATAATAAAGATCGAACTCTTCCCTATACTAACTTGCATACGCAACTTCACTATAGTTAAGATTACAGTATTTATATTATACATCATTATAGATTATAAAAGGTTCAAATGTTATAATGATAAAATAACTCTTGGCTATACTAACTGGCATAGTCAAGTTAGTATAGCCGTTAGAATACGTTTATCAAAATCTATTTATCCGTATATACACAGATTTGTGGAAAATCAAATCAATGAATACCTTACTACAGCACAATGGATGAAAGTGTGCCTCATGATTCGAGGTTTGCGGGTTCAAATCCACCTGTAGTAAGGGATCAATATATAAACGATGTTGGCTTTGATTGATCCATGATACAGATTCCGATATATTCGATAAACGATGGCTTTTCCTTCTTTAAAAGAAGATTACATTAAGAGACGATCATTGGAATAACAAACTATTGCATAATTTGGACTTAGTTAGCTACTTGATTGTTTGAGGTGCGTCTCTTACTATTTCAAAGAAGAAAAAGCCGTAGGCTTTTTCCTGTTTGTAATCATACAGCATAGAATCTGGGTTGCATTACAATAAAGAACGACCTCTCGCCTATACTAATCCGGGTTGCAGCGGTAGCTAGCAACCTAGTAAGAGACGATCACGTCCAATGTTAAGAAATATAAAAACCCCTAACTCCTGAGAAAAGAGTCAGATCAAAACAAAAATTACACCATTAGAACCACCGTGTTTACATTAAAAGGCGATCATTAGAATAATAAACCATTGCATACATTCAACGTAGTTAGGAACTTGATTGTTTGAGGTTCGTCTCTTACTATTTCAAAGAAGAAAAAGCCGTAGGCTTTTTCATGTTTGTAATCCAGGTTATAATAAAGATCGAACTCTTCCCTATACTAACTTGCATACGCAACTTCACTATAGTTAAGATTACAGTATTTATATTATACATCATTATAAATTTCCCGGTTGCAGCGGTAGCTAGCAACCTAGTAAGAGACGATCACCTCCAATGTTTCCGGGTTGCAGCGGTAGCTAGCAATCCAGGTTGCAGCGGTAGCTAGCAACCTAGTAAGAGACGATCACGTCCAATGTTAAGAAATATAAAAACCCATAGTTCCTAACAAAGGAGTCAGATCAAACAAAAAGTACACCATTAGAACCGCCTTGTCCGAAACCCCTTTATAGGAAACTTTCTGTCCCTTGGCTTGAACAGCAAGGGAAATATATTGGCTTGAAAATCAAGATAATTGACTTTAACCACGTTATTCTCCCCAAACGGGATATTTTTTTCTATTTTCTTTTTTTGTATTCACAATAAGGAACGAACTGTAACCCATAGTAACCCATAGGTAATCAAACAGTTCGTGGTCATAATAAAGAGCTGTCTAATGGCTCATTTTAAAGGAAATTGCTGTATATAGCAAAAATAATTAACAAAAATAATTATTATTACAACATAAATTGTTACGATATGGTAGAGAACGAACTTTGGCCATAGTAACTAATTTAATTTGAAAAGAAAGAATGGCGGCAGAAGCCTAAATGGTAGTATATAAGTAATCCGGGTTGCAGCGGTAGCTAGCAACCTAGTAAGAGACGATCACGTCCAATGTTAAGAAATATAAAAACCCATAGTTCCTAAAAAAGGAGTCAGATAAAAACAAAAAGTACACCATTAGAACCGCCTTGTCCGAAACCCCTGTATAGGAAACTTTCTGTCCCTTGGCTTGAACAGAAAGGGAAATATATTGGCTTGAAAATCAAGCAAATTGACTTTTACCACGTTTATTCTCCCCAAACGGGATATTTTTTTTTTTTTTTTTTGTATCCAGAGATAGCTTGGCACTGGAACATCGTAGAGGGTTGTTCAATAGCTCATTTTAAAGGAAATTAATTGGGTTAAAAACCTTTTGTAACTAAAATAAATTATTTCTAAAAGAGAATAAATTTTTCCAATAAAAACTGTATTTTGATGCAGTGACGTCATAATTACTATATAAGAAAACGTCAAAACTGTAAATGGTCTCATTCATGAATATCACAATAAGAGACGATCACGTCCAAACATAACAATAAAGAACGAACTCTAATTAAATTTTGTTAGAGCTATGATGTGAATAGACAAACACGAAATTATATTGTTGTTTCTGAAGACGTCATGAAATAATATCATTGCGCTATGACGTCAATAAAATCATTACCTTGTGACGTCATAATTACTATATAATATAATAAAGAACGACCTCTTGCCTATACTAAATTTTATACGCCACTTAATTATAGTATAGGTTAGTAATTCAACAGATAGCATGGCACTGGAACATCGTAGAGAGTTGTTCAATGGCTCATTTTAAAGGAAATTAGTGGGGTTAAAAACCTTTTGTAATTGAAACAAATTATTTTTATTACATTAAGACATTTTAATTATGTTCCTTAAGAAATCATCAAAAGTAAAAAATTTCCCATACATTACATTAAAAGACGATCATTGGAATAGCATACCGCTGCATACATTAGACTTAGTTAGCTACTTGATTGCTTGAGGTTCGTCTCTTACTATTTCAAAGAAGAAAAAGCCGTAGGCTTTTTCTTCTTTGTAATGATATAGCATAAAACGAAACCCAAGTTGTAACTGACGTCATCCAGGTTGTTATGGTAAAGAATATCCGGGTTGCAGCGGTATAATAAAGAACGACCTCTTGCCTATAATAAATTTTATAGGCCACTAAACTATAGTATAGGTCTTTTTTTCCAAATCCGGGTTGCAGCGTTATCTAGCAACCTAGTAAGAGACGATCACGTCCAATGTTAAGAAATATAAAAATTATGTAATAAAGATCGAACTCTTCCTATACTAACTTGCATAGGCAACTTCACTATAGTGAAGATTACAGTATTTACATTATACATCATTATAAATTATAAAAGGTTCGAATGTTCGAAGATTATAGAGTTAAAAAATTTTCCCACACCGGGAATCGAACCCGGTCCTCCTAAGTGAAAGTTAACTATCCTATCCGGGTTGCAGCGGTAGCTAGCAACCTAGTAAGAGACGATCACGTCCAATGTTAAGAAATATAAAAACCCATAGTTCCTAAAAAAGGAGTCAGATCAAATTCAAAAGTGCACCATTATTATAATAAAGATCGAACTCTTCCCTATACTAACTTGCATACGCAACTTCACTATAGTTAAGATTACAGTATTTATATTCCGGGTTGCAGCGGTAGCTAGCAATCTAGTAAGAGACGATCACGTCCATGTTAAGAAATATAAAAACCCATAGTTCCTAAAAAAAGGAGTCAGATCAAAACAAAAAGTACACCGTTAGAACCGCCTTGTCCGAATTCCCTGTATAGGAAACTTTCTGTCCCTTGGCTTGAACAGCAAGGGAAATATATTGGCTTTAAAATCAAGATAATTGACTTTAACCACGTTATTCTCCCCAAACGGGATATTTTTTTCTCTTTACAATAAAAAACGATCATTGGAATAACAAACAATTGCATACATTGGAATTAGCTAGCTACTTGATTGCTTGAAACTCGTCTCTTACTATTTCAAAGAAGAAAAAGCCGTAGGCTTTTTCCTGTGTGTAATCAGTTTATTATCATAGATCCGGGTTGCAGCGGTAGCTAGCAACCTAGTAAGAGACGATTACCTCCAATGTTAAGAAATATAAAAACCCGTAGCTCCTAAAAAAAGAGTCAGATCAAAACAATAAGTACACCATTAGAACCGCCTTGTCCAAATCCTCCATAAAGGAAACTTACCGCCCTTTGGCTTGAATAACAAAGAAAATATATTGGCTAGAATATCAAGAAAATAGACTTTTACCACGTTATTCTCCCCAAACGGGATATTTTTTTCTTTTTTTTCTTTTTCTTTTCCACAGATAGCTTGGCACTGGAACATCGTAGAGGGTTGTTCAATAGCTCATTTTAAAGGAAATTAATTGGGTTAAAAATCTATAGTAACTAAAATAAATTATTTCTAAAAGAGAATAAATTTTTCCAATAAAAACTGTATTTTTGATGCAGTGACGTCATAATTACTATATAAGAAACGTCAAAACTGCAAATGGTCTCATTCATGAATAAGTTGAAAATAATTGACAAAAACAGCTGAATATCAAACTCGACAATCATTTTCAATCGATATTCAGCTGAAGAGTCAACTATGTACTTTCAAACTAAAACCTCAAAATTGTAAAGAGGACTTTGGCTAGATTCTTTTCTGAACGCCACAAATATTTCCCTTTATCTTAAAAAAAAAAAATAATAATGGCCAATTGTATGGCCTTTAAGATTCAATGTGATTGCATGTCAAAATATATAGAACAATCAGTGAAATACTATATTAAATGTTACCAAATATTATTTTTGTCTATTGACTTTTCAATGACATTATCGAGGGACATAAAAGGATGTGACATCATTAAGTAGAATTTAATGTTTCATTTTTTGTTTTTTGTTTTGTTTTTTTTTTGCTAGCTACCGCTGCAACCTAGTAAGAGACGATTACGTCCAATGTTAAGAAATATAAAAACCATAGTTCCTAAAAAAGGAGTCAGATCAAATTCAAAAGTACACCATTAGAACCGCCTTGTCCGAAATTCCTGTATAGTTAACTTTCTGTCCCTTAGCTTGAACAGCAAGGGAAATATATTGGCTTGAAAATCAAGAAAAGTGGCAGCTACTACAACATTCTGCCTAAACGGGATATTTTTTTCTTTTTTTTTTTTTCTTTGTATCCAGAGATAGCTTGGCACTGGAACATCGTAGAGGGTTGTTCAATAGCTCATTTTAAAGGAAATTAATTTGGTTAAAAACCTTTTGTAACTAAAATAAATTATTTCTAAAAGAGAAAAAATTTTCCCCAAAAAACTGCATTTTTGATGTCTTTTCACACTGCAGTCTTTCAAACATAATCGTATACCTTATAACTGAAACATAAATAGGGATTATGTAATTTCCAATAGTATCATGGCTGTAGAGATGGCTGAAACCTAGTTACAATAAAAAACGATCATTGGAATAACATTTATAGTAAGGAACGAACTCTTGCCCTTCGTAACCTATGTCTTGTCAGGTTAGCTAACCAATTTCTTCAGATTATGTTTTAAAAATAATTCCCAAACCAGGATTTGAACACGAGCCGGTCGGTTGATTATAGTAAAGTATAATAAAGAACGAACTCTTGCCTATACTAAATTGCATACTCAACTTAATTATTGTTAATGATATAGTAATGATATGGTTTTATTGATAACTGAATTACAAATTAAAGAAAATGATCCCGAATGGCTTTGAATCCGGGTTGCAGCGGTAGCTAGCAATCCGGGTTGCAGCGGTAGCTAGCAACCTAGTAAGAGACGATCACCTCCAATGTTAAGAAATATAAAACCCAACTCCTAAAAAAAAAATCAGATCAAAACAAAAAGTACCACCATTAGAACTGCCTTGTCCGAATCCTCTATAAAGGAAACTTACCGCCCTTTGGCTTGAATAACAAAGAAAATATATTGGCTTGAAAATCAAGAACATTGACTTTTACCACGTTATTCTCCCCAAACGGGATATTTTTTTCTTTCTTTTCCACAGATAGCTTGGCACTGGAACATCGTAGAGAGTTGTTCAATGGCTCATTTTAAAGGAAATCTCTAGATCTAGCGCTATTTGTACTTAATTTTTTTCAATTAATTTTTTTACGAAAAACTTAATTTTTTATATACAATATTAATCAATGACGTCATAGTCTTTGGATGTAGTTAGTACATAAAGTCTGGATCATCGAATTAAAGCTGAAACTAAGTAAAGAACAATTATGCCTCCATATATTCACAGTGATCTATAAAATTTCCCATTACATCTATAAACTGTTCCACAGTTGCCAGTTCATACCTTGGAAGCTTTTCACTAACATGCAACATTTCTTTTGGATATTACTATGAAGTTTGCGAAAGCATCTCTAGCTGACTTTTCAACAAAATCCATTCTTTCAGAGATAATTTTAATCTTTAATTTTGAATATTTTCGTAAATCCTGGTAAAAAATTCGTCGTAAAGTTTTTCTAAATTTACTAAGATCAGCCAGCATTGTTGCCATGTTTTTGGACTTCTGAAGATAATTTTTAATTTTGCCCTTATGCGTTCTTTGCAGCTTGTGTAAATCCGGGTTTACAATAAAGAACGACACCTTGCCCATGTTAACTAAAACATAAATAGGGATTATGTAATTTCCAATAGTATCATGGCTGTAGAGATGGCTGAAACCTAGTCCAGGCTGCAGCGGTAGCTAGCAACCTAGTAAGAGACGATCACGTCCAATGTTAAGAAATATAAAAACCCCTAGCTTCTAAAAAAGGAGTCAGATCAAAACAAAAAGTTCACCATTAGAACCGCCTTGTCCGAAACCCCTGTATAGGAAACTTTCTGTCCCTTGGCTTGAACAGCAAGGGAAATATATTGGCTTGAAAATTAGAAAAAATTGACTTTAACCACGTTAGTCTTCCCAAACGGGATATTTTTTTTTATTTTTTTTTTTTTGTATCCAGAGATAGCTTGGCACTGGAACATATAGTAAAGAACGAACTCAAGCCAATAATAAATTTATGAACGAACTCTAAATAAGCATGCGCATGATGATGCAACACACTTATATATTGATCTGATATCACATGCATGTGCAATAAAGCTAACAGGTATGACTCAGCCAACAGCTACAGGAAGAATTAAGCGAACACCTGCAGATGCAAATAGGCCAACAGCTATAGATAAGGCTAAGCCAGCAGCTGCAGGTACAACTAAGCCAACAGCTGAAGTTGTGCTTTTTCTGCATTATAACTTGCCCCATATGGACTGGATTTACTAAACACTTGAGTGCACTTACTAAGAAACATGTGAGAATGATTATGGGCAGAGAATACAGTGTTAAAACGTTAGGTAAGGTTTTCATCTGGAGGGGAATTTATACTTTCAGAATTCTTAACACTTGTGTCATCACCGCTGTTTTGCCAATCAGAGTAGCATTGTCAGCTTTAATTTTGATAATTCCTATAGGAAAGCAAATAAATTCTTATTCCGTATATAAGCATTTTTACCGTATATTTTTTATGACAGTTTGGCCTCACTTCTGTCCTAATCCTTAACAGTATTTCAATAGCAGGTGATGTACTTTCAAAATTGTTACTACTGAATTGTCAGAATTGTGTAATCACCACTGTTTTACCAATCAAAGTAGCATTGTCAGCGATAACATCCTCCTCACTTCCGATACCTTTCTCATGTTCCAAGCCAGCGTTATCATGTTTATCGTTTCCGACCTTGTCTAAACGAAGTTCCTCAAAGTATTTCACAGCTTTATCCCAAAAAACTTCAACGGTATCTAGAACAAATACGGTAACGATCACAAATATTGACAACATTACGATGATTGAAAACAACTTCACTAAATACGCAACAATCACAAATATGATAACAAAACGTTGATTGATAACAAAACGATGATTGATAACAAAACAATGATTGATATAACCGAAAGATTTTCCAAAATCATTTTACTGAAAGAATTACAAAGTTACATAAACGAATCAAATCGTTTCTAATTCCTACCTTTTTTAATTTGTTTTGAAAAAAATATCTATTGGAGGTAATTTTTCACAGATATCGATTCTGTTCAGCTCTTACAGACAGGATATTTTTACAACTGCTGTTAAATCGAAAATCGCAGTTAAATTAAACACAGTTTTAATTTTTTAAATCTAATTTTGAGACTTTTGTAATATTTAGTAAAACTTTCCAAAAGCAACTTTTCAGAAGATACCTGTGCTATGTTATCTTGTACATAGCATTTGTGCTATGTAAAAATGTTTGATTTGCTCAAGTAACTTTGTAATTCTTTCGGTAAAATGATTTCGGAAATTCTTTCGGTAATATCAAACATCGTTTTGTTATCATCATTGTTTTGTTATCAATCAACGTTTTGTTGTCAATATTTGTGATTGTTGAGTATTTAGTGAAGTTGTTATCAATCATCGTTTTGTTATCAATATTTGTGATCGTTAGAATTGGTTCTTCCAGCATCAGTTGGCTGTCGGACTTCTTTTTTATTTTGAGCGGAAGAAATGCTACAAAGTTCTAGATACTGTTGAAGTTTTTTTAGGATAAAGCTGTGAAAAAATTTGAGGAACTTCGTTTAGACAAGGTCGGAAACAATAAACATAATAACGCTATCTTGGAACATGAGAAAGGTATCAAAAGTGAACAGGATGTTATTGCTGTCAATGCTACTTTGATTGGCTTACATTACATCAAAACCTTTCTTATATGAAGGGATCTTAGACTCTTCAATTGGCATTTTGTCTTCATCTGCTCGAAACAATCACAATACATTTTGGGGTATACATCCCTGATGTTAGCTACCCTATCAAGGCTCTCCCCAAATAACTTTATTATTGTATTTTCATCTACAGAAACTCTAATATTGCTCTCACCGTTGATGACGTCTTAACTATTACTATAGAGTCTACTTGACGCTGCTTCTAAATAATCACTAAGCTCCTTGTACGAACCCTCCACTTTTAGTAGATTAATATTTTTTATTATCTTAGATTTTGATACTGCCTTATATACCCTATTAATGAAACAGGTCAAGACAGAAAAATTTGGAGCTAGTGCCCTTAGAGAATGTAAATAGCTCTGACATCCCTCATATGGGCTACAGAGTACAACGAATGCTCATGATTTTCTTGTGTCTCTGTAATTGATTTCACAATAATCCAAGCCGTCAAGGTAGCAATTCACCATTTTGTCAGTTGAACACTTTAATGCTATATTATTTTCAAGAATTTCAAAAAGAATTTGACGTAATTCAATATCGGGATGGATATTGCCAAGTAACCTGCTGTCCAATTTTTTTTTTTGTTTTTTTGAATGTTTACTCAGATAGTTATAGCCATCATAATTTCTTGTGATATCTAGTTTCAGAGCATTTTCCAATAGTTGTCTTGTACTTTTCCGGACAGCTTGTTCTACAACATAGAGCATTTTTTGCCAAATATTCAGTAGAACTAAAAGAACTGTTTAAAAAAACAGCTAGAAATACTTTTTTCTTGAGGAGATATTCCAGGAATTTGTTCTAAATTATCAGGTTCGTTTTCACTATAATTGAAAAACATTGCTTATCCTTCGCTGTTGATAGATATGCTTATATATTTTTTTTTTTTACTGCTACATAAACTGCATTTGGTCCTTCCAAAATTAATATACGAATTTTCTAAGAAGTACGCCTCCGTATATTCACTGTGTTGTCCAATATTTTCCATTGCATCTATAAACTGTTCCGCAATTGCCAATCCATACCTTGGAAGCTTTTCATTAAACTGACAACACTTCTTTTGGATATTACTATGAAGTTTTGGCAGAGCATTTCTGGCTGACTTTTCAACAGCATCCGCTCTTTCAAAGAGATATAATTATAGAGTTAACTAAGTAAAAGTTAACTATCCTAGCCACTAGACCAAATGGGACCATAAAGAAGAATGATTTAAGAACAATATGCATATTATTATTTCACCACACCAATTATAATAAGGCCAAAACAAAAATCATCGAATTGCAACCTTACTTTTGACACATCAGTTAAATCTTCATCAGACTTAAAAAACTGTTTTGCTAGTTTTGCAGTAAAGAACGAACCTTTGCCCATAGTAGCAGAAATAAGAATATCTAGGTTGCAGCGGTAGTTAGCAACCTATTAATTACATAATCCGGGTTGCAGTGGTAGCTAGCAACCTAGTAAGAAACGCACAATTAAAAGATGATCATTAGAAGAACAAACCATTGCTTATATTGGACTTAGTTAGCTGCCTGATTCTTTGAGGTTCGTCTCTTACTATTCCAATGAAGAATTTTTAATAAAGAACGACCTCTTGCCTATACTAAATTTTAGACGCCACTTAATTATAGTATAGGTTAGTAATTCAACAGATAGTATGGCACTGGAACACCATAGAGAGTTGTTCAATGGTTATAATAAAGAACGACACTTAGCCCATGTTAACTGAAACATAAATAGGGATTATGCAATTTCCATCAGTATCATGGCTGCAGAGGTGTCCGAAACCAAGTAAAGAACAAACCATTATAGTAAAGAGCATTTCATGTTAAAGATTAATGATTGATGCCATAATCATAGTTTGTGACCAGGTTGTCTCTTACTATTCCAAAGAAGAAAAAGCCGTAGGCTTTTTCTTGTTTGTAATCATATAGTAAATAATGATTCGGGTTGCACCGGTAGGTAGCAACCTAGTTAGAGACGATCACGTCCAATGTTAAGAAATTTAAAAACCCATAGTTCCTAAAAAAAAGGAGTCAGATCATTACAATAAAGAACGAAATCTAATTACATCTTGCAATCATGAAATATAAAATATAGTAATATAAAATATTACTAAATAACCATATATGACGTAATAAGCGACGTGACGTAAATATTGAAAAAATCGATTTTTATTTTATTTTCGTTTTCAGTTCAGAATCGCTAAAGTTACAAACTGCGAAAATATTTATGGTATCTGAGCAATAGATTTAATCTTTTAATTTAGACCAGTATAATAAAGGACGACCTCTTGCCTATGCTAAATTTTATAGGCAACTTAACAATCGTATAAGTTAGTAAAGGAGTGATATAGTTCATTATGGTAATGAACGAATTCTAGGCCATACTAACTAATTTAATTTTGAAAAGAAGAAATTTACATAAAGGACCGATATAGTTCATCATAAATTGTATTTTTTAATTAGGGTTTTTATATAATCCAGTTTGCAGCGGTAGCTAGTAACCTAGTAAGAGACGATCACATCTAATGTTAAGAAATCTTAAAACCCATAGCTCCTAAATAGTTACATTAAAGAACGACCTGAGGCCTTAGTAACTGAAGTATTAAAAGGGATCAGGGTTGCAGTACAGTAAGGACCGAAGTCTATCTCATAGTAACTAATGCAACGGGAAAAACAAAAGAGGTCTGTGGTATATGTGACGTCATAAAAGGTTAAATTTGATTCTACATTAAAATACGATCATTGGAATAACATTTCACTATCCGGGTTGCAGCGTTAGCTAGCAACGTAGTAAGAGACGATCACGCCCCATAGTACACCGGGTTGCATCGGGGTTGCATTATAATAAAGATCAAACTCTTCCCTATACTAACTTGCATAGGCAACTTCACTATAGGTAAGATTACATTATTTATATTATACATCATTATAAATTATAAAAGGTTCAAATATTCGAATATTATAGAGTTAAAAATTTTCCCACACCGGGAATCGAATCCGTGCCTGTTATCCGGGTTGCAGCGGCAGCTAGCAACCTAGTAAGAGACGATCACGTCCCAAAGTTAAGAAATATAAAAACCCATAATTCCTAACAAAGGAGTCAGATCAAATTCAAAAGTACACCATTAGAACTGCCTTGTCCGAAACCCCTGTATAGGAAACTTTCTGTCCCTTGGCTTGAAACAGCAAGGGAAATATATTGGCTTGAATATCAAGAAAAGTGGCAGCTGTTACAACATTCTGCCTAAACGGGATATTTTTTTCTCTTTTCTTCTTCTCCTGGGATAGCTTGGCACTGGAACATCTTAGAGAGTTGTTCAATGGCTCATTTAAAATTACAGTAAAGAACAAACTTCCAGCCCATAGTAACTAAAATAAGATTATAATTAATGTTAAAGATTGATCAATGATGTCATAATCGTAGGTTGTAGTCTGGTCGTCTCTTACTATTCCAATTAAGAAAAGGCCATTGGCTTTTTCCTGTTGGTAATACAGTAAGGATTTTGGTATCTATGAGTAATTAAATTACATTAAAAGACGATCATTGGAATGTCAAATCATTTTATGCATGCGAGTTAGTTATCTACTTGATTGTTTGTTGCATAAAGGATCGATGCTGTAAATGGGAATTTGTCAAACACTTCGTTGTAACGAACTGTATAGTAAGAGCGAAACGTCTCAATATTAACCGAAACTCTAAAAAAAGGGAATTTTAATATTAATATATATATTTAAGGAATTGGATTTTTATTCTGTATAGTTACATAAAGGATCGACACTGTACATGGGAATTTTGTAAGCATCATCCATATCATGGTTTTACTGATAGTCCATTTTATTGGAAATATAATTTAAGTAAGTTATTTATTGTGCTCTTCTTCCATGGAAAAAAATAACACTTGCTGGATTCAAATCTGGTTACTCGCCACAACGTAGGGTCCTAACCACTATACGAACGCGACTTATATATTTTATAGTAAGAATTACTAACAAATTTGAAAAAATGACAGAAGATCCGGGTTGCAGCGGTAGCTAGCAACCTAGTAAGAGACGATCACATCCAATGTTAAGAAATACAAAAAACCCATAGTTCCTAACAAAGGAGTCAGATCAAAACAAAAAGTACACTATTAGAACCGCCTTGTCCGAAACCCCTGTATAGGAAACTTTCTGTCCCTTGGCTTGAACAGCAAGGGAAATATATTGGCTTGAAAATCAAGAAAATTGACTTTAACCACGTTATTCTCCCCAAACGGGATATTTTTTCTCTTTTCCTTTTTTTCTTTTCCACAGATAGCTTGGCACTGGAACATCGTAGAGGGTTGTTCAATAGCTCATTTTAAAGGAAATTAATTGGGTTAAAAATCTATAGTAACTAAAATAAATTATTTCTAAAAGAGAATAAATTTTTCCACCAAAAACTGCATTTTTGATGTCTTTTCACACTGCAGTCTTTCAAACATAATCATATACCACGGTAAGATTTGAACCCACGCCTCCGAAGAGACTGGTGGCTAATCCGGGTTGCAGCGGTAGCTAGCAACCTAGTAAGAGACGATCACCTCCAATGCAAAGAAATATAAAAACCCCCCAACTCCTAAGAAAGAGAGAGATCAAAACAAAAAGTACACCATTAGAACCGCCTTGTCCGAATCCTCTCTAAAGGAAACTTACCGCCCTTTGGCTTGAATAACAAAGAAAATATATTGGCTTGAAAATCAAGAAAATTGACTTTTACCACGTTATTCTCCACAAACGGGATATTTTTTCTTCCGCTTTTTTTTCCTGCTTAGCTAGCTGGGCACTGGAAAATCATATAGAGCTGTATAATAGCTCATTTTAAAGGTAATTGCAACATCTAGTCACTTTTGTAATTAAAAATAAAATACTTTTTAAAGTAGAATCAATTTGTCAAAAAAAATTGCATTTTTGATGTATTTTCTTACTGCAGTCTTTTCAAAGATATTTGAATTTTGAAGCAATCAAACAGTTCATGGTAATAAACTCTTTAGTAATAATAGCTACTTGTCTCAATAGTAACCGAAACTCCTGGAACCAAAATTTTCTTTTTTGGCTTAATCGCTAAAATTATTATGTAAACTGCAAAAAATATTATGATGCCTAATCAGTAATAGTAAGTTCTTAATTTAAACAACAAAAATACATGAAAATTTTATAATTAGTTTCACTTTTTGTCTCCTGGATTACATTAAAGAACGATCTGTAGTCCATAGTAATTGATTATAATAAGAGACTAACCTCAAAGAATCATCCGGGTTGCAGCGGTAGCTAGCATTTTTACAGTAAAGAACGATCTCTCATCCATAGTAACTGATAAATGGTGGTTCAAGGGGGTAGTTACTTGAGGTTCGTCTCTTACTATTTCAAAGAATCCGGGTTGCAGCGGTAGCTAGAAACCTAGTAAGAGACGATCACGTCCAATGTTAAGAAATATAAAAACCCATAGTTCCTAACAAAGGAGTCAGATCAAAACAAAAAGTACACCATTAGAACCGCCTTGTCTGAAACCCCTGTATAGGAAACTTTCTGTCCCTTGGCTTGAACAGCAAGGGAAATATATTGGCTTGAAAATCAAGAAAATTGACTTTAACCACGTTATTCTCCCCAAACGGGATATTTTTTTCTTTTTTTTTCTTTTCCACAGATAGCTTGGCACTGGAACATCGTAGAGGGTTGTTCAATAGCTCATTTTAAAGGAAATGAATTGGGTTAAAAATCTATAGTAACTAAAATAAATTATTTCTAAAAGAGAATAAATTTTTCCACCAAAAACTGCATTTTTGATGTCTTTTCACACTGCAGTCTTTCAAACATAATCGTGTATCAGTTATTTCCGGGTTGCAGCGGTAGCTAGCAACCTAGTAAGAGACGATCACGTCCAATGTTAAGAAATATAAAAAACCCATAGTTCCTAACAAAGGATCTGTTTTGCAGCGGTAGCTAGCAACCTAGTAAGAGACGATCACGTCCAATGTTAAGAAATATAAAAACCCCTAACTCCTAGAAAAATAGTCAAATCAAAACAAAAAGTACACCATTAGAACCGCCTTGTCCGAAACCCTATAAAGGAAACTTACCGCCCTGCGGCTTGAATAACAAAGAAAATATATTGGCTTGATAATCAAGAAAATTGACTTTAACCACGTTATTCTCCACAAACGGGATATTTTTTTCTTTCTTTCTTTTCCACAGATAGCTTGGCACTGGAACATCGTAGAGAGTTGTTCAATGGCTCATTTTAAAGGAAATCTCTAGATCTAGCGCTATTTGTACTTAATTTTTTTTTTAAATTAATTTTTTTTTTACGAAAAACTTAATTTTTTATATACAATATTAATCAATGACGTCATAGTCTTTGGATGTAGTTAGTACATAAAGTCTGGATCATCGAATTAAAGCTGAAACTAAGTAAAGAACAATTATGCCTCCATATATTCATCCGTAGAACGTGCCCTAGTCATCTCAACCTTTCTCTCACTATAGCCCTAGAGAGCGAGATTGAATCACATTTATCGTACAGCTTATTGTTTGAGATACGGCCAGTCAGTCGAGTACCCAAAACAATCCGTGGGCAATTTCCCTGGAAAAATCTAGCAAATCCTCTTTCGTTCTTCAGACTACCCACGCTCGAGGACCTTACTTGTCCAGCTTCCAATATTCTAGTCTTGGTTTGAAGGCCTATCTTCCTATTCTTACAAACTTTTTTGAACTGTAAAAAAATACCCTGGGCCTTACGTATTCTATTTTTAACATCGTTACCGCACCCCCCCCCTTCTTTACTAATAATACAACCTAGGTAGGTGAAGCTGTTCACTTGATCAATCTTCTTGTTACCCAACATCCGTTTTTCATCTTCACTGATTCCTAGTCTTTACGACTCAAAAAAAACTAGTCTTTTTAACATCAATATTAAAACCTATTCTTGCACCCTGAATTCGCAAAACTTCTGAAATTTCATTCATCTTACTAACATTTGGATATAGGATGCTTAAATCATCACCGTAATGTAAGTCCAGGAGACTTTTATTCAGTTCATCCCATTGCCCTTGCTGTGTTCCTTAGGAGAAAGTCTATCAAATGATCCATGTATATGGGGATAGATGGCAACCCTGCTTAACTCTTGATTAAATAAGAAACCAGCTAGTAACCTTATTTCCTACATTAATCGTAGCAATCTTATTCTCGTACATAACACCAATCTCTTTAATGTATTTATCCGGTATACCTTACAAGGGCAGGACCTTCATTAAAGCTCTTCTATCAGTTGAATCAAACACTCGCTCATAATCTATAGAACTGAGGGTTAATGGCGTTTGATGGCTCAGATACTTGTTAATCATTAATCTAAGAGTGGAAATTCGATCGACGCATACTCTACCCTTCCTAAATCACACTGTTCTTCTCTTAAAACTTTATCTACTGCATCTCTAAGTCTAAAAAGTATCATCATAGCAAGTAATTTGCTTCCAATAGAAACCAGGCTAATGTCTCTATAATTACCACACTGAGTCTTATCACAAGAGGGATTTAATTAGTTTTCCTATAATCGCTAGGTACTTCCCCTTTATCAAAAATCTTATTCATAATCTTCAGTAACTTATTTCTAACATTGTAACCACCATATTTAAGTAATTTTACATCCCATATTTCGTGTTTTGAAAATAAATTTACCTGCCTGTACTTATACATGCATGTAATTACATTTAAATTTTGTATATCCATAGAAAATCTCTTTTCTGTTCCTCCTATATAGTTTAGGTTCCTGGACACCTTTCGTTTTAAATATGCACTTTGAGTCGAAAGAAGATCACTAATCCTGTACCGAGTTGTGATTGACAAAATTAAAGACTGGAAAACAAATAATCTCATTGATTTGACATATGTACATCAAATACATTTCTCATACAAATTAACGAAAATAAAGAAAAAGCAACACAAAACACTGATATACAAAAAATAAGCTTTAACAAAACACTTCTACCAAATTTAGTTCGCCATACTGCCTTCCTTAAGGCTCATTCATATTGAGAAATCTTCGAACATTTGAACCTTTTATAATTTATAATGATGCATAATATAAATACTGTAATCTTAACTATAGTGAAGTTGCGTATGCAAGTTAGTATAGGGAAGAGTTCGATCTTTATTATAATTTTCAAGTTACTATCTCTGTTGTTTGTGTAGTACTGTTTTTTCAACTTGCGTATAGCTTGCTTGATTGAAACCATTATGTAATTATGAATGAGAACATTTACAGTTCTGACGCTTCTTATATAGTAATAATTACAAAAGGTTTTTAATCCCATTTATTTCCTTTAAAAATGAGCCATTGGACAACTCTCTACGATGTTCCAGTGCCATGCTATCTGTTGAATTACTAACCTATACTATAATAAAGTGGCGTATAAAATTTAGTATAGGCAAGAGGTCGTTCTTTATTATAAAATTAAAATGAGCCATTGAACAACTCTCTACGATGTTCCAGTGCCAAGCTATCTGTGGAAAAGAAAGAAAAAAATAAAAAAAGAAAAAAAAATATCCCGTTTAGGCAGAATGTTGTAGTAGCTGCCACTTTTCTTGATTTTCAAGCCAATATATTTCCCTTGCTGTTCAAGCCAAGGGACTGAAAGTTTCCTATACAGGGGTTTCGGACAAGGCGGTTCTAATGGTGTACTTTTTGTTTTGATCTGACTCCTTTTTTAGGAACTATGGGTTTTTATATTTCTTAACATTGGACGTGATCGTCTCTTACTAGGTTGCTAGCTACCGCTGCAACCCGGATGTATTGATCTGACCTTTTTTTTAGGAGTAATGGGTTTTATATTTCTTAACATTGAAAGTGATCGTTTCTTACTAGGTTGCTAGCTACCACTGCAACTTGTAGGTTGCTAGATACCACTGCAACCCGGATTGCTATGGGATACAGTTTTTTTCCTTAGTGTAAATAAAATAAAAATTATTTTTTCAATTTTTACGTCACGTCGCTCATTAAGTCATATATGGTTATTAGTACACAATAGGTTTTAGATATTACGTCATGTCACTTTAAAATGAGCCATTGAACAACTCTCTACGATGTTCCAGTGCAAAGCTATTTCAGGAAAAGAAGAAAAAAAGAAAAAAATATCCCGTTTGCGGAGAATAACGTGGTTAAAGTCAATTTTCTTGATTTTCGAGCCAATATATTTCCCTTGCTGTTCAAGCCAAAGGGCGGTAAGTTTCCTTTCAAGGGGTTTCGGACAAGGCGGTTCTAATGGTGTACTTTTTGTTTTGATCTGACTCCTTTTTTAGGAACTATGGGTTTTTACATTTCTTAACATTGGACGTGATCGTCTCTTACTAGGTTGCTAGCTACCGCTGCAACCCGGATACTATGGGCTGGAAGTTTGTTCTTTACTGTAATGAACTGAAAACTAAAACAAAATAAAAATTGATTTTTCAATTTTAAGTCACGTCACTCATTACGTCATATATGGTTAGTACACAGTTGCTGTTAGATATTACGGCATGCCACTTATTACGTCATATATGATTCTTAGCAGACAATCGATAGAATATTCGTTCTTTATTATAATTATTTTAGTTACTATGGGCTGGAAGTTCGTTCTTTACTGTACCAGTACCAAGCTATATGTAGAATTACTAACCTATACTATAATTAAGTGGCGTATAAAATTTAGTATAGGAAAAGAGGTCGTTCTTTATTATAATTTTCTTTAAAATTATAGTATAGGCAAGAGTTCGTTCCTTATTATAAAATTACAAAAGGTTTTTAACCCCATTAATTTCCTTTAATATGAACCATTAAACAACTCTCTACGATGTTCCAGTGCCAAGCTATCTGTGGAATTACTAACCTATACTATAATTAATTGGGGTATAAAATTTAGTATAGGCAAGAGGTCGTTCTTTATTATACCAAGCTATCTGTGGAAAAAAAAAAAAAAAGAAAAAAAGAAAAAAAATATGCCGTTTGTGGAGAATAACGTGGTTAAAGTCAATTTTCTTGATTTTCAAGCCAATATATTTCCCTTGCTGTTCAAGCCAAATTGCAGAAGGTTTCCTATACAGGGGGTTCGGACAAGGCGGTTCTAATGGTGTACTTTTGTTTTGATCTGACTTTTTTTTAGGAGCTATGGGCTTTTATATTTCTTAACATTAGACGTGATCGCCTCTTACTAGGTTGCTAGCTACCACTGCAACCCGAATAACTACCACTGCAACCCGTATTACAAACAGGAAAAAGCCTACGGCTTTTTTTTCTTTGAAATAGTAAGAGACGATCCTCAAAAAATCAGGTAGCTAGCTAAGTCCAATGTATGCAATGGTTTTTTACTGTAATGATCTTCTTTTAATATAATTTCGTAAGAAAAATGATTCTATTTTAAAAATAATTTGTTTTATAAATACAAAAGGTTTTTAACCCCTTTAATTTCCTTTAAAATGAGCCATTAAACAACTCTCTACGATGTTCCAGTGCAAAGCTATCTGTGGAATTACTAAGCTATGCTATAATTAAGTAGCGTATAAAATTTAGTATAGGCAAGAGGTCGTTGTTTATTATACTCTTAAAAAAAAAAACTGTAGTCCGACGTTGGTCGTAGCTTAGATTGCTTCTTTAATATAAATTACTAACCTATACTATAGTTAAGTGGCCTATAAAATTTAGTATAGGCAAGGTGTCGTTCTTTATTATAATCTCTTACTAGGTTGCTAGCTACCGCTGCAACCCGGAAATAGTATAGGCAAGATGTCGTTCTTTATTATACTCTTTAAAAAAAAACTGTAGGCCGACGTTGGTCTTAGCTTAGATTGCTTCTTTGATATAAATTACTAACCTATACTATAGTTAAGTGGCCTATAAAATTTAGTATAGGCAAGAGGTCGTTCTTTATTATAATTAAGTGGCGTATAAAATTTAGTATAGGCAAGAGGTCGTTCTTTATTATAATTATTTACATTCTAGCTAAAATAATGAAGATAATATGAATGAACCACAGGGTTCAGTTTCTTTGGACCTGTGTTCGTTTTTTAACTATAAATACAAACAGGAAAAAGCCTACGGCTTTTTCTTCTTTTAAATAGTAAGAGACGAAACTCAAACAATCAAGTAGCTAACTAAGTCCAATGTATGGAATGGTTTGTTATTTCAGTGATCGTCTTTTAATGTAAATTATTAGTACACAATAGGTTTTAGATATTACGTCATGTCACTTATTACGTCATATATGGTTATTAGTAGATAATCGGTAAAATATTCGTTCTTTATTATAATTTTTAACTTGCGTGTAGCTTGGTTTGATCTAAACATTATGTATTCATGAATGAGACCATTTACAGTTTTGACGTTTCTTATATAGTAATTATGACGTCACTGCATCAAAAATACAGTTTTTATTGGAAAAATTTATTCTCTTTTAGAAATAATTTATTTTAGTTACAAAAGGTTTTTAACCCAATTAATTTCCTTTAAAATGAGCTATTGAACAACCCTCTACGATGTTCCAGTGCCAAGCTATCTCTGGAAACAAAGAAAAAAAAAAGAAAAAAATATCCCGTTTGGGGAGAATAACGTGGTAAAAGTCTATTTTCTTGATTTTCAAGCCAATATATTTCTTTGTTATTCAAGCCAAAGGGCGGTAAGTTTCCTTTATGGAGGATTTGGACAAGGCGGTTCTAATGGTGTACTTTTTGTTTTGATCTGACTCCTCTGTTAGGAACTACGGGTTTTTATATTTCTTAACATTGGACGTGATCGTCTCTTACTAGGTTGCTAGCTACCGCTGCAACCCGGACAGTGATGTATAAAATTTCCCATTACATCTGTAAACTGTTCCACAGTTGCCGGTTCATACCTTGGAAGCTTTTCACTAAACATGCAACATTTCTTTTGGATATTACTATGAAGTTTTGCGAAAGCATCTCTAGCTGACTTTTCAACAAAATCTATTCTTTCGGAGATAATTTTAATCTTTAGTTTTGAATATTTTTCGTAATTACATTAAAGGACGATCATTGAAATAACATTATCCGGGTTGGAGCTTATAATAAAGATCGAACTCTTCCCTATACTAACTTGCAATCGCAACTTCACTATAGTTAAGATTATAGTATTTATATTTTTTACATTAAAAGACGAGCACTGAAATAACAAACCATTCCATACATTGGACTTAGTTAGCTACTTGATTGTTTGAGTTTCGTCTCTTACTATTTATTAAAAGAAGAAAAAGCCGTAAGCTTTTTCCTGTTTGTATTTATAGTTAAAAAACGAACTCAAGTTCAAAGAAACTGAACACTGTGGTTCATTCATATTATCTTCATTATTTTAGCTAGAATGTAAATAAACAAGTTTCTATTTTAAATTTTTTATAATAAAGAACGACCTTTTACCTATGATAAATTTTATACGCCACTAAAGTATAGTATAGGTTAGTAATCCGGGTTGCAGCGGTAGCTAGCAACCTAGTAAGAGACGATCACGTCCAATGTTAAGAAATGTAAAACCTTCATAGTTCCTAAGAAAGGAGTCAGATCAAAACAAAAAGTACACCATTAGAACTGCCTTGTCCGAAAACCCTTGAAAGGAAACTTACCGCCCTTTGGTTTGAACAGCAAGGGAAATATATTGGCTTGAAAATCAAGAAAATTGACTTTAACCACGTTATTCTCCACAAACGGGATATTTTTTTTTTTTTTTCTTCTTTTCCAGAGATAGCTTTGCACTGGAACATCGTAGAGAGTTGTTCAATGGCTCATTTTAAAGGAAATTAATTGGATTAAAATCTTTTTGTAACTAAAACGTGGCAGCTACTACAACATTCTTCCTAAATGGGATATTTTTTTCTTGTTATCCAGGGATAGCTTTGCACTGGAACATCGCAGAAAGTTGTTCAATGGCTCATTTTAAAGGAAATTAATTGGGTTTAAAAACCTTTTGTAACTAAAACAAATTAAAACAGGATAAATGTTTCCACTATAAACTGTATTTTTGATGTCTTTTTATAATAAAGAACGACCACTTGTCTATACTAAATTTTATACGCCACTTAATTATAGCACAGGTTAGTAATTCCACAGATAGCTTGGCACTGGAACATCATAGAGAGTTGTTCAATGGCTCATTTTAAAGGAAATCCGAATTGTATTAAAATGATGTCATTTTACTTGTTGGAGGAATACCTGATCTAATAAAGAGCGATCCCCGACTTCTATTAAATGAAAGTTGAAAAACTTGTTTTGCAAGAAAGTGTTTAGGAATACTAGCTACTATTCAGATTCAAGAGAATAATGGTTTGAAAGGATCGAAACAAATTATTGAGAATTAAAAAAAGAGATTGTGAAACCGGTCAAACATGACGTCAGATCTATATTGTAAGTATGCTTTCGAAATTGCCATCATCAAAACAATTCACTGAAGATTTACTGTTTTCCGTCTTGACAAACATTAAAATCACATTCTTGCATTGAAAACAAAGATAGATAATTTTCTAATAACAAGAAAAACACAAGCCCAGCATCAGCTTAATGGCCATTCAAGAAATAAAGAGCATGTCCAGGGGGATTGTAAATTGCCCACGCTGCAGTGATACAAACAGGGTTGTTTTAACCGAACAGGTCATGTTTCCCCTTCTTTAAAATTGAACCTTGCGAATAATATGTCACATCAATATATGTTATAAAAGCAAATAAAAACCTCAACCCCCATCCAAGAATAAGAAACAAGTTTAAAAATCATACATACTTAAAAGAAATTATTTAATTCCATTTTCTTAATTATTTATTATCTTTTTCTTAATTATTTAATTTCATTTTCTTAATCCGGGTTGCAGCGGTATCTAGCAACCTAGTAAGAGACGATCTAGTCCAATGTTAAGTACAATAAAGAACGACACCTAGCCCATGTTAACTGAAGCATAAATAGGAATTATTTAATTTCCATCAGTATCATGGCTGTAGAGATGGCTGAAACCTAGTAAAGAAAAAACCATTACAGTAAAGAAAAAACTTACAACCCATAGTAACTAAAATAAGATTATAATTTCATTTTAATTATAATAAAGAACGACCTCTTGCCTATACTAAATTTTATACGCCACTTAATTATAGTATAGGTTAGTAATTCCACAGATAGCTTGGCACTGGAACATCGTAGAGAGTTGTTCAATGGCTCATTTTAAAGGAAATTAATGAGGTTGAACATTTTTTGTAATTAAAACAAATTATTTTTAAAATAGAGTCAGTTTTTTTACGAAAATGGGAAATATATTGGCTTGAATTATAATAAAGAATGACATCTAGCCAATGTTAACTTGAAAATAATTATAATAAAGAACTACCTCTTGCCTTTATTAATTTATATTAAAGTTATTATATTTAGCTAAGAGGTAGGGAAACTGAGTTCAATCGAACCCAGGTCTTCCACATGACAAACAGCGATAGTGACCACTGTACTATCAGAGACTTATAATATATAAATAATTATAATAAAGAACGACCTCTTGCCTATATCCGGGTTGCAGCGGTAGCTAGCAACCTAGTAAGAGACGATCACGTCCAATGTTAAGAAATATAAAAACCCATAGTTCCTAAAAAAGGAGTCAGATCAAAACAAAAAAGTACACCATTAGAACCGCCTTGTCCAAATCCTCCATAAAGGAAACTTACCGCCCTTTGGCTTGAATAACAAAGAAAATATATTGGCTTGAAAATCAAGAAAATAGACTTTTACCACGTTATTCTCCCCAAACGGGATATTTTTTTCTTTTTTTTTTCTTTTTTCTTTTCCACAGATAGCTTGGCACTGGAACATCGTAAAGGGTTGTTCAATAGCGCATTTTAAAGGAAATTAATTGGGTTAAAAATCTATAGTAACTAAAATAAATTATTTCTAAAAGAGAATAAATTTTTACAATAAAAACTGTATTTTTGATGCAGTGACGTCATAATTACTATATAAGAAACGTCAAAAACTGTAAATGGTCTCATTCATGAATACATAATGGTTAGATCAAAGCAAGCTACACGCAAGTTAAAAAATCAGTACTAAAAAATCAAAAAAAGTGGCAGCTACTACAACATTCTGCCTAAACGGGATATTTTTTTCTCTTTTCTTTGTTTCCAGAGATAGCTTGGCACTGGAACATCGTAGATAGTTGTTCAAAAGCTCATTTTAAAGGAAATCCGGGTTGCAGCGGTAGCTAGCAACCTAGTAAGAGACAATCACGTCCAATGTTAAGAAATGTAAAAACCCATAGTTCCTAAAAAAGGAGTCAGATCAAAACAAACAGTACACCATTAGAACCGCCTTGTCCGAAACCCCTGTATAGGAAACTTTCTGTCCCTTGGCTTTAACAGCAAGGGAAATATATTGGGTTGAAAATCAAGAAAAGTGGCAGCTACTACAACATTCTGCCTAAACGGGATATTTTTTTTCTCTTTTCTTTTTTTCTCTTTTCTTTTGTATCCAGAGATAGCTTGGCACTGGAACATCGTAGAGAGTTGTTCAATAGCTCATTTTAAAGGAAATTAATTGGGTTAAAAATCTATAGTAACTAAAATAAAATTATTTCTAAAAGAGAATAAATTTTTCCACCAAAAACGGCATTTTCGATGTCTTTTCATCCGGGTTGCAGCGGTAGCTAGCAACCTAGTAAGAGATGATCACCTCCAATGTTAAGAAATATAAAACCCCCCAACTTCTAAAACAATAGTCAGATCAAAACAAAAAGTACACCATTAGAACCGCCTTGTCCAAAACCCCTGTATAGGAAACTTTCAGTCCCTAGGCTTGAACAGCAAGGGAAATATATTGGCTTGAAAATGAAGAATAGTGGCAGCTAGACCATATGAGATATGTGTAAAAAGCTAATTAATTGTTTTATGATATCCGGGTTGTCCGGGTTGCAGCGGTAGCTAGCAACCTAGTAAGAGACGATCACGTCCAATGTTAAGAAATATAAAAACCCATAGTTCCTAACAGAGGAGTCAGATCAAAACGAAAAGTACACCATTAGAACCGCCTTGTCCGAAACCCCTGTATAGGAAACTTTCTGTCCCTTGGCTTGAACAGAAAGGGAAATATATTGGCTTGAAAATCAAGAAAAGTGGCAGCTACTACAACATTCTTCCTAAACGGGATATTTTTTTTTCTTTTTTTCTTTTTTTCTTTGTTTCCAGAGATAGCTTGGCACTGGAACATCGTTAGAGGGTTGTTCAATAGATCATTTTAAAGGAAATTAATTGGGTTAAAAACCTTTTGTAACTAAAATAAATTATTTCTAAAAGAGAATAAATTTTTCCACCAAAAACTGCATTTTCGATGTCTTTTCACACTGCAGTCTTTCAAACATAATCGTATACCAGCGGTAAGATTTGAACCCACGCCTCCGAAGAGACTGGTGGCTAACACCAGTGCCTTGGACCACTCGGCCAGGTTGCCTCTCATAAATAATATATATGTGAATCCAGGTTGCAGCAGTAGCTAGCAATCTAGTAAGAGACGATCAGTCCAATGCTAAGAAATATAACAAAACTCCTAAAAATAGAGTCAGATCAAAACAAAAGTACATCATTAGAATTATAAATAAAGAACGACCTTTTGCCTATACTAAATTTTATAGGCCACTTAACTATGCTATAGGCTAGTAAAGTTTATTATGTCTGATCAAATAAAAATAATTGATAATTTCGTTGGTCTCCCAAAAAGTTTCAGAGAAATTGGGGAAATTTAAAATTATAATAAAGATCGAACTCTTCCCTATACTAACTTGCATACGCAACTTCACTATAGTTAAGATTACAGTATTTATATTATGCATCATTATAAATTATAAAAGGTTCAAATGTTCGAAGATTATAGAGTTAAAAATTTCCCACCCCGGGAATCGAACCCGAGCCTGTTAAGTGAAAGTTAACTATCCTAGTCACTAGACCATATTGAACCATAAAGAAGTATGATTTAAGAGCCATATGCGTATTATTATTTCACCATACCAATTATAATAAGGCCAAAACAAAATCGTCGACTTGCAACCTTACTTTTGACACATTAGTTAAATCTTCATCAGGCTTAAAAAATGTTTTGCTAGTTTTACATGAAAGAAGGAACCTTAGTCCATATCCGGGTTGCAGCGGTAGCTAGCAACCTAGTAAGAGACGATCACGTCCAATGTTAAGAAATATAAAAACCCCTAACTCCTAAAAACAGAGTCAGATCAAAACAAAAAGTACACCATTAGAACCGCCTTGTCCGAAACCCCCATAAAGGAAACTTACCGCCCTGCGGCTTGAATAACAAAGAAAATATATTGGCTTGATAATCAAGAAAATTGACTTTAACCACGTTATTCTCCACAAACGGGATATTTTTTTCTTTCTTTCTTTTCCACAGATAGCTTGGCACTGGAACATCGTAGAGAGTTGTTCAACGGCTCATTTTAAAGGAAATCTCTAGATCTACCGCTATTTGTACTTAATTTTTTTTTAATTAATTTTTTTTACGAAAAACTTAATTTTTTATATACAATATTAATCAATGACGTCATAGTCTTTGGATGTAGTTAGTACATAAAGTCTGGATCATCGAATTAAAGCTGAAACTAAGTAAAGAACAATTATGCCTCCATATATTCACAGTGATCTATAAAATTTCCCATTACATCTATAAACTGTTCCACAGTTGCCGGTTCATACCTTGGAAGCTTTTCACTAAACATGCAACATTTCTTTTGGATATTACTATGAAGTTTTGCGAAAGCATCTCTAGCTGACTTTTCAACAAAATCCATTCTTTCAGAGATAATTTTAATCTTTAATTTTGAATATTTTTCGTAATCCCGGTAAAAAATTCGTAAAATTTTTCTAAATTTACTAAGATCAGCCAGCATTGTTGCCATGTTTTTGGACTTCTGAATATAATTTTTAATTTTGCCCTTATGCGTTCTTTGCAGCTTGTGTAAACTGCAAAATATCCATGGTATCCGAGCAATAGTTTGAATATTTCAATTCAAGCTAGAAAAATACCTGAAAATGTTAAAATTAGTTTTATTTTTAGTTAGGTTCTAACTACCCGATGTGGAATTTACTATGTATTTTCAGACCAAAAAAATTCAATTTTTTAATATATTTCATTTTTCAGTTTAGAATCGCTAAAGTTATTATGTAAACTGCAAAAATATTTACGATGTATGAGCAATAATTTTAATCTTTTAATTCAAACTAACAAAATACCTGAAAATTTAAAAATTAGTTTTATTTTTTGTTAGGTTATGGGTACATGATACGAGTCTTAAAAAGTTTCAATTAGATAAGAATATTATATCTTGTTTTGTAATAAGATGCGTTCTAATAGAGTTATACATAATTTAAAAAAACATTACTATACAAAAAACATTTACAGTAAAGAACGATCGTTCATGCATAGTAACTGATATATGGTAGTACCAGGGGTAGTTACTTGTGGTTCGTCTCTTACTATTTCAAAGAAGAAAAAAGCCCTAGGCTTTTTCCTGTTTGTCCGGGTTGCAGCGGTAGTTTCCGGGTTGCAGCGGTAGCTAGCAATCGGGTTGCAGCGGTAGCTAGCAACCTAGTAAGAGACGATCACGTCCAATGTTAAGAAATATATAAAAAACCCATAGCTCCTAAAAAAGGAGTCAGATCAAAACAAAAAGTACACCATTAGAACCGCCTTGTCCGAAACCCCTGTATAGGAAACTTTCTGTCCCTTGGCTTGAACAGCAAGGGAAATATATTGGCTTGAAAATCAAGAAAATTGACTTTAACCACGTTATTCTCCCCAAAAGGGATATTTTTTTCTTTTTTTTTGTATCCAGAGATAGCTTGGCACTGGAACATCGTAGAGGGTTGTTCAATAGCTCATTTTAAAGGAAATTAATTGGGTTAAAAATCTATAGTAACTAAAATAAATTATTTCTAAAAGAGAATAAATTTTTCCAATAAAAACTGTATTTTTGATGCAGTGACGTCATAATTACTATATAAGATCATCATAGTTTTATATTAGAGCTATGACGTGAATAGAGTGACGTCATAATTAGTATATAAGGAAAGTCAAAACTGAAAATTCTCTCATTCTTGATTAGAATAATGGTTAGATCAAAGCAGGCTATACGCAAGTTGAAGAAAGAGTACTACACAAACAACAGAGATAGTAACTTGAAAAGAAAAAAGCAAAGGTATTCAACCGACCAGGTGTATCGAGAAGTAATAATTGAGAGAGCAAAACAAAGGTATTCAACCGACCAGGCGTATCGAGAAGTAATAATTGAGAGAGCAAAAGAAAACAGCAAGATGTGTTATCACAATGATGAAGATTATAGACATGCAAAAATTGAGACAGCCAAACAAAAGATCAAGGAACGGTATGGTAATGATGATACAGTAAAGAACGATCGCTCATGCATAGTAACTGATATATGGTGGTTCCAGGGGTAGTTACTTGTGGTTCGTCTCTTACTATTTCAAAGAAGAAAAAGCCTTAGGCTTTTTCCTGTTTGTAATGATATAACATAAAGCGAATTCCAAGTTGTAACTGACGTCATACTGGTTGTTATAGCAAAGAACGAACTCTTGCCCTTAGTTACCTACTATGTCATGTCAAATTAGCTTATTAATTTCATCTAATTTTGTTTAAAAATAATTACCACACCGGGATTCAAACCCAAGACATTAATTGAAAGCCAATTACCCTAAACCACTAAACCATATGAGAGATATATAGAAAATACATAAAGAAGTATGATTTAAGAGCCATATGCATATTATTATTTCACCATACCTTACAATAAGGAACGAACTGATCCCATAGTAATGTAAGTATTAAATCAAACAGTTCATGGGCATAATAAAGGGTTGCAGTGGTATCCCGGGTTGCAGCGGTAGCTAGCAACCTAGTAAGAGACGATCACGTCCAATGTTAAGAAATATAAAAAACCATAACTCCTAAAAAAGGAGTCACATCAAAACAAAAAGTACACCATTAGAACCGCCTTATCCGAAACCCCTATAAAGGAAACTTACCACCCTTTGGCTTGAATAACAAAGAAAATATATTGGCTTGAAAATCAAGAAAATATACTTCAACCACGTTATTCTGCTCAAACGGGATATTTTTTTCTTTCTTTCTTTTGTTTCCAGAGATAGCTTTGCACTGGAACATCGTAGAAAGCTGTTCAATGGCTCATTTTAAAGGAAATTAATTGGGTTAAAAATCTCTTGTGACTAAAACAAATTATTTTAAAACAGGATAAATTTTTCCACTAAAAACTGTATTTTTGATGTCTTTCCATACTGCTGTCTTTTCAAAGACATTTGAAGCAATCAAACATTTTGAAGCAATCAAACATTTCGTGGGAAGGTTGTATTTTAAACTTTATATTCCATAGATAGCTTAGCACTGGAACATCGTAGAGAGTTGTTCAATGCATCATTTTAAAGTAAATTAATCCGGGTTGCAGCGGTAGCTAGCAACCTAGTAAGAGACGATCACCTCCAATGTTAAGAAATATAAAAACCCATAGTTCCTAAAAAAGGAGTCAGATCAAAACAAAAAGTACACCATTAAAACCGCCTTATCCGAAACCCCTGTATAGTAAAAATTTCTGTCCCTTGGCTTGATTAGCAAGGGAAATATATTGGCTTCAAAATCAAGAAAAGTGGCAGCTACTACAACATTCTGCCTAAACGGGATATTTTTTTTCTCTTTTCTTTCTTTTCCAAAGATAGCCTGGCACTGGAACATCGTAGAGAGTTGTTCAATGGCTCATTTTAAAAGAAATTAATTGGGTTAAAAATCTATAGTAACTAAAATAAATTATTTCTAAAAGAGGATAAATTTTTCCACCAAAAACTGCATTTTCGATGTCTTTTCACACTTCAGTCTTTCAAACATAATACCAGCGGTAAGATTTGAACCCACGCCTCCGAAGAGACTGAAGGCTAACACCAGTGCATTGGACCACTCGGCCAGGCTGCCTCTCATAAATAATATATATGTGAATCTGGGTTGCAGCAGTAGTTACAATAAAGAACGAACTCCAGCCTATAGAAACAGAAATAAGAGTATCCGGGTCGCAGCGGTACCTAGCAACCTAGGTATTACATAATCTGGGTTGCAGCAATATCCGGGTTGTAGCGGTAGCTAGTAACCTAGTAAGAGACGACCACGCCCCATAGTAAAAACTGAAAAACCGAGAATTCATAAGAATTGAGTCAGATCAAAACAAGAAGTACACTATTAGAACCTTCTTGTCCGAAATATAATAAAGAACGACCACCTGCCTATACTAAATTTTATACGCCACTTAATTATAGTATAGGTTAGTAATTCCACAGATAGCTTGGCACTGGAACATCGTAGAGAGTTGTTTAATGGTTTAATGGCTCATTTTAAAGCAAATTAATGGGGTTAAAAACTTTTCCGGGTTGCAGCGGTAGCTAGCAACCTAGTAAGAGACGATCAGGTCCAATGTTAAGAAATATAAAAACCCATAGTTCCTAAAAAAGGAGCCAGATCAAAACAAAAAGTACACCATTAGAACCGCCTTGTCAGAAACCCCTGTAAAGGAAACTTTTTGTCCCTTGGCTTGAACAGCAAGGGAAATATATTGGCTTGAAAATCAAGAAAAGTGGCAGCTATTACAATATTCTGCCTAAACGGGATTTTTTTTTTAGTATGGATCCGGGTTGCAGCGGTAGCTAGCAACCTAGTAAGAGACGATCACGTCCAATGTTAAGAAATATAAAAACCCAAAGTTCCTAACAAAGGAGTCAGATCAAAACAAAAAGTACACCATTAGAACCGCCTTGTCCAAAACCCTGTATAGGAAACTTTCTGTCCCTTGGCTTGAACAGCAAGGGAAATATATTGGCTTGAAAATCAGAAAATTGACTTTAACCACGTTATTCTCCCCAAACGGGATATTTTTTTCTTTTTTTTTTTTTTTTTTCTTTTCCACAGATAGCTTGGCACTGGAACATCGTAGAGGGTTGTTCAATAGCTCATTTTAAAGGAAATTAATTGGGTTAAAAATCTATAGTAACTAAAATAAATTATTTCTAAAAGAGAATAAGTTTTTCCACCAAAAACTGCATTTTTGATGTCTTTTCACACTGCAGTCTTTCAAACATCCGGGTTGCAGCGGTAGCTAGCAACCTAGTAAGAGACGATCACCTCCAATGTTAAGAAATATAAAAACCCGTAGCTCCTAAAAAAAGAGTCAGATCAAAACAAAAAGTACACCATTAAAACCGCCTTGTCCAAATCCTCCATAAAGGAAACTTACCGCCCTTTGGCTTGAATAACAAAGAAAATATATTGGCTTGAAAATCAAGAAAATAGACTTTTACCACGTTATTTCTCCCCAAACGGGATATTTTTTTCTTTTTTTTTCTTTTTTTTTCCACAGATAGCTTGGCACTGGAACATCGTAAAGGGTTGTTCAATAGCGCATTTTAAAGGAAATTAATTGGGTTAAAAATCTATAGTAACTAAAATAAATTATTTCTAAAAGAGAATAAATTTTTCCACCAAAAACTGCATTTTTGATGCAGTGACGTCATAATTATTATATAAGAAACGTCAAAACTGTAAATGGTCTCATTCATGAATACATAATGGTTAGATCAAAGCAAGCTACACGCAAGTTAAAAAATCAGTACTAAAAAATCAAGAAAAGTGGCAGCTACTACAACATTCCGCCTTATCCGGGTTGCAGCGGTAGCTTGCAACCTAGTAAGAGACGATCACGTCCAATGTTAAGAAATATAAAAACCCATAGTTCTTAAAAAAAGAGTCAGATCAAAACAAAAAGTACACTATTAGAACCGCCTTGTCCGAAACCCCTCCATAGTAAAATTTCTGTCTCTTGGCTTGAACAGCAAGGGAAATATATTGGCTTGAAAATCAAGAAAAGTGGCAGCTACTACAACATTCTGCCTAAACGGGATATTTTTTTCTTTTTTTCTTTTTTTTTTTTCTTTTTTTGTATCCAGAGATAACTTTGCACTGGAACATCGTAGAGGGTTGTTCAATAGCTCATTTTAAAGGAAATTAATTGGGTTAAAAATCTATAGTAACTAAATAAATTATTTCTAAAAGAGAATAAATTTTTCCACCAAAAACTGCATTTTGATGTCTTTTCACACTGCAGTCTTTCAAACATAATCGTATACCAGCAGTAAGAATTGAACCCACGCCTCTGAAGAGACTGGTGGCTAACACCAGTGCCTTGGACCACTCGGCCAGGCTGCCTCTCATAAATAAATATATATGTGAATTTGGGTTGCAGCAGTAGCTAGCAACCTAGTAATAGACGATCAGTCCAATGCTAAGAAATATAAAAACCCAAAACTCCTAAAAAATAGAGTCAGATCAAAACAAAAGTACATCATTAGATCCGGGTTGCAGCGGTAGCTAGCAACCTAGTAAGAGACGATCACGTCCAATGTTAAGAAATATGAAAACCCATAACTCCTTAAAAAGAGTCAGATCAAAACAAAAAGTACACCTTTAGAATCGCCTTGTCTGAAATTCCTATAAGGGAAACTTACCGTCCTTTGGCTTGAATAACAAAGAAAATATATTGGCTTGAAAATCAAGAAAATTGACTTTTACCACGTTATTCTCCACAAAGGGGATATTTTTTTCTTTCTTCTTCTTTTCCACAGATAGCTTGGCACTGAAACATCGTAGAAAGTTGTTCAATGGCTCATTTTAAAGGGAATTAATGGCGTTAAAAACTTTTTGTACTTATAACAATGTATTTTTAAAATAGAATCAGTTTTTTACGAAAAATTACATATTTCATATTAAAGATTGATCAATGACGTTATAATCGTATACCAGTGGTAGGATTTGAACCCACACCTCTGAAGAGACTGGTGACTAACACCAGCACCTTGGACCACTTGGCCAAGAAAAATATATCCCACAAACGGGATATTTTTTTCTTTTTCTTTCTTCTTCTTCTTTTCCACAGATAGCTTGGCACTGGGACATTGTAGAGAGGTTTTCAATGGCTCATTTTAAAGGAAATCTCTAGATCTAGTGCCATTTATACTTGATTTTTTTTAATTTTATAATAAAGAACGACCTCTTGCCTATGCTAAATTTTATACGCCACTCATTTATAGTATAGGTTAGTAATTCAACAGATAGATTGGTACTGGAAGATCGTAGAGAATTGTTCAATGGCTCATTTTAAAGAAAATTCATGGGGTTAAAACTTCTTCTGATTAAAATAAATCGTATTTAGTACCTTGAGAAATTTTAATTATGTTTCTTAAGAAATCATCATAAGTTAAAATTTCCTATACAAAATTTGAACTCAAGCCAACTGGGTGAGAGCTATCCCAACCTCTAGACCATATAGGACTTATTATTTACATTAAAAGACGATCACTGAAATAACAAACCATTCCATACATTGGACTTAGTTAGCTACTTGATAGTTTGAATTTCGTCTCTTACTATTTAAAAGAAGAAAAAGCCGTAGGGTTTTTCCTGTTTGTATTTATAGTTAAAAAACGAACTCATGGCCAAAGAAAACTGAACCCTGTGGTTCATTCATATTATCTTCATTATTTTAGCTAGAATGTATATCCGGGTTGCAGCGGTAGCTAGCAACCTAGTAAGAGTATAATAAAGAACGACCTCTTGCCTATACTAAATTTTATACGCCACTTAATTATAGTATAGGTTAGTAATTCCACAGATAGCTTGGCACTGGAACATCGTAGAGAGTTGTTTAATGGCTCATTTTAAAGCAAATTAATGGGGTTAAAAACTTTTTGTAGTTATAAAACAAATTATTTTTAAATAGAATCATTTTTCTTACGAAATTACAGTAAAGAACGATCTCTCTCCCATAGTAACTGATATGTTACATTAAAAGACGATCATTGGAATAAAAAATTATTGCATGCATTGGACGTAGTTAGCTACTTGATGGTTTGAGGTTCGCCTCTTACTATTTCAAAGAAGAAAAAGCCGTAGGCTTTTTTCCTGTTTGTTATCATCCGGGTTGCAGCGGTAGCTAGCAACCTAGTAAGAGACGATCACGTCCAATGTTAAGAATATATAAAAATTATTACAATAAGGAACGAACTGTAACCCATAGTAACTTAAGTATTAAATCAAATAGTTCGTGGTCATAATAAAGAGCTGTGTAATGACTCACTTTAAAGGAAACTGCTGTATATAGAAACCTTTTGTAATTAATATAACATAAGGAGCCGTAAGCACCGGAATATCATAAAGAGCTGTTGAATGGTTATATAAAGTATCCGGGTTGCAGCGGTAGCTAGCAACCTAGTAAGAGACGATCACGTCCAATGTTAAGAAATATAAAACCCATAGCTCCTAAATCCGGGTTGCAGCGGTAGCTAGCAACCTGCGGTAGCTAGCAACCTAGTAAGAGACGATCACGTCCAATGTTAAGAAATATAAAAACCCATAGTTCCTAACAGAGGAGTCAGATCAAAACAAAAAGTACACCATTAGAACCGCTTTGTCCAAAACCCCTGTATAGGAAACTTTCTGTCCCTTGGCTTGAACAGCAAGGAAAATAAATTGGCTTGAAAATCAAGAAAAGTGGCAGCTACTACAACATTCTGCCTAAACGAGAGATTTTTTTTTTTTTTTTCTTTTTTCTTTTCCACAGATAGCTTGGCACTGGAACATCGTAGAGAGTTTATAATAAGGAACGAACTCTTCCCTATACTAACTTGCATAGGCAACTTCACTATAGTTAAGATTACAGTATTCATATTATGCCAATGTTTTACAGTAAGGACCGAAGTCTATTTCATAGTAACTGATGCAACAGAGAAAAGAAAAAAGAGGTTTGTGGTGTGTATATGACGTCATTATAATGATGAACTAAATCTTGCCTATACTAACTGAAAGCCAACTAAACTTTGACATTACTGAGCAGCTTGGTTAAAAAATAAATTCAAGAAGATGCATAAAGTCAGTTTGGAAATGTCGCTTCAAAGCTATAATTGTCTGCTGGAACTGTGTTATTTTTTTTAGTTTTCAGTTCATTATGTAAACTGCAAAAATATTTATGGTGTCCGAGCAATAATTTTTATTTTTTATTTCAAACAAGAAAATTAACTGAAAATTTTAAAATTATTTTTTGCTTTTTGTTAGGTTCTTGCTACTCGAAGCGTGACTTTGACTTGTCATTGTACGACTGATATTTATAATAAAGATCGAACTCTTCCCTATACTAACTTGCATACGCAACTTCACTATAGTTAAGATTACATTATTTATATTATGCATCATTATAAATTATGAAAGGTTCAAATGTTCGAAGATTATAGAGTTAAAAATTTTCCTACACCGTGAATCGAACCCGAGCCTGTTAAGTGAAAGTTTAACTATCCTAGCCACTAGACCATATGGAACCTTAAAGAAGTATGATTTAAGAGCCATATGCATATTATTATTTCACCATACCAATTATAATATTACATTAAAGAAAGATCTTCAGTCCATAGTAACTGGAGTGTTATAAGGAACCATTAAATAGATGATGCTTACAGTAATCAAAGGTTACTGTTTACAATGTGTTGAAAAGATATTAAAAAACTATCATTGTTACAATAAGGAACGAACTGTAACCAATAGTAACTTAAGTATTAAATCAAACAGTTTGTGGTCATAATATTGAGTGTAATGGCTAATTTTAAAGGAAACTGCCGCATATAAGATTATAATAAAGAACGACCTCTTGCCTCTACTAAATTTTATAGGCCACTTAACTATAGTGTAGGCTAGTGCAGTTATATTTAAGGCCAATATATTAAAAATTTTCCATTAAAAGACGACCATTGGAATAAAAACCCATTACATACATTTGATTTAGTTAGCTATTTGATTGCTTAAGGCTAGTCTCTTACTATTTCAAAGAAGAAAAAGCCGTAGGCGTTTTCCTGTTTGTAATCAATTATTATAGTTTATAATAAAGAACGACATCTTGCCTATTCTAAATTTTATACGCCACTTAATTATAGTATAGGTTAGTAATTCAACAGATAGGTTGGCACTGGAACATCCGGGTTGTTATAATAAAGAACGACCTCTTGCCTATACTAAATTTTATACGCCACTTATTTATAGCATAGGTTAGTATTTCCACAGATAGCTTGGCACTGTAATATAATAGAGAGCTGTTTAATGGCTTATTTTAAAGGAAATTAATGGGGTTAAAAATCTTTTGTAATTAAAACAAATTATTTTTAAAATAGAATCAGTTTTTTACTATCCGGGTTGCAGCGGTAGCTAGCAACCTAGTAAGAGACGATCACGTCCAATTTTAAGAAATATAAAAACCCTTAGTTCCTAACAGAGGAGTCAGATCAAAACAAAAAGTACACCATTAGAACCGCCTTGTCCGAAACCCCTGTATAGGAAACTTTCTGTCCCTTGGCTTGAACAGAAAGGGAAATATATTGGCTTGAAAATCAAGAAAAGTGGCAGGTACTACAACATTCTTCCTAAACGGGATATTTTTTTTTTTTTTTTTTTCTTTGTTTCCAGAGATAGCTTGGCACTGGAACATCGTAGAGGGTTGTTCAATAGCTCATTTTAAAGGAAATTAATTGGGTTAAAAACCTTTTGTAACTAAAATAAATTATTTCTAAAAGAGAATAAATTTTTCCACAAAAACTGCATTTTCGATGTCTTTTCACACTTTAGTCTTTCAAACATAATCGTTTACCATTATAATAAAGAACGAACTCTTGCCTATACTAAATTACACACTCAACTTAATTATAGTAAATGATATAGTAATGATATGGTTCTATTGATGTTTTATAAAGGACCGATATAGTTCATCATAAATGGTATTTGTCAAAAAGGTTTTGTATTATTATCCATTATTATGTAAAATGCAGTAATTTGGGGGGGGGGGGGTAACAAAAAAAATATTTGTTAACTGAAATTACAAACCTAGCCCATGTTAACTGAAAGCTTTTTCTTTCTCCTCAGCTAGCTGGGCATTTACAGTAATAAAGAACGATCTCTCTCCCATACTAACTGATATATGGTGGTTCCAGGTGTAGTTACATTACATAAGGGATCGATGTGGTTCATTATAAATTATAAAAGGTTTAGAGCTTCTAATGTTCGAAGATTATAGAGTTTTATAATAAAGATCGAACTCTTCCCTATACTAGCTTGCATACGCAACTTCACTATAGTTAATATAGTTAAGATTACAGTATTTATATTATACATCATTATAAATTATAAAAGGTTCAAATATTCGAAGATTATAGAGTTAAAAATTTTCCCACACCGGGAATCGAACCCGAGCCTGTTTTATAGTAAAGAACGAACTCTTGCCCTTAGTTACCTATGTCTTGTCAAATTAGCTAATTAATTTCACCTGATTTTGTTTTTAAAAATAATTCCCACAGCGGGATTCGAACCCAAGCCAATTGGTTGAAAGCCAACTATCCTAAACCACTAGACCATATGAGATATGTGTAAAAAGCTAATTAATTGTTTTATGATATCCGGGTTGCAGCGGTAGCTAGCAACCTAGTAAGAGACGATCACCTCCAATGTTAAGAAATATAAAAACCCGTAGCTCCTAAAAAAAGAGTCAGATCAAAACAAAAAGTACACCATTAGAACCGCCTTGTCCAAATCCTCCATAAAGGAAACTTACCGCCCTTTGGCTTGAACAGAAAGGGAAATATATTGGCTTGAAAATCAAGAAAATAGACTTTTACCACGTTATTCTCCCCAAACGGGATATTTTTTTTTTCTTTTTTTGTCTCCAGAGATAGCTTGGCACTGGAACATCGTAGAGGGTTGTTCAATAGCTCATTTTAAAGGAAATTAATTGGGTTAAAAACCTTTTGTAACTAAAATAAATTATTTCTAAAAGAGAATAAATTTTTCCAATAAAAACTGTATTTTTGATGCAGTGACGTCATAATTACTATATAAGAAACGTCAAAACTGTAAATGGTCTCATTCATGAATACATAATGGTTAGATCAAAGCAAGCTACACGCAAGTTAAAAAATCAGTGCTAAAATATTATAATAAAGATCGAACTCTTCCCTATACTAACTTGCATACGCAACTTCACTATAGTTAAGATTACAGTATTTATATTATACATCATTATAGATTATAAAAGGTTCAAATGTTATAATGATAAAATAACTCTTGGCTATACTAACTGGCATAGTCAAGTTAGTATAGCCGTTAGAAATACGTTTATCAAAATCTATTTATCCGTATATACACAGATTTGTGGAAAAATCAAATCAATGAATACCTTACTACAGCACAATGGATGAAAGTGTGCCTCATGATTCGAGGTTTGCGGGTTCAAATCCACCTGTAGTAAGGGATCAATATTAAACGATTGGCTTTTCCTTCTTTAAAAGAAGATTACATTAAGAGACGATCATTGGAATAACAAACTATTGCATAATTTGGACTTAGTTAGCTACTTGATTGTTTGAGGTGCGTCTCTTACTATTTCAAAGAAGAAAAAGCCGTAGGCTTTTTCCTGTTTGTATATCCGGGTTGCAGCGGTAGCTAGCAACCTAGTAAGAGGCGATCACGTCCAATGTTAAGAAATATAAAAAACCCATAGTTCCTAAAAAAGGAGTCAGATCAAAACAAAAAGTACACCATTAGAACTGCCTTGTCCGAAACCTCTATAAAGGAAACTTACCGCCCTTTGGCTTGAACATTATAATAAAGAACGACCTCTTGCCTATACTAAATTTTATACGCCACTTAATTATAGTATAGGTTAGTACTTCAACAGATAGCATGGCACTGGAACATCGTAGAGAGTTGTTCAATGGCTCATTTTAAAGGAAATTAATGGGGTTAAAAACCTTTTGTAATTAAAACAAATTTTTTTTATTACATTAGAAATTTTAATTATGTTCCTTAAGAAATCATCATAAATAAAAATTTCCCAAACAGAAATTGAACTCAAGCCTACTGGGTGAGAGCTATCCCAACCTCTAGACCATATAGGATATATTAAAATATCCGATTAATGAAGTTTATGTTAAAGAACAAATTATAATCCTAGTTAGCTGCCTGATTATTTGAGGATCGTCTCTTACTATTCCAAAGAAGAAAAAGCCGTAGGCTTTTTCCTGTTTGTAATTTATTTCATAATAAAGTATCCGGGTTGCAGCGGTAGCTAGCAACCTAGTAAGAGACGATCACGTCCAATGTTAAGAAATATAAAAACCCATAGTTCTTAATATAATCCAAAAAGCTGCAAAGTAAAGTTGTGGGTGAAAAGGATAGGTACTTCAAGTTGTAAAATGGGTTTAGGAGGGACATTAAGAAAAGAAGTTGCTCTGAAATGCCTTTTGAAAGGTATTGCTTGGTGTTGAGGTATCCAAAAAGCTGTAAAGTAAAGTTGTGGGTGAAAAGGATGGATGCTTCAAGTTGTAAAATGGGCTTAGGAGGGACATTAAGAAAAGAACTTGCTCTGAAATGCCTTTTGAAAATATTGCTTGGTGTTGAGGTATCCAAAAAGCTGTAAAGTTTTGGGTGAAAAGGATGGATACTTCAAGTTGTAAAATGGGTTTAGGAGGGACATTACGTAAAGAACTTGTTCTGAAAAAATATATTCGAGGGGAACCAAAAGGTTGGGGGATGGGGCACTTCTGTGTCTCAAATGCGCAAATAAAAAAGTATTAAAAAAAATGGGGGGTAAAAAGTGGGGGGGGGGCTCTTTGGGGTTGGGGTAGAGGACCCTTTGGGGTTGGGGTAGAGGGCCCTTTGGGGTTGGGGTAGGAGGGCCCTTTGGGGCTGTGGTAGGGGACCTCACATCTTTAAAATGCCTCAAACGGTTTCGCTTAAATAATTCCCTAAAATGTCTCAAAACTATTTCGTCCCAAGTAATCCCTAAACCTAATTTCTACGCGTTCCTTTTGTTTTGGCATCACTGCGCTGTCACATTTGAAATTCCTAGGAAACCCTTTCCCGCGTTAATCTCTTCATCTCATAAATGTTCCTAGCTACACTATTAAGGTTTCGTTAGAATATCAATTTATCGCTCCGACTTAAAGATCAATGAAGCCGTATTTAAAAATAGAATATTAATTTATCTCTTTAGAGTCCCGTATAATTCCTTGGAAACAAGTGATGTCATTTATAATTCCCTTTCGTGAATCAATAATTCCTCTTAGAAATAACAAATTAATTCCCCTTTCTTGAATCAATAATTCCCCTTAAAAACAACAAATTAATTCCCCTTTCGTGAATTAATAATTCCCCTTAGAAACAACAAATTAATTCCCCTTTCTTGAATCAATAATTCCCCTTAGAAACGACAAATTAAGTTCTCGGAAATTCACTTCCCCCTCGAGTCCTAGAACAAAACATTCTCCCCACCGTCAATGCGCATGTGCAAGCTTCGCCCGGAGACAATTCTCCTGGACGAACTCCAACCAATCAATTTCTCAGAAATTCTCTCCCCTCGATTACGCAATCAATTTCTCAGAAATTCACTTCCCCTTCGATTACGCAATCAATTTCTCGGAAATCCATTCCCCTAGGGAGTCTATGCCCATATATGGAGCCCCGTCGGCATTAAACTAAATTGTAGATGGCAGCACGCAGTGTATCTCATTCCTTCTGAGACATTCCTACTGGGGTGGTGGGGGCTAGTTGCCCTCTGATCCCTTTTGACTCTTAAAAGGGCAATCGAACTCTCGATTTCGAATCGAATGAGTCGCTTTTGAAGTTTTATACGACGACCCCTTCCATATGAAGTGCCTCTGGGAAAAAAACAACATTTGAGCCGAATGGCCTATACTATAGGCAACACTATAGCATTGCCTCTGACAAAGCATTTAGATTGACTATTCACTATCTGAGAACCTTCCGATGTAGTTTGTGGGTAATTGAATATTTTCTTGGGTCTTCAAAGTCGACATAGTTTCTAAAGCCTCTTTTTCTCTTTCAACATTTCTTTTTTTTTTCTAAATATGCATTTTTTGGCTCAATATTTCTTAATAGTAATTTTATTATTTTTTCTTTTTCATCGTGTTTTTTTTTCTAAATTTTCTTTTTGTTGTTCAATCATACTACGACGTTCTAATTCCAAATTTTCTTTTTGTTGTTTAATCATACTACGACGTTCTAATTCCAAATCTTCTTTTTGTTGTTTAATCTTACTATGTTCTAAATTAATTTTATTCACTTCATTTCTTAAACGCAAGTATAGGTCTTTGTTTTGTAATTGTTGTTCGTCGTTCTTTTTTTTTACCTTAAATAGTTCCATTTCGTTTTGCTTATTTTGTCCCATCATTTTCTCCTGTTTGCTGTATTTTTGAAGTTCTTTTTCTATTCTTTCAATTTTTTGTTTCTTCCGCAATTTCTTCGTCGAGCCTTTTAATCTCAGCTTTTTTATCTATCAATTTTGCTTCCCCCTCCTGAAACTTCCTTTTCCGTTCTGCAAACTTGGCATCACTTTCCTCTTTTTCTATACTTAACTTTTCCAATTTACATCTTATTTTCCAGTCATGTTGTTTATCACACCTTTTACGAGCTGCTCTTCTTTCTTCTTCCTTTTCATGATTCATGTCATCATTCAATCCATTTTTACCTAAGAGCAAATCTAAAGTATAATTTATCAGTATACTCAACATACCAGTGACACCAGATAAAACATGGCGTAGCGAGTAGTCAATTGAAGCAAAAGGAAAACCAAACTAATTTTAAAATTTTCAGGTTTTTTTTCAGGTTTGAATTAAAAAATGGAAATTATTGTTCAGACACCAAAATATTTTTGTACTTTGCAGCTAAATAAAATTATTTTATTTAAAATTTTCAGGAATTATTCTAGTTTATGTTGACAAATAAGATTTTTTTTCAAGGAATCGAGTAGCTAACTAAGTCCAATATATGCAATTGTATGTTCTTCGAATGATCGTCTTTTAATTAGGTTCCTAGCTACCGCTGCAACCCTTAAAAACTATTAAAAAAATATTTTATCTTTAATTACAGAAGGAAGTAGATGTAAGTTTTACCATTGAGACGAGTCGCTTACTATACAACTTACAGTTCGTTATCACGAAGTGTTTGCTTTGATGTATCTATTGGTATCAAAATTTCGTTCTTTAGAGTTTCGGTTACTATTGAGACATGTAGCTATTATTACTTTAGAGTTCATTACAATGAACTTTTGATTGCTTCAAAATTCAAATGTCTTTGAAAAGACTGCAGTATGAAAATACATCAAAAATGCAGTTTTTCGACAAAATTGATTCTACTTTAACAAGGATTTTATTTTTAATTACAAAAGGCACTAGATGTAGCGATTTCCTTTAAAATGAGCTATTATACAGCTCTCTTTGATTTTCCAGTTCCTAGCTAGCTGAGGAGGAAGAAAAAGCGGAAAGAAAAAAAGATGCCGTTTGTGGAGAATATCGTGGTTAAAGTCAATTTTCTTGATTTTCAAACCAATATATTTTCTTTTTTATTCAAGCCAAAGGACGGCAAGTTTGCTATTTAGAAGTTTTGGACAAGGCGGTTCTAATAGTGTACTTCTTGTTTTGATCTTAATCTTTTTCCAGGAGCTATGGATTACTTTAATTTTTACTATGGGGCATGATCGTCAAGGTCGCTAGCTACCGCTAAAACCCGGATAATAATAACCTGGTTACAAACAGGTCCTTACTGTAGGACCACCATGGTCTAAATCGCATAGCATCCGCACTAACATTTGAAAGTTGAAATCTTCAAGATTCGTAGGTAATGATTGTGCGCAGCACAATTCAAAACAACAAATTTTCTCGCTCTCACGAATTTACATTTGAGAGGAGCAGAGAATCAGTTTCTGGCACATGTGATGAAATCCTGAGGGCAGGGGTTCCAGTCTTGGTGTCGCTGGTTATATGGTTCGGAAAAGGGGTCAATGGTGTGACCCTCTATAGCAACTTTTTAATAGGGCCATAAATAATGCGAATTGTCAATCGTTAACACAGAGATTTTTCAAGAAAAAATTGGGATGTTTGTTTTGTAATAGTAAGAAATAGTAAGAGATAGTAAGATAGTAAGATAGATACTTCTTTGAAATAGTAAGAGACGAACCTCAAACAATCAAGTGGCTAACTAATTACAATGTATGCAATGGATTAATATTTCAATGATCGTCTTTTAATGTAAAAAGTTATAATATTTAGATAGGAGGCAGCTAAACTGAGTGTCTTTTTTAAACTTTAAATTTAAGAGATATTACTTTAAATTGAATATATTTCAGTCTTGATTCAGTCTCCCAAGTGAAAACATCATTTTTGGATTTCTTGAACTTTAAAGCGTGCTCTCAACCAGTATTAATTCACTTGCTTTGAACTTGACCTAGTTTCTTGATGTTCATTAATTCACTGCTTGAACTTGAATTTAATTCAGTGACTTAGTTTGGAATAAATAACAGTCGACTTTGGTGAATTGACCTGAACTGAACCTAGATTATTGATATTCATTAATTCACTGCTTGAGTTTGAATTTAATTCAGTGACTTAGTTTGGAATAAGGATTAAGTTTGAAATAAATTACAGTAAATTAAATTGCGCGAAGGAGGATGCTACGTGAAATGAAATGAATTTTGCGCGATCCGCGGTGATAGATTGTGAACGTTTATGAACTGTTAATCTTGGATATAAGATCACCGAGGAGAACACCTTCCGTAAGCAGAGATTTTATCTGGTAATAGTTTTACTCAGGCAAAAGCGGGGTAGTGATTCGGGGTAGCCCCCTTGCATTTCCGTAGCACATAGTACCAAGTCAATATTTATATGTTATTATTATTAATTGATAAATGGCTGCCGTGAATTCTGAAAAGTTGTACAAGACAGGGTGCAAAGTTTGCAAAGAGAGCCTCAGCCTCGCAACCAGAGGAACAGTTGTTTGCAACACATCTGCTGGGGGTTGTGGTCGCCTCTGCCATAACCACTGTAAAATTCTTCAGAGTATTGAGAAAGACAGTATTATAATATATCAGTGCTCTGACTGCTGCGAGAAATTTGCTGATAAAACTCTTTCCCCGCAGATCCCGCCTCCTTCAGAGACTCTTGTTTATTCACCAGTTTTAAGTTTTTTCCGGCACTGTCTACAGTCAGGAATTTCGTCCGCCTCCTGTATATCTTCGTGTTCAAACTTCTATTCTAATGATCATCTTGATCAAGCTAGAAGCCTCCTAACATCTCTAGTGAACCCCACGCATAAACTCCTTGCACGTCGCGGCCCCTCTGCTAAGCAAAGCCTGTCACAGGATATTTTAGACATCCTTATTTCTGAGGATGCAACCCCTCACTTGCCAAATCTGAAATTCGTTATGACTGCAAGTGATGTGATACCTGCGATAGATACGGATCGAAATGCTCAATTTAGCCGTGCCATTCAAACCTGGGACCGGCATCTTTTTAGCATAATTGATAAACTTGATTACGTCACAAGTAAGGTAGCAGAGACTCCTGCTTTGGTGAAAGAGTGTTGTGACGGAGTACAGAGCGAGGTTTTGAGCTGTATAAATAAAGAAAAACTCAATGATAAATCCTGGCCTCCGCTGAATAACGAGTCAGAAACAGTGGGTCTTATAGTAGATTCACTACCACAAGATTGTGATGATCCCTTAAAGCGTGAAGCTTTTCTGAAATCGTTGGATGAAGCTGATGGTATAGTGTGGATTTCACTTTCTAAGGAATCAGGATCCCAGCAACAGAAATGGGTCATTCATACGAAAAGACAAAATGCCGAAAACTTGAAAGCCTGTTTGAATGAAAAGGTTGGTAAAACTGAGGTTCGGAAATCGAGAATTGTCGGTTTATTATCACGAGTTGACTTCCAGATCAATCCAGAGAGTGTGTGTGCTTCTAACCAAGGTATCGAAGAGATACAGCGCATCGGTGTTTCGAAATCATTTCGTGTATACTTCCGTTCGGTGACGGCCAAGTCTCATTATTTTGTCATGGGATTCACATTGGCTACGAACATTTCCGGCTTACTGATTATAAGTTTTTACCGCGAATGTGCTACAAATGCGGGTCGCCAAAGCATATATCGTCAGGCTGCTCTAGCGTGGAACGTTGTCTCAAGTGCCTTGGTAGTGGACACTCTCATTCTAGGAATAACCCTTGCCAGAATGAACCTTGTTGCTTCCATTGTGGATCTCATGAGCATACTGGATTTAGCTTGCGCTGCAAACAGTTAACCGAAAAAGTTGCAAAGAATAAAAAATGATTAGTGCAAAGATTATATCTCTGAATCTGAATGGTTTTGGTGATAAACAACATGTATTGCAGTCTATGCTGCACGATCTGGATATTTTGTGTCTGCAAGAGCATCATCTTCTGGACCACTCTACTAGTCTTCTTTCGAGCCTGTCGCAGCAGTTTAAGTGTTTTATATCTCCAGCTACACCTACAGGTGGACGCCCATCAGGAGGCGTTTGCATTTTTATTCGAGAATATTCCAATTTCAGTGCTTGCCGTTAATCGTTATTTTGTTGCTGTTCGAATCCCAGGGATTATTGTTTTTTCGTGGTATTTACCAACAAATTATCATACTATTGATTCGGATTTTGATTTCAATTTTGCATGTTTAGAATTATCGCGATTTGTGGCGAAAGTTACATTAGATTTTCAGTGGCTTATTTGCGGGGATTTAACTGCAACATTGCTATCTCTGATGTCCGCTCTTTTATCTTTGTTTTTCGGTTTTTACTATAGTTTCAAAAGATGTGGATTTTACGTATGTCCATAATTCTGGTTCTTGCTCTAATCTAGACCATGTGCTGGTTTCAAATGCAGCGTTATTACCACAGCCTGTTCATGTTGGGTTGGATATGCCTATTAGTGACCATTTTTACCTTTCTTTTCATTTAAATATTCAAATTCCATCTTTTAAAATTATCCATCGTTCTAGTCAAATTGTAAATAAAATGATCTGGGATCGGGAAAAAATGTGCAAATATCAAGAAGAATCAGATGCACTTTTAGCTAAAATAATTGTAAATTATTCTAAGGATTTTGATCAAATTGATATTGATCTATTTTACCTTGAAATTGTTCATAGTTTAAAAGTCGGGGCTAATAAAGCATTTAGGACTGATTCTTTCCGTCGTGGATCGCGTGTTTTAGGTTGGAACCTTAACCCGATTTTAAAGCAAAGCCAAAAGAATGCATCTCAAGCTTGTTACCTTTGGAATTGCGCGGGAAAACCGCGATCTGGACCATTTTATGATGGTATGAGATTAACTAAACGAGTTTTTCGGGCTGAGTTGCGTTTGCATAATGAAATTATAAAAGATGAAATTGGTTCAAGGATTACTAGTAATAAGAATGAGCTTTGGAGTTTTGGTTAATTCTAGACGTCGTAATAATAATTGTTCACCAGATTCTAATAGTTCTCTGAAATTAGATGATTGGATAACTCATTATAATCAAGTTTTTTCATCCGGTGATGCGGCAGTTGAATCACGGCTTGACTCTTTATTATCGGAAGAAATTTCAAAGCTTCGCCCAAATAGTAAAATATCTGTTTCTGTTGATGATGTAACGGTAGCAACTAAAGCTCTAAAAAGTAAGCATTCTTTTGATCATGATGGTATACATTCAAACCATATAAAATGGGCATCCCCCAAAGCAATCCTTCTCCTCGCTACTCTTTTTACTACTATTATTTCTTCTGGAGTTCTCCCAACTAGCTTTTCTCGTGCTACCACTTCACCCCTTTCAAAAAAAGGAGGGAATACGAATCGATGTTCTGATTACAGGCCGATTACTGTTTCGTGCCAGATTAGCAAAGTGTTTGAGTCTTGTAACCAAGGCCTGAATCAAATTGGGTTCCGCAAGGGTCTAAGCATGGATGTTGCTCATACCCTGCTTTCAAGAATAATATCCTTTTGTAAGCAATGGGATAGAGTTTATACACTTGCGTTAGATTTAGCGGTGGCGTATGATTCAATTATCCATTCTTGGGCTATGACTGCGCTTCTGAAGAATAATGTCCCACTACCAGTACTTTTGGTTTTAAAAAAGTGGTATGGCTCCTCTCGTATTCGTATTAAGTGGAAGAATCAGTTTAGTGATTATAATTTTAAGTTATGTAGGGGGCTGAGACAAGGAAGCATTATTTCTCCTTTGATTTTCAATATTACTGTTTCGGGGCTATTTGATCAATTCAGTTGACTTTTATTTATGGTAAAGGTTATGTTCTGTCGTGGATTGCTTACGCTGATGATTTACTCTTTTTGAGTCGATCGCTTCAGTCACTTCAACAAAATGTAGATTTTTTAGCAAAGGTTTTTAGTGAGCATGGACTTCGTTTTCGCCCTGAAAAGTGTCAGTTTTTAATTCTTGGTCCTAAGGCTAATGATCTCGTCGTTAATTAAGAAATTTATGTCCGTATTTATGATAGTATTTTAAATCCTTTGGAATCTTTTTTATATCTTGGTGTGCCTTATGGACCAACTTTAGCTCTATGCCGTGCTTCTATTTCTAAAGCAGTTAAAAGTAGAATAGCGTCTAGTTTCGAGGCAGTAATTTGTCTTCGCGATCTTCTTTCTCGGAAATCACTGGCTTAGGTATACGGTATAATACAGTCGCTTTGCCTCAAATTTTAGTTTTTTCATCGCTTCTCCCGTTTTTTAGAATTAGTAATATTGCGCATGTAAAAACCACATTTTTTAATTTTCTAAGTTCCTTTGCCGCTATTCTAAATCTGAATCAAATACTTTTTTAATGAATGCATATAAAATAAAAAACCCTGTTGATGTTTTGGAGAAAAAGCAAAAGAATTTTTTATCCAAATTAAATATTTTTTCTCCTAATTTATATAGAGCTGCGCACGAAGCTTAATTTATTTTATTTGATTTAATTTTTGAAATGAAGTGTTAATTTGTGAAATTTTACTTTATTATCTATTGAATGAAGTGTTAATTTGTGTGGTAATTTTGATTGAAGGCCTTTACGTATTTGTTGTTATATAGTTTAAAATAATTTTATGGCCTGTTGATTAGCGGTTATTATTTTTATTTATTTATTTTTTACTCTTCGTATTTGGAGGAAATAAAAAGTCTGAATTGAATTGAATTGAATTTGTGTATTCTTTCTGACGGGGATTCGAATATACATTGATACTTGATACGTTACTTAAACACAAATTTTTAGATGCAAATTTAACTCAATAAGATAATCATTTATTGTAATTGCATAAAGGACCGACATAGTTCATCATAAATATAAAAAGAACAACCCTTTGCCTATATTAATTTATATTAAAGTTATTATATTTAGATAGGAGGCAGCTAAACTGAGTTTCTTTTTGAACTTGAAATTTAAGAGATATTGCTTTAAATTCAATATATTAATATATTCTTTCCGATGGAGATTCAATATTTGAATTAATATATTCTTTTATATTAATATATTCTCAATATGTTTTCAATATTAATATATTATTTCCGATGGGGATTCAATATTTGAACCCCCATCGGAAAGAATACATTAATATATTGAATTTAAAGCAATATCACTTAAATTTAAAGTTTAAAAGAAACTCAGTTTAGCTGCCTCCTATCTAAATATAAAAACTTTAATATAAATTAATATAGGCAAAATGTCGTTCTTAATTATATGTTTTGGTCTGACTCCTTTTTTTAGGAACTATGAGTTTTTATATTTCGTAACATTGGACGTGATCGTCTCTTACTAGGTTGCTAGCTACCGCTGCAACCCAGACTAGGTTGCTAGCTACTGCTGCAACCCGGATAATTGACAAACACCATTTATGATGAGCTATATTCGTCCCTTATGTAACTACACCTGGTACCACCATATATCAGTTAGTATGAGAGAGAGAGATCGTTCTTTACTGTGTAACTAAAATAAATTATTTCTAAGAGAGAATAAATTTTTCAATTAAAAAACTGCATTTTTGATGTCTTTTCATTCTGCAGTCTTTTCTAAGATATTTGATTTTTGTACATAAATCATAATCGTATACCATTATGTCTACTAATAACCATATATGACGTTAAAAGTAACATGACGTAATATCTAAAACCTATTGTGTACTAATAGCCATATATGACGTAATGAGCGACGTGACGTAAAAATTGAAAAAATCAAACTTTTATTTTATTTTCGTTTTCAGTACAGAATCGCTAAAGTTATAAAACTGCAAAACATTTATTGTATCTGAGCAATAATTTTAATCTTTTAATTTAGACTAGAAAAATACCTGAAAATTTTAAAATTAGTTTAATTTTTGTTAGGTTCTTGGTACTTGATACGTGACTTAAACATTCATCTAAAAGTTAGATAATGGTTTTATCAAAGCAAGCTACACGCAAGTTAAAAAAAAGTACTACAAAAAAAAACAGAGATATCATCTTGAAAAGAAAAAAGCAAAGGTATTCAACGGACCAGGCGTATCGAGAAGTAATAATTGATAGTGACAAACAGCGTTATTATAATGATATAGTTTATATACATGCATAAATTGAGACAGCCAAACAAAAGAGCAAGGAACGGTATGATAATGATGAAGATTACAGAGAAGCAAAAATTGAGCAGGCTAGACCAAAGATCAAGGAGCGTTATCACAATGTTGAAGATTACCGAATCAAACATAAGAAAAAAGAAAAGCAACTATCAATTATTACTTCTCGATACGCCTGGTCCGTTGGATACCTTTGCTTTTTTTCTTTTCAAGATGCTGTCTCTGTTTTTTTGTATTACATTAAAATGAGCCATTACACAGCTCTTTATTATGCCCACGAACTGTTGTATTAATACTTAAGTTACTATGGGTTACAGTTCGTTCCTTATTGTAAACCTAAAATGATTTTTTAAAGGAAACTCATCATCTATAAATGATTTCTTATAATACTTCATTTACTATGGACTAAAGTATGTTTTATAATGTATTTATATAATCTCTTACTAGGTTGCTAGCTACCGCTGAAACCCAGAAAACACCTTTTCAAAAGGTGCTTCTCTAGCATTACCTTGTCGAAAGATAAGTGTATGTTGCATCATCAAACATATAATGTCGTTCTTTAATTTAACTATACTGTAATACTAGGCTGCTAGTTACCACTGCAACGATATGGGACGTGATAATGTCTTATTTGGTTTCTTTCTACCGCTGCAAACTGGATACAAGTTTACACTACAGTTAAGTTGTCTATACAAGTTAGTATAGGCAAGAGTTCGTTCTTTATTATACCATTATGCAACCATTAGTTGAATGAGACCATTGTTTTTTGTGACCTTTTATTATATCTGTTTTAATTACAAAAGATTTTTAACCTCATTAATTTCCTTTAAAATAAACCATTGAACAACTCTCTACGATGTTCCATTGCCAGCTATTTGTGGAATTTCTAACCTATGCTATTATTAAGTGGTATATAAAATTTAGTATAGGAAAGAGGTCGTTCTTTATTATAAAATTATAAGAAGTTTTTAACCCCATTAATTTTGCTTTAAAATGAGCCATTGAACAACTCTCTACGATGTCCCGGTGCCAAACTATCTGTTGAATTACTAACCTATACTATATTTAAGTGGCGTATAAAATTTAGTATAGGCAAGAGGTCGTTCTTTATTATAAATTTCTACGACAACTCCTTCGATACGAAGTGCCCGGATATGGAGAAAAAAAAACACATTGTACCCACATCGCTCTTTAATTAGACAGCGCTAGCGCGCTGCCTATAATTTCTGTTCGTTTTGGGTTTTATTTATTTATCGATGCTAATTTGTGGAAGTTTCACACTTTGTAGATTATTTATTTTGTTTTTGCTCATTTTTGGTTTAATGAAGTTCTTTACTTTTCTTTGAAAAACTTATTTTGAGGAATTTTTTTTCCTTTAATTAAAATCTGTTCGTTTTATATTGACATAGTCTTTTCAGGGAAAAAGAAAATAATTCTTTAAATCTTTTTGTTTTTTTAAGACTGTATAGTTTGGCCTGCTATTTGTATGCTGGAGAAATATTTTCAGTAATTTTTAACTACATACACCCTTTTTAAAAATCTGGACACAAATAGTAGTGTTTTAATCTAGTTTCATCCCTCCTCTAGTTGACCTGAAATAGAAAACTTGATACCATTCGCAAAAAAAATCTGTTTACTTTCTTTGATAGCTTGGATACACATTCGCTGTTTTGATTTGGTTAAATTTTAAGGGCAGAAGTAGCCCCGAAAGTTTGAACATTATACCCTCAGTCGTTCTTGGGATACTGTTGAGATGTCTCATTGGGAATTAGCATTAACACAGTGCATTTTGATTTAATCTTAAGGTAACATTTAGATTTTAAACATAATGGGCAAATGGGAGGGTGGGCGTGGGAGGGTGACTAGTTGCCCTCCATAACTTTTTACTATTAAAATGGGCATTAGCCCTTTCTAATTTCAATCGAATGAGCCCTTTTCGAAGTTCGTAAGATAACTCCTTCGATACGAAGTCCCCTGGTCTAAACACAAAATAATAATACACTTCGATCCTTTATGCAATTGTAATTCAGCTATCTATAGAATCATATCATTACTATATCATTAACCAATATAGGCTTATTTAGTATAGGAAAGAGTTCGTTCTTTATTATACTCAAACAATCAAGCAGCTAACTAAGTGGATGTACGGAATGGTTTGTTATTTCAGTGATCGTCTTTTAATGTAAATTTACTAACCTATACTATAGTTAAGTGGCCTATATAATTTAGTATAGGCAAGAGGTCGTTCTTTATTATAATATCTAATTATGAATGAGAACATTTACAGTTCTGACGCTTCTTATATAGTAAAAAATTTTAACTTTTTTTTCGTATATGCTATGAGGGACTTGATACTACATTTTAAGGACGACATAATTAATAAGTTACAATGGTTAATACGACATGTATCAAAAACGAGTGTCGAATTTTTTTTGATTCACACAGTTATGGGTTATGGAGTTACATTAGTTTTTACTATGGGGCGTGATCGTCTCTTACTACGTTGCTAGCTACCGCTGCAACCCGGATTCTTAACATTGAACTTGATCGTCGCTTGCTAGGTTGCTAGCTACTGCTGCAACCCGGATAATATTTATCATGAACGATTCAGTTAGTATAGGCTAAAGTTCTTTCTTTATTATAATCTTATGGCCCCACTACTTATGGGGATAATACTCTTTAATTCTTAAAGGTCCATTATCGCGAATCTGGAGTGCAGATTCCTTATTTTTATGCTGCAACCAGGATTATATAAAAAAACCTAATTGAGAAATACCATTTATGATGAACTATATCGGTCCTTTATGTAAGTTGCTAGCTACCGCTGCAACCCGGATAATAAACTGATTACAAACAGGAAAAATCCTACGGCTTTTTCTTCTTTTAAATAGTAAGAGACGAACCTCAAACAATCAAGTAGCTAACTAATTCCAATGTATGCAATTGTTTGTTATTTCAATGATCGTCTTTTAATGTAAAATTACATAATCCATATTTATGTTTCAGTTAACATGGGCTAGGTGTCCTTCTTTATTGTAATTATTATAGGAAAGAGGTCGTTCTTTATTATTATATAAGCAATTGTTTGTTCTTCTAATGATCATCTTTTAATTTGGCGTTTCTTACTAGGTTGCTAGCTACCACTTAAACCCGGATTATGTAATAGGTTGCTAGCTACCGCTGCAACCTAGATATTCTTATTTCTGCTACTATGGGCTAAGGTTCGTTCTTTCATGTAAAACTAGCAAAAAAATTTTTAAGCCTGATGAAGATTTAACTAATGTGTCAAAAGTAAGGTTGCAAGTCGACGATTTTGTTTTGGCCTTATTATAATTGGTATGGTGAAATAATAATATGCATATGGCTCTTAAATCATGCTTCTTTATGGTTCCATATGGTCTAGTGGCTAGGATAGTTAACTTTCACTTAACAGGCTCGGGTTCGATTCCCGGTGTGGGAAAATTTTTAACTCTATAATCTTCGAACGTTTGAACCTTTTATAATTTATAATGATGTATAATATAAATACTGTAATCTTAACTATAGTGAAGTTGCGTATGCAAGTTAGTATAGGGAAGAGTTCGATCTTTATTATAATATTTTTAAATACAAAAGGCACTAGATGTAGCAATTTCCTTTAAATGAGCTATTATACAGCTCCCTATGATTTTCCAGTGCCCAGCTAGCTGAGGAGAAAGAAAAAGCGGAAAGAAAAAAAAAATATCCCGTTTGTGGAGAATAACGTGGTAAAAGTCAATTTTCTTGATTTTCAAGCCAATATATTTTCTGTGTTATTCAAGCCAAAGGGCGGTAAGTTTCCTTTATAGAGGATTCGGACAAGGCGGTTCTAATGGTGTACTTTTTTGTTTTGATCTGACTCTTTTTTTAGGAGTTGGGGGGTTTTATATTTCTTGACATTGGAGGTGATCGTCTCTTACTAGGTTGCTAGCTACCGCTGCAACCCGGATTCAAGATGCTATCTCTGTTTTTTGTGCAGTACTGTTTTTTAAATTACGTATAACTCGCTTAAAACGCATCTTATTATTAAACAAGAAATAATATTCTTTCTAATAACGACTGGTATCAAGTACCCATAACCTAACGAAAAATTAAACTAATTTTTAAATTTTCAGTTCTTTTTAGTTTGAATGAAAAGATTAAAATCATTCCTTAGATATCATAAATATTTTTGCACTTTACATAATAACTTTAGCGATTCTAAACTGAAAAATAAAACATATAAAAAAAATTGAATTTTTGGTCGGGAAATACATATTAAATCCAACGTCGGGTAGTTAGAACCTAACCAAAAAAAAACAGTTTAAAATTTTAAGGTATTTTTCTAGCTTGAATTGAAAGATTCAAAACTATTGCTCGGATACCATGAATATTTTGCAGTTTACACAAGCTGCAAAGAACGCATAAGGACAAAATTAAAAATTATATTCAGAAGTCCAAAAAGATGGCAACAAGGCAGGCTGATCTTTGTAAATTGAATAATATTTTACGAATGTTTTACTTGGATTACAAAAAATATTCAAAATTACAGATTGAAATTCTCTTTGAAAGAGCGGATTTTGTTCAAATGTCCGCTAGAAATACTTTCGGAAAACTTCATAGTAATATCCAAAAGAAATGATGTATATTTAATGAAAAGCTTCGAAGGTATGAACCGGCAACTGTGGAACAGTTTACAGATGTAATGGGAAATATTAGACATCACTGTGAATATATGGAAGCATAATTGTCCTTTACTTAGTTTCAGCTTTATTCGATGATCGAGCCTTTATGTAATTTGCTTTTCTCTTTTCAAGATACTATCTCTGTTGTTTGTGTAGTACTGTTTTTTCAACTTGCGTGCGACTTGCTTGATTGAAACCATTATGTAATTATGAATGAGAACATTTTCATCTTTGTAGTTCTTAAGTAGTAAAATTTTTAACTCTATAATCTTCGAATATTTGAACCTTTTATAAATTATAATGATGTATAATATAAATACTGTAATCTTAACTATATTAACTATAGTGAAGTTGCGTATGCAAGTTAGTATAGGGAAGAGTTCGATCTTTATTATAAATACATCAAAAATGCAATTTTTTTGACAAAATTGATTCTACTTTAAAAAGTATTTTATTTTTAAATACAAAAGTGACTAGATGTTGCAATTTCCTTTAAAATGAGCTATTATACAGCTCTCTATGATTTTCCAGTGCCCAGCTAGCTGAGCAGAAAGAAAAAAGCGGAAAGAAAAAAATATCCCGTTTGTGGAGAATAACGTGGTAAAAGTCAATTTTCTTGATTTTCAAGCCAATATATTTTCTTTGTTATTCAAGCCAAAGGGAGGTAAGTTTCCTTTATAGAGGATTCGGACAAGGCGGTTCTAATGGTGTACTTTTTGTTTTGATCTGACTCTTTTTTTAGGAGTTGGGGGGTTTTATATTTCTTGACATTGGAGGTGATCGTCTCTTACTAGGTTGCTAGCTACCGCTGCAACCCGGATTATAATTTGGTCTTTAAGTTATCATATACTGTTAAAATTCTTTCTTATATGAACATTTCTTGGTGTAGTGGTTAGCACTTAAGACTTTGAATCCTGCGATCCGAGTTCAAATCCTGGCGGAAGGTCGTTATTAAATGTAGCTTACTTATACTACCATTTAGGTTTCTGCTGTAATTCTTTCTTTTCAAAATTAAATTAGTTACTATCGCCTAGAGTTAGTTCTTTACCACATCGTAATAATTTGTTTTATAATAATAATTAATTTTTTTAATTACAAAAGGTTTCTATATACAGCAGTTTCCTTTAAAATGAGCCATTACACAGCTCTTTACTATGACAACGAACCGTTTAATTTAATACTTAAGTTACTATGGGTTAAAGTTCGTTCCTTATAGTAAAATACTTTATTATGAAATAAATTACAAACAGGAAAAAGCCTACGGCTTTTTCTTCTTTGGAATAGTAAGAGACGATCCTCAAATAATCAGGCAGCTAACTAGGTTTATAATTTTGTTTTTTAACATAAACTTCATTAATCGGATATTTTAATATATCCTATATGGTCTAGAGGTGGGGATAGCTCTCACCCAGTAGGCTTGAGTTCAATTTCTCTATGGGAAATTTTTAGTTATGATGATTTCTTAAGGAACATAATTAAAATTTCTTAATGTAATAAAAATAATTTGTTTTAATTACAAAAGGTTTTTAACCCCATTAATTTCCTTTAAAATGAGCCATTGAACAACTCTCTACGATGTTCCAGTGCCATGCTATCTGTTGAAGTACTAACCTATACTATAATTAAGTGGCGTATAAAATTTAGTATAGGCAAGAGGTCGTTCTTCTTTTATATTTTTTAGGAGCTACGGGTTTTTATATTTCTTACATTGGAGGTGATCGTCTCTTACTAGGTTGCTAGCTACCGCTGCAACCCGGATTAAGGAACATAATTAGAATTTCTTAATGTAATAAAAATAATTTGTTTTAATTACAAAAGGTTTTTAACCCCATTAATTTCCTTTAAAATGAGCCATTGAACAACTCTCTACGATGTTCCAGTGCCATGCTATCTGTTGAAGTACTAACCTATACTATAATTAAGTGGCGTATAAAATTTAGTATAGGCAAGAGGTCGTTCTTTATTATATGACGTCACTGCATCAAAAATACAGTTTTTATTGGAAAAATTTATTCTCTTTTAGAAATAATTTATTTTAGTTACAAAAGGTTTTTAACCCAATTAATTTCCTTTAAAATGAGCTATTGAACAACCCTCTACGATGTTCCAGTGCCAAGCTATCTCTGGAAACAAAGAAAAAAGAAAAAAATATCCCGTTTGGGGAGAATAACGTGGTAAAAGTCAATTTGCTTGATTTTCAAGCCAATATATTTCCCTTTCTGTTCAAGCCAAGGGACAGAAAGTTTCCTATACAGGGGTTTCGGACAAGGCGGTTCTAATGGTGTACTTTTTGTTTTGATCTGACTCCTTTGTTAGGAACTATGGGTTTTTATATTTCTTAACATTGGACGTGATCGTCTCTTACTAGGTTGCTAGCTACCGCTGCAACCCGGATAAAGAACGACCTCTTGCCTATGCTAAATTTTATACGCCACTTAATTATAGTTTAGGTTAGTAATTCAACAGATAGCATGGCATTGGAACATCTTAGAGATTTGTTCAATGGCTCATTTTAAAGGAAATTAATGGGGTTAAAAACATTTTGTAATTAAAACAAATTATTTTTATTATATTAAGAAATTTTTAATTATGTTCCTTAAGAAATTACAATAAAGAACGACACCTTGCCTATGTTAACTGAAATATAATAAAGAACGACCTCTTGCCTATACTAAATTTTATACGCCACTTAATTATAGTATAGGTTAGTACTTCAACAGATAGCATGGCACTGGAACATCGTAGAGAGTTGTTCAATGGCTCATTTTAAAGGAAATTAATGGGGTTAAAAACCTTTTGTAATTAAAACAAATTATTTTTATTACATTAAGAAATTCTAATTATGTTCCTTAATATAATAAAGAACGACCTCTTGCCTATACTAAATTTTATACGCCACTTAATTATAGTATAGGTTAGTACTTCAACAGATAGCATGGCACTGGAACATCGTAGAGAGTTGTTCAATGGCTCATTTTAAAGGAAATTAATGGGGTTAAAAACCTTTTGTAATTAAAACAAATTATTTTTATTACATTAAGAAATTTTAATTATGTTCCTTAAGAAATCATCATAACTAAAAATTTCCCATAGAGAAATTGAACTCAAGCCTACTGGGTGAGAGCTATCCCCATCTCTAGACCATATAGGATATATTAAAATATCCGATTAATGAAGTTTATGTTAAAAAACAAATTATAAACCTAGTTAGCTGCCTGATTATTTGAGGATCGTCTCTTACTATTCCAAAGAAGAAAAAGCCGTAGGCTTTTTCCTGTTTGTAATTTATTTCATAATAAAGTATTACAGTAAAGAACGATCTTTCACCCGTAGTAACTGATATATGGTGGTTCCAGGGGTAGTCCGGGTTGCAGCGGTAGCTAGCAACCTAGTAAGAGACGATCACCTCCAATCCGGGTTGCAGCGGTAGCTAGCAACCTAGTAAGAGACGATCACGTCAATGTTAAAATATAAAAACCCATAGCTCCTAAAAAATGAGTGAGATCAAAACAAAAAGTACACCATTAGAACCGCCTTGTCCGAAACCCCTGTATAGGAAACTTTCTGTCCCTTGGCTTGAGCAGCAAGGGAAATATATTGGCTTGAAAATCAAGAAAATTGACTTTAACCACGTTATTCTCCCCAAACGGGATATTTTTTTCTTTTTTTTTTCTTTTTTTTTTCTTTTGTATGCAGAGATAGCTTGGCACTGGAACACCGTAGAGGGTTGTTCAATAGCTCATTTTAAAGGAAATTAATTGGGTTAAAAATCTATAGTAACTAAAATAAATTATTTCTAAAAGAGAATAAATTTTTCCAATAAAAACTGTATTTTTGATGCAGTGACGTCATAATTACTATATAAGAAACGTCAAAACTGTTACAATAAAGAACGACACCTTGCCCATGTTAACTAAAACATAAATAGGGATTATGTAATTTCCAATAGTATCATGGCTGTAGAGATGGCTGAAACCTAGTTACAATAAAAAAACGATCATTGGAATAACAAAAATTGCATACCTTTGGAATTAGCTAGCTACTTGATTATTTGAGACTCGTCTCTTACTATTTAAAAGAAGAAAAAGCCGTAGGCTTTTTCCTGTGTTTATAATAAAGATCGAACTCTTCCCTCTACTAACTTGCATACGCATCTTCACTATAGTTAAGATTACAGTATTTATATTATACATCATTATAAGTTATAAAAGGTTCAAATGATCGAAGATTATAGAGTTAAAAAATTTTCCCACACCGGGAATCGAACCCGAGCCTGTTAAGTGAAAGTTAACTATCCTAGCCACTAGACCATATGGAACCATAAAGAAGTATGATTTAAGAGCCATATGCGTATTATTATTTCACCAGGTTGCAGCGGTAGCTAGCAACCTAGTAAGAGACGATCACATCCAATGTTAAGAAATATAAAAACCCATAGCTCCTAAAAAAGGAGTCAGATCCAAACAAGAAGTACACCATTAGAACCGCCTTATCCGAAACCCGTATAAACCCCTGTATAGGAAACTTTCTGTCCCTTGGCTTGAACAGCAAGGGAAATATATTGGCTTGAAAATCAAGAAAATTGACTTTAACCTCGTTATTCTCCCCAAACGGGATATTTTTTTCTTTTTTTCTTTTTTTTTTCTTTCCACAGATAGCTTGGCACTGGAACATCGTAGAGGGTTGTTCAATAGCTCATTTTAAAGGAAATTAATTGGGTTAAAAATCTATAGTAACTAAAATAAGTTATTTCTAAAAGAGAATAAATTTTTCCACCAAATTTACATTAAAAGACGATCATTGGAATAACATAACACTGCATACATTGGACCTAGTTAGCTACTTGATGGCTTGATCCGGGTTGCAGTGGTAATTATAATAAAGAACGACCCCTTGCCTATACTAAATTTTATACGCCACTTAATTATAGTATAGGATAGTAATTCAACAGATAGCTTGGCACTGGAACATCGTAGAGAGTTGTTCAGTGGCTCATTTTAAAGGAAATTAATGGGGTGAAAAACCTTTTGTTATTAAAACAAATTATTTTTAATACATTAAGAAATTTTAATTAATAATTTCTTAAGAAATCATGATAATTAAAAATTTCCCATACGGAAATTGAACCCAGGCCAACTGGCTGAGAGCTATCCCAACCTCTAAAGCATATAGGATATATTAAAATATCCGATTAATGAAGTTTATGTTAAAGAACAGATTATCCACCTAGTTAGCTGTCTGATTATTTGAGAATCGTCTCTTACTATTCCAAAGAAGAAAAAACCGTAGGCTTTTTCCTGTTTGTGATTTATAATCCGGTTTCAAGCGTTAGTTATAGTAAAGAATAGACTCAAGCCCAAAGAAACTGTACCCTGTGGTTCATTCATATTATCTTCCTTATTTTAGCTAGGATTTAATTATAATAGCAACCTAGTAAGAGATGATCACGTCCAATGTTAAGAAATATAAAAACCCATTACTCCTTAGAAAATCCGAGTTGCAGCGGTAGCTAGCAACCTAGTAAGAGACGATCACGTCCAATGTTAAGAAATATAAAACCCCCTAACTCCTAAAAAAAAGTCAGATCAAAACAAAAAGTACACCATTAGAACCGCCTTGTCCGAAACCCTTATAAAGGAAACTTACTGCCCTTTTGCTTGAATATCAAAGAAAATATATTTGCTTGAAAATCAAGAAAATTGACTTTAACCACGTTATTTTCCACAAACGGGATATTTTTTTCTTTCCGCTTTTTCTTTCTCCTCAGCTAGCTGGGCACTGGAAAATCATAGAGAGCTGTATAATAGCTCATTTTAAAGGAAATTGCTACATCTAGTGCGTTTTGTAATTAAAAATAAAATACTTTTTAAAGTAGAATCAATTTTGTCCAAAAAATTGCATTTTTGATGTATTTCATACTGCAGTCTTTTCAAAGATATTTGAATTTTGAAGTAATCAAACAGTTCATGGTAATGAACTCTATAGTAATAATATCTACTTGTCTCAATAGCAACCGAAACTCCTGGAACCAAAATTTTCTTTTTTTGGCTTAATCACTAAAGGTATTATGTAACTGTAAAAATATTCATGATGCCTAATCAGTAATAGTAATTTTTTAATTTAAACTACAAAAATACATGAAAATTTTAAAATTAGTTTTGCTTTTTGTCTCCTGGAACCAAAATTTTTCTCATCTCAGTTCAAAGTTATTATTGCATCCTGGAATCAAACTTTTTTTGGTTGTAACCCGTAAAGTACGTATCGCCATATTATAGTCTTATAATTCCAATTATTTTAGTTTTCAGTTCAGAATCGCTAAACTTATTATGTAAACTGCAAAAATATTTATGGTGTCTAACCAATAATACTAATTTTTTAATTCAAACAAGATAAATACCTGAAAATTTTAAAATTAGTTTTGTTTTATGCTAGGTTTTAGCTACTCGACACGGGGTATTGTGTACTTAATAATTTTAAACCTTGAAAAAATATGGTCTCGCTTGAAAGGAAAAAAAGAAAGAATAACCAAAAAAAAAATCAAAATAGAGCAATCCAAATTTCTACTAATAGAAAATTTTACTACACAAAAAATAAAGCTAACATCCTGAAATATAAGAAAAGTTTATTTAAAAGAGATAAAAATGCCACCGAACGCAATAAAGCTCGAGCACGCGTAAGGATTGCTACTAAGATGTCTTGTGATCCAGGATTTAAGAAAATGAAATATGACAGAGCAAAACAGAGGTAATCTTACGGATCAGGGGTATCGAGAAGGGAAAATTCAGACAGCCAAACAAAAGAGCAAGGAACGGTATGATAATAATAATAAAGATTATCGAAACGAACATAAGAAAAAAATTGCTACTAGAATAATGGGTAGATACTGGGGTGACAAAAGCTATAATGAAAAAATTAAATTATCTGCGAGGTTGTACCAAAGAACGCATAAGGACAAAGGGAAAAATTACATTCAGAAATACAAGAAGATGGCAAAAATGCAGGCTGATCTTCGTAAATTGAGAATTACATTAAAAGACGATCATTGGAATAACATACCACTGCATACATTGGACTTACTTACTCTTCTTTTGGACTTAGTTCGTCTCTTACTATTTTATAATAAGGAACCAACTCTTGCCTATACTAAATTTTATAGGTTATAATAAAGAACAACATCTTGCCTATACTAAATTTTATAGGCCACTTAACTATTGAGTATAAGCTAGTACAGTTATATTTAAGGTGAATATATTAAAATTTTTCCGGGTTGCAGCGGTAGCTAGCAACCTAGTAAGAGACGATCACCTCCAATGTCAAGAAATATAAAACCCCCCAACTCCTAAAAAAAGAGTCAGATCAAAACAAAAAGTACACCATTAGAACCGCCTTGTCCGAATCCTCTATAAAGGAAACTTACCTCCCTTTGGCTTGAATAACAAAGAAAATATATTGGCTTGAAAATCAAGAAAATTGACTTTTACCACGTTATTCTCCACAAACGGGATATTTTTTTCTTTCCGCTTTTTCTTTCTGCTCAGCTAGCTAGGCACTGGAAAATCATAGAGAGCTGTATAATAGCTCATTTTAAAGGAAATTGCAACATCTAGTCACTTTTGTATTTAAAAATAAAATACTTTTTAAAGTAGAATCAATTTTGTCAAAAAAATTGCATTTTTGATGTATTTTCATACTGCAGTCTTTTCAAAGATATTTGAATTTTGAAGCAATAAAACAGTCCATGTAATGAACTCTATAGTAATAATAGCTACTTGTCTCAATAGTAACCGAAACTCCTGGAACCAAAATTTTCTTTTTTGGCTTAATCGCTAAAATTATTATGTAAACTGCAAAAATATTTATGATGCCTAATCAGTAATAGTAATTTTTTAATTTAAACAACAAAAATACATGAAAATTCTAAAATTAGTTTTGCTTTTTGTCTCCTGGAAGAAATTTTTTTTTCATCTCAGTTCAAATTTGTTATTGTATCCTGTAACCCGTAAAGTACATATCTCCATATTATTGTCTCATAATTGCAATTATTTTAGTTTTCAGTCCAGAATCACTAAACTTATTATTTAAACTGCAAAAATATTTATGGTGTCTAACCAATAATACTAATTTTGTAATTCAAACAAGATAAATACCTGAAAATTTTAAAATTAGTTTTGTTTTATGCTAGGTTTTAGATACTCGACACGGGATTTTGTGTGCTTAATAATTTTAAATCTTGAAAAAATATGGTCTCACGCGAGTGGAAAAAAAGAAAGAATAACCAAAAACAATATCAAAATAGAACAATCCAAATTTCTACTAATAGAAAACTTTACTACACAAAAAATAAAGCTAACATCCTGAAATATAAGAAAAGTTTATTTAAAAGAGATAAAAATGCCACCAAACGCAATAAAGCTCGAGCACGCGTAAGGATTGCTACTAAGATGTCTTGTGATCCAGGATTTAAGAAAATGAAATATGACAGAGCAAAACAGAGGTATCTTACGGATCAGGGTATCGAGAAGGGAAAATTGAGACAGCGAAACAAAAGAGCAAGGAACGGTATGATAACGATATAGATTACCGAAACAAACATAAGAAAAAAGTTGCTACCAGAATAATGGGTAGATACTGGGGTGACAAAAGCTATAATGAAAAAATTAAATTCTCTGCGAGGTTGTACCGAAGAACGCATAAGGACAAAGGGAAAAATTACATTCAGAAATACAAGAAGATGGCAAAAATGCAGGCTGATCTTTGTAAATTGAGAAACATTTTACGCATGTTTTATCGGGATCACGAAAAGTATTCGAAATTACAGATTAAAATTCTCTTTGAAAGAGCGGATGCTGTTGAAAAGTCGGCTAGAAATGCTTTGGCAAAGCTTCATGGCAATATCCAAAAGAAATGTTGTCAGTTTAACGAAAAGCTTCCAAGGTATGGATTGGCAACTGCGGAACAGTTTATAGATGCAATGGAAAATGTTCGACAACACAGTGAATATACGGAGGCGTACTTCTTAGAAAATTCGTATATTAATTTTGGAAGGAGCAATTGCAGTTTATGTAGCAGCAATAAAAATATATATACAAGCATACCTATCAACAGCGAAGGAAAAGCAATGTTTTTCAATTATGGCGAAAACGAGCCTGTTAGGGTTATTAGTAAATGTGTTTGTAAGACTAATGATTTAGAACAAATTCCTGGAACACCGACTCAAGAAAAAAGCATTTCTAACTGTGTTTTAAACAGTTCGTTTAGTTCTACTGAATATTTGGCAAAAAATTCTCTGTGTAGTAGAACACACTGTCCTGAAAAGTACGAGACAACTATTGAAAAATGCTCTAAAACCAGATCTGACAAGGAAATTATGATGGCTGAAGTCACCTATAACAATCTGAGTAAAAATTCAAAACCAAAAATTGGGCAGCAGGTTACTTGGCAATGTCACCCTGATATCTGCAAGCTCTATCCGACGGATATTGAATTATGTCAAATTCTTTTTGATATCCTTGAAAACAATATAGCATTAAAATTTTCAACTGACAAAGTGGTTAATTTCTACCTTGGCGGCTTGGATTATTGTGAAATCAATTACAGGGACACAAGAAAGCATGGGCATTCGTTATACTGTAGCCCAAATGAGGGATGTCAGAGCTATTTGCGTTCTCTAAGGGCACTAGCTCCACATTTTCCTGTCTTGAACTGTTTCATTAATAGCGTATATAAGGCAGTATCAAAATGTAAGATTATACAACATATTAATCTACTAAAAGTCGAGGGCTCGTACAAGGAACTAAGTCATCACATAGAAGAAGTGTCAAGTAGACTCTGTCGTAATAATAGTCAAGACTTCATTTACGGTGATGGCAATATTAGAGTTTCTGTGGATGAAAATACAATAATAAAATTATTTGGTGAGAGCCTTGATAAGGTAGCTAACATTAGGGATGTATACCCCACAATGCATTGTGACAGTTGTGAGCAGATAAAGACAAAATACCAATTGAAGAGTCTAAGATCCCTTTCAAATAAGAAAGGTTTTGATGTAATGATGGCCACGATTTTAGAACACCTACAACAGGACATACCCAAAGATGACAGAGAAGAACTAATTCAATGTACAGGTTGGAAAGAGGATGTCATAGATTCATTCTTTGTCTGTGATTACTGTGCTGGGAAAATGTTGAAAAGTCAGGAGAATGTCCGATCAGTATTAAATAACCTTCATATAGACTGTACACCGGAATGTATAAAGTGTTTAAATAATTTTGAAATGGCAATGATTCGATTTGTAATGCTTGTCTTACGATCGTCAGATTAGGGCAAGTAACTGCATTGAAGAGACCTAGAACAGAACTTGTTGACGCTCTTAAGGGGAGAATAGTATATCTACCTGTTGATGTGCAAGCAAATGCAGATATTCAGCCTGAAAAACTTCTTAACATTGATAGTTTTGTAGTCATTGTCAATGGTCAGCCTACTTACAACAAGAATGTTTGGACTGCACTAATAGATCTGAGAAAAGTCCATGAAGCACTGTTGTGGTTAAGAGAGAACAACAGTCTCTATAAAACAATACATGCATACACCCTAGAAGATTTAAAAAAAATACTTGAAGCCCGTCTTGCTGAAAAAGCGGTTGGTATTGATAATTTACCTGAAATACCGGAAGCTGCAATCCTTCAGAAACTGACAGAAAGTGCAAAATCTACATTGGTTGAACATTTTTCTGTCCAGCCTCTCAATTCAGCGGTTCCAAAAGACTTCATTGAAGATTTTAAGCAAATGAAAGATCTTGGTACTGACCAATTTCAAATCAAGAAACTAAAAGGTGAGAGCGAAGACTTATTTCAGGAAGAACTTGATCTAAAAGTGTTTTTTCCAAATCTTTTCCCGAAAGGCAAATATGGCTTGCGTGACAAGGCAAGACCATTTCGGATTAGGAATGCAGAATATTTTAAATCAAGGCTTCTTAGCAGACATACTAAGTTTCGTCTTGACAAACAGTTTCTTTTTCACAGCTTCCAATTGCAAGAATTCTCTTACATGTGTAATAGCGTTGGTCATATGTTGCGGACTGTGAAACCAAATCAAAATGCTCGTCAATTTATAGACAGGCTTCATTCCCGTGATGGAGAGATGGAAGCGACTTTGTTTTCTGTTCAATCAAAAATCAGAGGATCTCAGCATTACAGTAAAGAACGAACTTCAGCCCATAGTAAATAAAATAAGATTACAATTTATGACTCAAACAGATAATATTTTTGCTTTGGTCTAAAACTGTCAGCGGTGGGGTTCAAACCCATGCCTCTGAAATGACGGGTAGCTAACACCAGCGCCTTAAATCACTCGGCCACGCTGCCTCACATAACTATGTGAATATCTTATAATAAAGAACAAACTCTAGGAGAAAAAAAAACTCTAGGAGAAATCTCGAAAAGAAAAAAGCAAAGGTATTCAACCGACCAGGCGTATCGAGAAGTAATAATTGAGAGTGCAAAACAAAACAGCAAGAAGTGTTGTCACAATGATGAAGATTATAGACATGCGAAAATTGAGACAGCCAAACAAAAGATCAAGGAGCGTTATCACAATGATGAAGATTACCGAATCAAATATAAGAAAAAAGAAAAGCAAAGGTATTCAACCGACCAGGTGTATCGAGAAGTAAAAATTGAGACAGCCAAACAAAACATCAAGGAGCGTTATCAAAATGATAAACTTTATAGAGAAGCAACAATTGAGCAGGCTAGACAAAAGATCAAGGAGCGTTATCACAATGATGAAGATTACCGAAAAATATATAAAAAAAAGTTGCTACCAGAATACTGGGTAGATACTGGGGTGACAAAAGCTATAATGGAAAAATTAATTCTCTGCGAGGTTGTACCGAAGAACGCATAAGGACAAAGGGAAAAATTACATTCAGAAATACAAGAAGATGGCAAAAATGCAGGCTGATCTTCGTAAATTGAGAAATATTTTATGAATGCTTAACCAGGATCACGAAGAGTATTCAAAATTACAGATTAAAATTCTCTTTGAATTATATCCGGGTTGCAGCGGTAGCTAGCAACCTAGTAAGAGACGATCACCTCCAATGTCAAGAAATATAAAACCCCCCAACTCCTAAAAAAAGAGTCAGATCAAAACAAAAAGTACACCATTAGAACCGCGTCCGAATCCTCTATAAAGGAAACTTACCTCCCTTTGGCTTGAATAACAAAGAAAATATATATTGGCTTGAAAATCAAGAAAATTGACTTTTACCACGTTATTCTCCACAAACGGGATATTTTTTTCTTTCCGCTTTTTCTTTCTGCTCAGCTAGCTGGGCACTGGAAAATCATAGAGAGCTGTATAATAGCTCATTTTAAAGGAAATTGCAACATCTAGTCACTTTTGTATTTAAAAATAAAATACTTTTTAAAGTAGAATCAATTTTGTCAAAAAAATTGCATTTTTTATGTATTTTCATACTGCAGTCTTTTCAAAGATATTTGAATTTTGAAGCAATAAAACAGTCCATGTAATGAACTCTATAGTAATAATAGCTACTTGTCTCAATAGTAACCGAAACTCCTGGAACCAAAATTTTCTTTTTTGGCTTAATCGCTAAAATTATTATGTAAACTGCAAAAATATTTATGATGCCTAATCAGTAATAGTAATTTTTTAATTTAAACAACAAAAAACATGAAAATTATAAAATTAGTTTTGCTTTTTGTCTCCTGGAAGAAATTTTTTTTTCATCTCAGTTCAAATTTATTATTGTATCCTGTAACCCGTAAAGTACATATCTCCATATTATTGTCTCATAATTGCAATTATTTTAGTTTTCAGTCCAGAATCACTAAACTTATTATTTAAACTGCAAAAATATTTATGGTGTCTAACCAATAATACTAATTTTGTAATTCAAACAAGATAAATACCTGAAAATTTTAAAATTAGTTTTGTTTTATGCTAGGTTTTAGATATTACATTAAAAAAGACGATCATTGGAATGAAAATTAATTGCATGCATTGGAATTAGTTGGCTACTTGATCGTTTTACTATTTGAGGTTCTTGACTATTTGAGGTTACTATATGAGGTTCGTCTCTTACTATTTCAAAGAAGAAAAAGCCGTAGGCTTTTTCCTGTTTGTAATATTTTACAATAAAGAACGACACCTTGCCCATGTTAACTAAAACATAAATAGGGATTATGTAATTTCCAATAGTATCATGGCTGTAGAGATGGCTGAAACCTAGTTACAGTAAAAAACGATCATTGGAATAACAAAAATTGCATACCTTTGGAATTAGCTAGCTACTTGATTATTTGAGACTCGTCTCTTACTATTTAAAAGAAGAAAAAGCCGTAGGCTTTTTCCTGTGTTTATAATAAAGATCGAACTCTTCCCTCTACTAACTTGCATACGCATCTTCACTATAGTTAAGATTACAGTATTTATATTATACATCATTATAAGTTATAAAAGGTTCAAATGATCGAAGATTATAGAGTTAAAAATTTTCCCACACCGGGAATCGAACCCGAGCCTGTTAAGTGAAAGTTAACTATCCTAGCCACTAGACCATATGGAACCATAAAGAAGTATGATTTAAGAGCCATATGCGTATTATTATTTCACCAGGTTGCAGCGGTAGCTAGCAACCTAGTAAGAGACGATCACATCCAATGTTAAGAAATATAAAAACCCATAGCTCCTAAAAAGGAGTCAGATCCAAACAAAAAGTACACCATTAGAACCGCCTTATCCGAAACCCGTATAAACCCCTGTATAGGAAACTTTCTGTCCCTTGGCTTGAACAGCAAGGGAAATATATTGGCTTGAAAATCAAGAAAATTGACTTTAACCTCGTTATTCTCCCCAAACGGGATATTTTTTTTCTTTTTTTCTTTTTTTTTTTTCTTTTCCACAGATAGCTTGGCACTGGAACATCGTAGAGGGTTTGTTCAATAGCTCATTTTAAAGGAAATTAATTGGGTTAAAAATCTATAGTAACTAAAATAAGTTATTTCTAAAAGAGAATAAATTTTTCCACCAAATTTACATTAAAAGACGATCATTGGAATAACATAACACTGCATACATTGGACCTAGTTAGCTACTTGATGGCTTGATCCGGGTTGCAGTGGTAATCCGGGTTGCAGCGGTAGCTAGCAACCTAGTAAGAGACGATCACCTCCAATGTTAAGAAAATAAAAACCCGTAGCTCCTAAAAAAAAGAGTCAGATCAAAACAAAAAGTACACCATTAGAACCGCCTTGTCCAAATCCTCCATAAAGGAAACTTACCGCCCTTTGGCTTGAATAACAAAGAAAATATATTGGCTTGAAAATCAAGAAAATAGACTTTTACCACGTTATTCTCCCCAAACGGGATATTTTTTTCTTTTTTCTTTGTCTCCAGAGATAGCTTGGCACTGGAACATCGTAGAGGGTTGTTCAATAGCTCATTTTAAAGGAAATTAATTGGGTTAAAAACCTTTTGTAACTAAAATAAATTATTTCTAAAAGAGAAATAAATTTTTCCAATAAAAACTGTATTTTTGATGCAGTGACGTCATAATTACTATATAAGAAACGTCAAAACTGTAAAATGGTCTCATTCATGAATACATAATGGTTAGATCAAAGCAAGCTACACGCAAGTTAAAAAATCAGTACTAAAATATCCGGGTTGCAGCGGTAGCTAGCAACCTAGTAAGAGACGATCACATCCAATGTTAAGAAATATAAAACCCCCTAACTCCTAAAAAAAAGAGTCAAATCAAAACAAAAAGTACACCATTAGAACCGCCTTGTCCTAAACCCCTTATAAAGGAAACTTACCGCTCTTTGGCTTGAATAACAAAGAAAATATATTGGCTTGAAAATCAAGAAAATTGACTTTAACCACGTTATTCTACACAAACGGGATATTTTTTTTCTTTCCGCTTTTTCTTTCTCCTCAGCTAGCTGGGCACTGGAAAATCATAGAGAGCTGTATAATAGCTCATTTTAAAGAAAATTGCTACATCTAGTGCCTTTTGTAATTAAAAATAACATATTTTTTAAAGTAGAATCAATTTTGTCAAAAAAATTGCATTTTTGATGTATTTCATACTGCAGTCTTTTCAAAGATATTTGAATTTTGAAGCAATCAAACAGTTCATGGTAATGAACTCTATAGTAATAATATCTACTTGTCTCAATAGCAACCGAAACTCCTGGAACCAAAATTTTCTTTTTTTTGGCATAATGGCTAAAGTTATTATGTAAACTGTAAAAATATTCATGATGCCTAATCAGTAATAGTTTATATTAAAAGACGATCATTAGAAGATCAAATCATCGCATGTATTTGACTTGTTTGCTAGTAGATATAGTTATAATAAAAAACAAACTCTTGCCCTTAGTTACCTATGTCAAATTATGTAATTAATTTCCCCTGATTTTGTTTTAAAAATAATTCCCACACCGGATTCGAACCCAAGCTAATTGGTTGAGAGACAACTATCCTAAGCCACTAGACTATATGAGATACATGTAGAAAGCTAATTAATTGTTTTATGATATTACAATAAAGAACGACACCTAGCCCATTTTAAATGAAACATAAATAGGGATTATGTAATTTCCATCAGTATCATGTCTGTAGAGACGGCTGATACCTAGTAAAGAACAAACCATTACAGCAAAGAATATTTCATGATAAAGATTGATCAATGATGCCATAATCAAAGTTTGTAGCCAGGTCGTCTCTTACTATTCCAATCAAGAAAAAGCCATATGCTTTTTCCTGTTTGTAATTTCACATCATCCGGGTTGCAGTGGTACCTAGCAACCTATTAAGAGACGATCACGTCCAATGTTAAGATATATAAAAACCCATAACTCCTAAAAAATATTTCCGGGTTGCAGCGGTAGCTCGCAACCTAGTAAGAGACGATCACGTCCAATGTTAAAAATATAAAAACCCATAGTTCCTAAAAAAGGAGTCAGATCAAATTCAAAAGTACACCATTAGAACCGCCTTGTCCGAAACCCCTGTATAGTAAACTTTCTGTCCCTTAGCTTGAACAGCAAGGGAAATATATTGGCTTGAAAATCAAGAAAAGTGGCAGCTACTACAACATTCTGCCTAAACGGGATATTTTTTTTTTTTTTTTTTTTCTTTTTTCTTTTCCACAGATAGCTTGGCACTGGAACATCGTAAGGGTTGTTCAATAGCGCATTTTAAAGGAAATTAATTGGGTTAAAAATCTATAGTAACTAAAATAAATTATTTCTAAATACAGTAAAGAACGAACCTTAGCCCATAGTAAAAGACGATCATTAGAAGAACAAACCATTGCATACATTGGACTTAGTTAGATGCCTGATTTTTTGCGAGTTACAATAAGAAACGAACTGAACCCATAGTAACTTAATTATTAAATCAAACGGTTCAGTGTCATAATAAAGAGCTGTTTAATGGCTCATTTTAAAGGAAACTGCTGTATATAGAAACCTTTTGTAATTAACAAAATTAATTTTTATTATGAAACAAATTCTTACGATATGGTAAAGAACTAACTCTAGGCGATAGTAACTAATTTAATTTTGAAAAGAAAGAATAACGGCAGAGACCTAAATGGTAGCATTCGTAAGCTACATTTCATAAGAACCGTCCACCGGGATTCGAACTCGGAGCACAGGATTCAAAGTCTTAAGTGCTAAGTATAATAAAGAACGACCCCTTGCCTATACTAAATTTTATACGCCACTTAATTAGAGTATAGGATAGTAATTCAACAGATAGCTTGGCACTGGAACATCGTAGAGAGTTGTTCAGTGGCTCATTTTAAAGGAAATTAATGGGGTGAAAAACCTTTTGTTATTAAAACAAATTATTTTTAATACATTAAGAAATTTTAATTAATAATTTCTTAAGAAATCATGATAATTAAAAATTTCCCATACGGAAATTGAACCCAGGCCAACTGGCTGAGAGCTATCCCAACCTCTAAAGCATATAGGATATATTAAAATATCCGATTAATGAAGTTTATGTTAAAGAACAGATTATCCACCTAGTTAGCTGTCTGATTATTTGAGAATCGTCTCTTACTATTCCAAAGAAGAAAAAACCGTAGGCTTTTTCCTGTTTGTGTGATTTATAATCCGGTTTCAAGCGTTAGTTATAGTAAAGAATAGACTCAAGCCCAAAGAAACTGTACCCTGTGGTTCATTCATATTATCTTCCTTATTTTAGCTAGGATTTAATTATAATAGCAACCTAGTAAGAGATGATCACGTCCAATTATAATAAAGAACGACCTCTTACCTATACTAAATTTTATACGCCACTTAATTATAGTATAGGTTAGTAATTCAACAGATACATGGCACTGGAACATTGTATAGAGTTGTTCAATGGCTCATTTTGAAGGAAATTAATGGGGTTAAAAACTTTTTGTAATTAAAACAATTATTTTTATTACATTAAGAAATTCTATATGTTCCTTAAGAAATCATCATAAGTAAAAATTTCCCATACAGAAATTGAACTCAAGCCTACTGGGTGAGAACTATCCCAACCTCTAGACCATATAGGATATATTAAAATATCCGATTAATGAAATTTATATTAAAGTTTTAACTTCCCTATACTAACTTGCCTAGGCAACTTTACTATAGTTAAGATTACAGTATTTATATTATACATCATTATAAATTATAAAATTATAATAAAGAACGACTTATTGCATATACTAAATTTTATACACCACTTAATTATAGTATATATTAGTAATTTCACAGATAGCATGGCACTGGAATATCTTAGAGAGTTGTTCAATGGCTCATTTTAAAGGAAATTAATGGGGTTAAAGAAAATTTGTAATTAAACAAATTATCTTTAAAATAGAATCAGTTTTTTACGAATTGTGGATGTAACCTACAATTATGACGTCATTCATCATGTTGTATACGACAAATAAGCTTTTTGTCAAGGAAATAATTTGATTTTAGTTATAATAAAGAACGAATATTTTGCCGATTATCTAAAATAACCATATATGACGTAATAAGTGACATGACGTAATATCTAAAACCTATTGTGTACTAATAACCATATATGACTTAATTAGCGACGTGACGTAAAAATTGAAAAAATTAATTTTTATTTTATATTTTCGTTTTTACAGTAAAGAACAAATTTCCAGCCCATAGTAACTAAAATAAGATTATAATTAATGTTAAATATTGATCAATGATGTCACAATCGTAGGTTATAGCCAGGTCGTCTCTTACTATTCCAATTCAGAAAAAGCCATAGGCTTTTTCCTGTTTGTAATTTAATAAGATAAAATAAAGAAAGAACTCTAGGCTATATTTTATATTAAAGTTATATTAAAAGACGATCATTAGAAGAACAATTACATTAAAAGACGATTAGTGGAATAACATTTCATTGTAAATTACAGTAAGGACCGAAGTCTATTTCATAGTAACTGATGCAACAGGGAAAAGAAAAAGAGCTCTGTGGTATATATGACGTCATATGAGGTTACATTTGATTTTAAACATTTATAGTAAAGAACGACATCTATCAATGTTAACTGAAAAGTAAATAAGGATTATGTAATTTTCATTGGTATCATGGCTGCAGAGATGTTATATTAAAGAACGAATGTAAAGTTCTTATAATAACATTGATAAGGTTACTGTTTACAACTTGTTGAAAATATACAAAGTATAGTAAAGAACGACATTTAGCCCATGTTAACTGAAATCCGGGTTGCAGCGGTAGCTAGCAACCTAGTAAGAGACGATCATGTCAAACGTTAAGAAATATAAAACCCTTAACTCCTAAAAAAAACGTCAGATCAAAAAAAAAAGTGAACAATTAGAACCACCTTGTCCAAACCCCTATAATGGAAACTTTATAATAAAGAACGACCTTTTGCCTAAATTTATTTATATTAAAGTTTTTATAGCAGCCAAACTTAGTATATTTTTAAATTTTCAATTTAAGAGATATTTTTTATATTAAAGGACGATCACTAGAAGATCAAACCATTGCATATATTAGACTTAAATAGCTGCCTGAGTCTATGAGGTTCGTCTCTTACTATTCCAAATAAGAAAAAGCCGTATGTTTTTTCCGTTTGTAATATCCGGGTTGCAGCGGTAGCTAGCAACCTAGTAAGAGACGATCACGTCCAATGTTAAGAAATATAAAAACCCATAGTTCCCAAAAAGGAGTCAGATCAAAACAAAAAGTACACCATTAGAACCGCCTTGTCCGAAACCCCTGTATAGGAAACTTTCTGTCCCTTGGCTTGAACAGAAAGGGAAATAAATTGGCTTGAAAATCAAGAAAAGTGGCAGCTACTACAACATTCTTCCTAAACGGGATATTTTTTTCTTTTTTTTTTCTTTTTTTCTTTGTTTCCAGAGATAGCTTGGCACTGGAACATCGTAGAGGGTTGTTAAATAGCTCATTTTAAAGGAAATTAATTGGGTTAAAAACCTTTTGTAACTAAAATAAATTATTTCTAAAAGAGAATAAATTTTTCCACCAAAAATTATAATAAAGAACGACCTCATGCCTATACTAAATTTTATACGCCACTGAATTATAGTATATGTTTGTGATTCCACAGATAGCTTGGCACTGGAACATCGTAGAGAGTTGTTCAATGGCTCATTTTAAAGGAAATTAATGGGGTTAAAATATTATATTAAAAGACGATCATTAGAAGAACAAACCATTGCATACATTGGACTTAGTTAGCTCCCTTATTCTTTGAGAGTCGTCTCTTACTACTCCAAAGAAGAAAAAGCCGTAGGCTTTTTCCTGTTTGTAATCAGGGTTTACACAATCTGGGTTGTCAATCCGGGTTGCATTACTTACATTAAAGACAAATTACATTAAATCTGGGTTGCAGCGGTAGTATAATAAAGAACGACCTCTTGCCTATGCTAAATTTTATAGGCCACTTAACTATAGTATACCCGGGTTGCAGCGGTAGCTAGCAACCTAGTAAGTGACGATCACGTCCAATCTTAAGAAATATAAAAACCCCTGACTCCTAAGAAAAGAGTCAGATCAAAACAAAAATTACACTATTAGAACCGCCTTGTTCAAAACCCCTATTTAGGAAACTTATCACTCTTTGGCTTGAATAACATAGAAAATATATTGGCTTTAAAATCAAGAAAATTTACTTTAACTACGTTATTCTCCACAAACAGGATATTTTTTTCTTTCCGCTTTTTTTTCCTCCTCAACTAGCTGGGCACTGGAAAATCATAGAGAGCTGTATAATAGCTCATTTGAAAGGAAATTGCAACATCTAGTCACTTTTTTAATTAAGAATAAAATACTTTTTAAAGTAGAATCAATTTTGTCAAAAAAATTGCATTTTTGATGTATTTTCATACTGCAGTCTTTTCAAAGATATTATTTGAAAAATTATAATAAAGGACGAAAATTTTACCTATTATCTACTAATAACCATATATGACGTAATAAGTGATATGACGTAATATCTGAAACCTATTGTGTACTAATAACCATATATAACTTTGTTAGTGACGTGACGTAAAAATTGAAAAAAATAATTTTGATTTTATTTTCGTTTTTAGTTCAGAATAGCTAAAGTTATAAACTACAAAAATATTTATGTTGTCTGAAGAATAGTTTTAATCTTTTAATTTAGACTAGAAAAATACCTGAAAATTTAAAAATTAGTTTAATTTTTTGTTAGGTACTTGATACTTGATACGTGACATAAAAATATTCAAATAATGGTCACATAAAGGTTTCAATCAAGCAAGCTACACGCAAGTTAAAATTACAATAAAGAACGAACTGTAGCTCATAGTAAACGAAGTATTGAAATTTCCGGGTTGCAGCGGTAGCTAGCAACCTAGTTAAAGACAATCACGTCCCATAGTAAAAACTAAAGTAACCCATCTAAAACCTATTGTTTACTAATAACCATATATGAATTAATGAGCGACGTGATGTAAAAATTGAAAAAAAATAATTTTTATTTTATTTTCGTTTTTAGTTCAGAATCGCTAAAGTTATAAACTGCAAAAATACTTATGGTGTCTGATCAATAGTTTTAATCTTTTAATTTAGACTAGAAAAAAATACGTAAAAATTTAAAATTTAGTTTAATTTTTTGTTAGGTTCTTGATACTTGATACGTGACATAAACATTCAACTAATGGTTACATAATGGTTTCAATCAAGCAAGCTACACGCAAGTTAAAAAAACAGTACTACCAAAAAAACAGAAATAGCATCTTGAAAAGAGAAAAGCAAAGGTATTCAACCGACCAGGCGTATCGAGATTCGAAAATTGATAGTGACAAACAGCGTTATTATAATAATGTAGTTTATAGACATGCGAAAATTGATAGTGACAAACAGCGTTATTATAATGATGAAGTTTATAGACATGCAACAATTGAGAAAGCCAAAAAAAGAGCAAGGAACTGTATGATAACGATATAGATTACCGAAACAAACATAAGAAAAAAGTTGCTACCAGAATAGTGGGTAGATACTGGGGTGACAAAAGCTATAATGAAAAAATTAAATTCTCTGCGAGGTTGTACCGAAGAACACATAAGGACAAAGGGAAAAATTACATTCAGAAATACAAGAAGATGGCAAAAATGCATGCTGATCTTCGTAAATTGAGAAACATTTTACGTATGCTTTACCAGGATCACGAAAAGTATTCAAAATTACAGATTAAAACTCTCTTTGAAAGAGCGGATGCTGTTGAAAAGTCGGCTAGAAATGCTTTGGCAAAGCTTCATAGTAATATCCAAAAGAAATGTTGCCAGTTTAATGAAAAGCTTCCAAGGTATGGATTGGCAACTGCGGAACAGTTTATAGATGCAATGGAAAAGGTTCGACAACACAGTGAATATACAGAGGCGTACTTCTTAGAAAATTCGTATATTAATTTTGGAAGGAGTAATTACAGTTTATGTAGCAGCAATAAAAATATTTATACAAGCATACCTATCAACAGCGAAGGAAAAGCAATGTTTTTCAATTATGGCGAAAACGAGCCTGTTAGGGTTATTCGTATATGTGTTTGTAAGACTAATGATTTAGAACAAATTCCTGGAACACCGACTCAAGAAAAAAGCATTTCTAACTGTGTTTTAAATAGTTCTTTTAGTTCTACTGAATATTTGGCAAAAAATTCTCTGTGTAGTAGAACAAACTGTCCTGAAAAGTACGATACAACTATTGAAAAATGCTCTGAATCTAGATCTGACAAGGAAATTATGATGGATGAAGTCACCTATAACAATCTGAGTAAACATTCAAAACCAAAATTTGGGCAGCAGGTTACATGGCAACGTCACCCCTGATATCTGCAAGCTCTATCCGACGGATATTGAATTATGTCAAATTCTTTTTGATATCCTTGAAAATAATATAGCATTAAAATTTTCAACTGACAAAGTGGTTAATTTCTACCTTGGCGGCTTGGATTATTGTGAAATCAATTACAGGGACACAAGAAAGCATGGGCATTCGTTATACTGTAGCCCAAATGAGGGATGTCAGAGCTATTTGCGTTCTCTAAGGGCACTAGCTCCATATTTTCCTGTCTTGACCTGTTTCATTAATAGCGTATGTAAGGCAGTATCAAAATCTAAGATTATACAACATATTAATCTGCTAAAGTTGAGGGCTCGTACAAGGAACTTAGTCATCATATAGAAGAAGTGTCAAGTAGACTCTGTCGTAATAATAGTCAAGACTTCATCTACGGTGAGAGCAATATTAGAGTTTCTTTGGATGAAAATACAATAATAAAATTATTTGGTGAGAGCCTTGATAAGGTAGCTAACATCAGGGATGTATACCCCACAATGCATTGTGACAGTTGCGAGCAGTTAAGACAAAATACCAATTGAAGAGTCTAAGATCCCTTGAAGAGTCTTGAACAGCAGGGGAAATATATTGGTTTGAAAATCAAGAAAAGTGGCAGCTACTACAACATTCTGCCTAATCCGGGTTGCAGCGGTAGCTAGCAACCTAGTAAAAGACGATCACGTCCAATGTTAAGAAATATAAAAACCCATAGTTCCTAAAAAGGAGTCAGATCAAAACAAAAAGTACACCATTAGAACCACCTTGCCCGAAACCCCTGTATAGGAAACTTTCTGTCCCTTGGCTTGAACAGCAAGGGAAATATATTGGCTTGAAAATCAAGAAAAGTGGAAGCTACTACAACATTCTGTCTAAACGGGATATTTTTTTTCTTTCTTGTTTTATAATAAAGAACGACCTCTTTCCTATACTAAATTTTATAGGCCGCTTAACTATAGCATAGGCTAGTACAGTTATTATATTTAAGGCCAATATATTAAAATTTTCCACTAAAAGACGGTCATTGGAATAAAAACCCAATACATACATTTGATTTAGTTAGCTACTTGATTGTTTGAGACTAGTCTCTTACTATTTCAAAGAAGAAAAAGCCGTAGGCTTTTTCCTGTTTGTAATCAATTAGAAAGAGTTCTACCTTTAATGTAATGTAATAAAGATCAAACTCTTCCCTATACTAACTTGCATACGCAACTTCACTATAGTTAAGATTACAGTATTTATATTTTTACATTAAAAGACGATCACTGAAATAACAAACCATTCCATACATTAGATTTAGTTAGCTACAGTAGAGTAGTAGGTACCATTTCTAACAGACGTATAGGAATTACCATGCTATTCTAACAGACGTATAGGAATTACCATGCTATTTGCTTGAAGCTATAGGAAAATATTTCTATGGAAGCTATACACCTTTTCAAAGAGAGTGAGTACACGATGCTTCAGTTAAAGGGGATACACATATAATTGCAATCTGCATAAAAACCCAATTCCTGTCAATTGTTATCAAAATTCCATTTTTGAAGTTTCGCTTACTATTGAGTCCTATCCCCCAACGCCACCTATGAAAAGATTCTTTTAAAAGAAACACTTCAAATTGAAAAAAGAAACCATAAGCAAAATGTTAAACTTTAATTGAAAAAATATTAGACAAATCTACTTCACTTATACAAGTAGAATTATCAGCCAAGATTTCTGTCTCAAGAGGGTTATCCGATATTGGAATACGGTTTTTTAGAATGTGCCATTGAAGATGTATCGCTTCTGGAACTTATTTTTAGCCTCAGGTTCTTTACAGGGCTTTTGTCTTCTTCATTAGCATCTATCTTTCCTTTTTCAACCGACCACTTCGTTACCGTAGCCTCAGAGTTTCTAAGTTTTCTTTTCAGCTTTTGCTGGGTTTTCCGGGTTTTCTTTTCTACTTTTCCTATAAGTGCTTCATCCTTCATATCAAGTGGAATTTCCTTCTTTGGTTCGCTTATTTCACACTTGGAATGAAAGTCCAATTCGTCATAACGAGGATGTAAAGATCCTGATGCCACCAGAGCATAGGACTTTAACTCACTTTCTGTTAGTTTGTTTATCACTATTGTAGAGGACTTCAATTGTCTCCGAATTCCAGGTATTTCAGCGAGCCTAATGAAACATCTTTCAGTCATTTTTTTATTTCCTGAAATGCAAACAGAGATCATTGAAATATTGATCTTTTTTCCGCATTGGCAAAAAAATATTGCATTCGAAATTCTTTACAGTCTCATGAAATGTAATTAAACAAATATAAAAGATTTTTCAACTAAAGTAAGGAGCAAGTTTAAAACTCATAACAGATTGAAGCTACTTTGTATATAAGGGAGGGACCCCCAATTTTCTTTAAAAAATTTGGAAAAAAAAGCCAACTTCACAATAAAGAGTAAGGAGTTAAGGATGAGACATACTTTTGATCTTTTACATAATTAAATAAATAAATAAATAAAAAAAAAAAAAACTTGCGAATATTTTCATTCTAACTTAACTTGTAGGAAATAATCGAAGCAAACTCAAAACGAGCAAATCCCCACATGTCTTCCCAATTTAATTTTCTTTCATATGAATACTTTTCATTTTAAACTTAAAATATGCTAAATTCTCGATTTTCATTCTAACTTAAACTTCACAATAAAGAGTAATGGGGTTAAGGATGAGACAGACTTTTGATCTTTTACATAATAAAATAAATATATAAATAAAAAAAACTTGCGAATATTTTCATTCTAACTTAACTTGTAGGAAATAATCGAAGCAAACTCAAAACGAGCAAAACCCTATGTCCCCCCAATTTAATTTTCTTTCATATGAATACTTGTCATAATTTGGAAAAAACCAATTAGCTGGGATGTCAAATGGACACTTTTAATGGGTTTTGGATACTTTTTTACTTTGAAGGACACAGGGACACTATTGAGTCAAAAAAAGGCAACTTTTTGAAAAAAAGAGGACACTTTTTGGACATTTTCCAAAATCAAAACCAAATGGATTTATTTTCTTCTTTTTTTTTTTTTGACTGCTTTTAATTTGTACTTTACTTTTAGGCTTTGGTAACGGCTTACACACACACACGCACACACACACACTACACACACACATGCACACACACACACACACACTACACACACACACACACACACGCACACACACTACACACACACACACGTACACACACACGCACACACACGTACACACACACGCACACACACACACACTATACCCGCACACACACACACATACACACACACACACACACACACACACACACACACACACACACACACACACACACACACACACACACACATGTCTGACATAGTTATTAGATATATTTCGACTATGCTGAACAAAATGGCTTTCTAAAAATTTGGATTGTGTAACTTTGGGGAAATTGAACATTGAATGGAGCATAGTTACCCTTTCAGTTTTTTTCTTTTTTTTTTGCTCACTTAAACAGAGCACTAGAACTTTTAATTGTCATTCAAATGAGTCCCTACAGTAGGATGTCCGCTACTATCCTAAGCTTCAGCTGAAGCTAGCTTCAGCTGAAGCTAGCTTCAAACATTGAACCTGAAAGATTTATATTACCATAGTTACGAAGTGTTTATAGAATTGATGGTCTTTAAAAAGACCGTTGGTTAGTCATGAGTGTGATGACTATTCTAATAGTTCATCATTGTTTGTCGTCCACTCAGTATGATTCCAATCTATATTAGGAACTTGCTTCTTCTTCTTCATAGAATATCTGACACACATATTCCGAGAAGGAATATGTATCGGTACCCATTTACTAAAAAATCGAACTTCATCCTCGGGGTTGTGTATCTTACCGGAAATTTCTCACAACCAAAATCCTCCAGGTTGAATATTGGTATATCCGACTTGCATTTCTCAATTAAAGTCTATCAGAGGGTACATTCCCTTTTGCATACAGTGCAGTTACGCCAAAAAAACAGCATATCTCTCTAACTTCATCCTGAACATGGGATAAATCCTCCCCGTTGGTACAGGATGGATGAATCGTTCTATTATACAAACCCATTTTGTTTATAAAGTAAAGTGTACTCCGCCAGCTCTCTTCACTATACGCATACATATTATAGTTTGTAAACCAGTGATAACAAGACACCTCCTGAAGATCAGTAGTCATCAAAAGAAATGAGCATTCGAAAATCACACCACACGCTGATTTCTTCACTCCAATATACTCACAATCAAAAACCCCATACATTTTTGAACTTATACTGATAGAATGAGTATTCAAAACTGTTTAAAAATCCAAATTGAAATTACATTATATACAAAGAAACTGAATACATTAACATCTAAAAGAAGAATTTTTTATTCTTATCGGATCCAAAAGGCTTAATATCTCAAATTTTATCTTTAAAACGCTAAGATATCTATTCAAGTAATTTAAAGCTTAGGACCAAAAGGTATCTGATCAGGTAATTTAAAGCTCAGGATCAATTCCATTAGCGTTATAAAATGCCGAAAACTAAGCCCCTACCAGTATTACATCTAGCAAGGATCCTTTTAAACAAAAAGGCAAAGAGTCATGTCGCTCCTTATCAAATAATCTACCAATCGTGAAACTGTCACAAATCCGCATCGATAAATAAATGAAACCCCCCCCCCCACATTATAGTCGATATGCAATTACAGATAACCAAACGTGACATTACTTCTTTTTTGCAATTGGGAAGCCTAAAATATAGTTATTAATAATTTTAAGTCAATTAGCTTCTCAGAATTTGAAATTGATTGCAAATTCGTCCTCTTCGGGGTAAAGTCGTAGTTCGGTGCTAAAATGACAGAAAACAAGACTTTCCCCATGGCCCAATCTTAATGCTCACTTGAAAATTTGCACTTTACTGAAAAAATACAAATCAAAACGCTTTCTGAGTCTCATTACAAAAATGACTGGGTCTCATTACAAAAAATGACCTTCCTTGCAAAAACATAAGTTATTCCCACAAAAGGATTTTCGTTCTTAGTTTAAAAAAAAAAAAAAAAAAAAAAAAAAAAAAAAAAAAAAAAAAAAAAAAAAAAACTTTTTACACAAAATAAGTTTTTCAAAGAAAAGTAAAGAACTTCATTAAACAAAAAATTAGCAAAAATAACATCAAATATAGTTGTGATCACAGTAACAAACAATAAAGAGTTTGTTACTTACTTAGAATTTTGTCATAATTTCTTGAACGAAATGTCTTTGTTTATCCAGCAAATGAATTCAAGAAAGAATTTGCTACTTACTTACAATTTTTTCATAATTTCTTTAATGAAAATTTCTGTATTGTGTATCCCAGAGGTGACTTCAAGAAAGAATTTATTACTTACAATTTAGCAAAAATAACATCAAATAATCTACCAATCGTGAAACTGTCACAAATCCGCATCGATAAATAAATGAAACCCCCTCCCCCACATTATAGTTGATATGCAATTACAGATAACCAAACGAGACATTACTTCTTTTTGCAATTGGGAAGCCTAAAATATAGTTATTAATAATTTTAAGTCAATTAGCTTCTCAGAATTTGAAATTGATTGCAAATTCGTCCTCTTCGGGGTAAAGTCGTAGTTCGGTGCTAAAATGGCAGAAAACAAGACTTCCCCCATGGCCCAATCTTAATGATCACTTAAAAATTTGCACTTTACTGAAAAAATACAAATCAAAACGCTTTCTGAGTCTCATTACAAAAATGACTGGGTCTCATTACAAAAAATGACCTTCCTTGCAAAAACATAAGTTATTCCCACAAAGAGATTTTCGTTCTTAGTTCGAAAAAAAAAAAAAAAAACACTTTTCCACAAAATAAGTTTTTCAAAGAAAAGTAAAGAACTTCATTGAACAAAAAATTAGCAAAAATAACATCAAATAATCTACCAATCGTGAAACTGTCACAAATCCGCATCGATAAATAAATGAAACCCAAAATGAACATACATTTTTTGTTTTGAAGGAGGAGGGAAGGATTTTTCCGTGGAGATGGGGCTAGATTTACTGGCATTATTTCCCCCCTCCCCCACATTATAGTTGATATGCAATTACAGATAACCAAACGAGACATTACTTCTTTTTGCAATTGGGAAGCCTAAAATATAGTTATTAATAATTTTAAGTCAATTAGCTTCTCAGAATTTGAAATTGATTGCAAATTCGTCCTCTTCGGAGTAAAGTCGTAGTTCGGTGCTAAAATGGCAGAAAACAAGACTTCCCCCATGGCCCAATCTTAATGGTCACTTAAAAATTTGCACTTTACTGAAAAAATACAAATCAAAACGCTTTCTGAGTCTCATTACAAAAATGACTGGGTCTCATTACAAAAAATGACCTTCCTTGCAAAAACATAAGTTATTCCCACAAAGAGATTTTCGTTCTTAGTTCGAAAAAAAAAAAAAAAACACTTTTTCCACAAAATAAGTTTTTCAAAGAAAAGTAAAGAACTTCATTGAACAAAAAATTAGCAAAAATAACATCAAATAATCTACCAATCGTGAAACTGTCACAAATCCGCATCGATAAATAAATGAAACCCAAAATGAACATACATTTTTTGTTTTGAAGGAGGAGGGAGGGATTTTTCCGTGGGGATGGGGCTAGATTTACTGGCATTATTTAGAAAAACGATAATACAATAAATTAAAAAAAACTGTCACAAATCCGCACCGATAAATAAATGAAACCCAAAATGAACATACATTTTTTTTTTTTGAAGGAGGAGGGAGAGATTTTTCCGTGGAGATGGGGTTAGATTTACTGGCATTATTTAGAAAACGATAATACAATAAATTAAAAAAACTGTCACAAATCCGCATCGATAAATAAATGAAACCTAAAATGAACATACATTTTTTTTTTTTTTTTTTTTTTTTTTTTTTTGAAGGGGGAGGGAGGGATTTTTCCGTGGAGATGGGGCTAGATTTACTGGCATTATTTAGAAAACGATAATACAATAAATTAAAAAAAAAGTTTTTTCAACTGAAAGTAAGGAGCAAAATTAAAAAACTTAAAACGAAGAGAATTATTACGTATACGCTAAACAGTTCATGATAAAAAAAGATAGTTTCATTTTTTTTAAGGTTAATTTAGATGAGGTTATGTGCGCGCACATAATTTAGATGAGGTTATGTGCGCGCACATAACCTCATCTAAATTAACCTTAAAAAAAAATGAAAACTATCTTTTTTTATCATGAACTGTTTAGCGTATACGTAATAATTTCTCTTCGTTTTAAGTTTTTTAATTTTGCTCCTTACTTTCAGTTGAAAAAACTTTTTTTTAATTTATTGTATTATCGTTTTCTAAATAATGCCAGTAAATCTAGCCCCATCTCCACGGAAAAATCCCTCCCTCCCCCTTCAAAAAAAAAAAAAAAAAAAAAAAAAAAAAAAAAAATGTATGTTCATTTTAGGTTTCATTTATTTATCGATGCGGATTTGTGACAGTTTTTTTAATTTATTGTATTATCGTTTTCTAAATAATGCCAGTAAATCTAACCCCATCTCCACGGAAAAATCTCTCCCTCCTCCTTCAAAAAAAAAAAAAATGTATGTTCATTTTGGGTTTCATTTATTTATCGGTGCGGATTTGTGACAGTTTTTTTTAATTTATTGTATTATCGTTTTCTAAATAATGCCAGTAAATCTAGCCCCATCCCCACGGAAAAATCCCTCCCTCCTCCTTCAAAACAAAAAATGTATGTTCATTTTGGGTTTCATTTATTTATCGATGCGGATTTGTGACAGTTTCACGATTGGTAGATTATTTGATGTTATTTTTGCTAATTTTTTGTTCAATGAAGTTCTTTACTTTTCTTTGAAAAACTTATTTTGTGGAAAAAGTGTTTTTTTTTTTTTTCGAACTAAGAACGAAAATCTCTTTGTGGGAATAACTTATGTTTTTGCAAGGAAGGTCATTTTTTGTAATGAGACCCAGTCATTTTTGTAATGAGACTCAGAAAGCGTTTTGATTTGTATTTTTTCAGTAAAGTGCAAATTTTTAAGTGACCATTAAGATTGGGCCATGGGGGAAGTCTTGTTTTCTGCCATTTTAGCACCGAACTACGACTTTACTCCGAAGAGGACGAATTTGCAATCAATTTCAAATTCTGAGAAGCTATTGACTTAAAATTATTAATAACTATATTTTAGGCTTCCCAATTGCAAAAAGAAGTAATGTCTCGTTTGGTTATCTGTAATTGCATATCAACTATAATGTGGGGGAGGGGGGAAATAATGCCAGTAAATCTAGCCCCATCTCCACGGAAAAATCCTTCCCTCCTCCTTCAAAACAAAAAATGTATGTTCATTTTGGGTTTCATTTATTTATCGATGCGGATTTGTGACAGTTTCACGATTGGTAGATTATTTGATGTTATTTTTGCTAATTTTTTGTTCAATGAAGTTCTTTACTTTTCTTTGAAAAACTTATTTTGTGGAAAAAGTGTTTTTTTTTTTTTTTTCGAACTAAGAACGAAAATCTCTTTGTGGGAATAACTTATGTTTTTGCAAGGAAGGTCATTTTTTGTAATGAGACCCAGTCATTTTTGTAATGAGACTCAGAAAGCGTTTTGATTTGTATTTTTTCAGTAAAGTGCAAATTTTTAAGTGATCATTAAGATTGGGCCATGGGGGAAGTCTTGTTTTCTGCCATTTTAGCACCGAACTACGACTTTACCCCGAAGAGGACGAATTTGCAATCAATTTCAAATTCTGAGAAGCTAATTGACTTAAAATTATTAATAACTATATTTTAGGCTTCCCAATTGCAAAAAGAAGTAATGTCTCGTTTGGTTATCTGTAATTGCATATCAACTATAATGTGGGGGAGGGGGGTTTCATTTATTTATCGATGCGGATTTGTGACAGTTTCACGATTGGTAGATTATTTGATGTTATTTTTGCTAAATTGTAAGTAATAAATTCTTTCTTGAAGTCACCTCTGGGATACACAATACAGAAATTTTCATTAAAGAAATTATGAAAAAATTGTAAGTAAGTAGCAAATTCTTTCTTGAATTCATTTGCTGGATAAACAAAGACATTTCGTTCAAGAAATTATGACAAAATTCTAAGTAAGTAACAAACTCTTTATTGTTTGTTACTGTGATCACAACTATATTTGATGTTATTTTTGCTAATTTTTTGTTTAATGAAGTTCTTTACTTTTCTTTGAAAAACTTATTTTGTGTAAAAAGTGTTTTTTTTTTTTTTTTTTTTTTTTTTTTTTTTTTTTTTTTTTTTTTTTTTTAAACTAAGAACGAAAATCCTTTTGTGGGAATAACTTATGTTTTTGCAAGGAAGGTCATTTTTTGTAATGAGACCCAGTCATTTTTGTAATGAGACTCAGAAAGCGTTTTGATTTGTATTTTTTCAGTAAAGTGCAAATTTTCAAGTGAGCATTTAAGATTGGGCCATGGGGAAAGTCTTGTTTTCTGTCATTTTAGCACCGAACTACGACTTTACCCCGAAGAGGACGAATTTGCAATCAATTTCAAATTCTGAGAAGCTAATTGACTTAAAATTATTAATAACTATATTTTAGGCTTCCCAATTGCAAAAAAAGAAGTAATGTCACGTTTGGTTATCTGTAATTGCATATCGACTATAATGTGGGGGAGGGGGTTTCATTTATTTATCGATGCGGATTTGTGACAGTTTCACGATTGGTAGATTATTTGATAAGGAGCGACATGACTCTTTGCCTTTTTGTTTAAAAGGATCCTTGCTAGATGTAATACTGGTAGGGGCTTAGTTTTCGGCATTTTATAACGCTAATGGAATTGATCCTGAGCTTTAAATTACCTGATCAGATACCTTTTGGTCCTAAGCTTTAAATTACTTGAATAGATATCTTAGCGTTTTAAAGATAAAATTTGAGATATTAAGCCTTTTGGATCCGATAAGAATAAAAAATTCTTCTTTTAGATGTTAATGTATTCAGTTTCTTTGGTATATAATGTAATTACAATTTGGATTTTTAAACAGTTTTGAATACTCATTCTATCAGTATAAGTTCAAAAATGTATGGGGTTTTTGATTGTGAGTATATTGGAGTGAAGAAATCAGCGTGTGGTGTGATTTTCGAATGCTCATTTCTTTTGATGACTACTGATCTTCAGGAGTTGTCTTGTTATCACTGGTTTACAAACTATAATATGTATGCGTATAGTGAAGAGAGCTGGCGGAGTACACTTTACTTTATAAACAAAATGGGTTTGTATAATAGAACGATTCATCCATCCTGTACCAACGGGGAGGATTTATCCCATGTTCAGGATGAAGTTAGAGAGATATGCTGTTTTTTTGGCGTAACTGCACTGTATGCAAAAGGGAATGTACCCTCTGATAGACTTTTAATTGAGAAATGCAAGTCGGATATACCAATATTCAACCTGGAGGATTTTGGTTGTGAGAAATTTCCGGGTAAGATACACAACCCCGAGGATGAAGTTCGATTTTTTAGTAAATGGGTACCGATACATATTCCTTCTCGGAATATGTGTGTCAGATATTCTATGAAGAAGAAGAAGCAAGTTCCTAATATAGATTGGAATCATACTGAGTGGACGACAAACAATGATGAACTATTAGAATAGTCATCACACTCATGACTAACCAACGGTCTTTTTAAAGACCATCAATTCTATAAACACTTCGTAACTATGGTAATATAAATCTTTCAGGTTCAATGTTTGAAGCTAGCTTCAGCTGAAGCTAGCTTCAGCTGAAGCTTAGGATAGTAGCGGACATCCTACTGTAGGGACTCATTTGAATGACAATTAAAAGTTCTAGTGCTCTGTTTAAGTGAGCAAAAAAAAAAAGAAAAAAACTGAAAGGGTAACTATGCTCCATTCAATGTTCAATTTCCCCAAAGTACACAATCCAAATTTTTAGAAAGCCATTTTGTTCAGCATAGTCGAAATATCTAATAACTATGTCAGACATGTGTGTGTGTGTGTGTGTGTGTGTGTGTGTGTGTGTGTGTGTGTGTGTGTGTGTGTGTGTGTATGTGTGTGTGTGTGTGTGTGTGTGTGTGTGTGTGTGTGTGTGTGTGTGTGTGTGTGTGTGTGTGTGTGTGTGTGTGTGTGTGTGTGTGTGTGTGTGTGTATAGTGTGTGTGTGTGTGCGTGTGTGTGTACGTGTGTGTGCGTGTGTGTGTACGTGTGTGTGTGTGTAGTGTGTGTGCGTGTGTGTGTGTGTGTGTAGTGTGTGTGTGTGTGTGTGCATGTGTGTGTGTAGTGTGTGTGTGTGCGTGTGTGTGTGTAAGCCGTTACCAAAGCCTAAAAGTAAAGTACAAATTAAAAGCAGTCAAAAAAAAAAAAAGAAGAAAATAAATCCATTTGGTTTTGATTTTGGAAAATGTCCAAAAAGTGTCCTCTTTTTTTCAAAAAGTTGCTTTTTTTTTGACTCAATAGTGTCCCTGTGTCCTTCAAAGTAAAAAAGTATCCAAAACCCATTAAAAGTGTCCATTTGACATCCCAGCTAATTGGTTTTTTTCCAAATTATGACAAGTATTCATATGAAAGAAAATTAAATTGGGGGGACATAGGGGTTTTGCTCGTTTTGAGTTTGCTTCGATTATTTCCTACAAGTTAAGTTAGAATGAAAATATTCGCAAGTTTTTTTTATTTATATATTTATTTTTATTATGTAAAAGATCAAAAGTCTGTCTCATCCTTAACCCCATTACTCTTTATTGTGAGTTTAAGTTAGAATGAAAATCGAGAATTTAGCATATTTTAAGTTTAAAATGAAAAGTATTCATATGAAAGAAAATTAAATTGGGAAGACATGTGGGGATTTGCTCGTTTTGAGTTTGCTTCGATTATTTCCTACAAGTTAAGTTAGAATGAAAATATTCGCAAGTTTTTTTTTTTTTTTTATTTATTTATTTATTTAATTATGTAAAAGATCAAAAGTATGTCTCATCCTTAACTCCTTACTCTTTATTGTGAAGTTGGCTTTTTTTCCAAATTTTTTAAAGAAAATTGGGGGTCCCTCCCTTATATACAAAGTAGCTTCAATCTGTTATGAGTTTTAAACTTGCTCCTTACTTTAGTTGAAAAATCTTTTATATTTGTTTAATTACATTTCATGAGAGACTGTAAAGAATTTCGAATGCAATATTTTTTGCCAATGCGAAAAAAAAGATCAATATTTCAATGATCTCTGTTTGCATTTCAGGAAATAAAAAATGACTGAAAGATGTTTCATTAGGCTCGCTGAAATACCTAGAATTCGGAGACAATTGAAGTCCTCTACAATAGTGATAAACAAACTAACAGAAAGTGAGTTAAAGTCCTATGCTCTGGTGGCATCAGGATCTTTACATCCTCGTTATGACGAATTGGACTTTCATTCCAAGTGTGAAATAAGCGAACCAAAGAAGGAAATTCCACTTGATATGAAGGATGAAGCACTTATAGGAAAAGTAGAAAAGAAAACCCGGAAAACCCAGCAAAAGCTGAAAAGAAAACTTAGAAACTCTGAGGCTACGGTAACGAAGTGGTCGGTTGAAAAAGGAAAGATAGATGCTAATGAAGAAGACAAAAGCCCTGTAAAGAACCTGAGGCTAAAAATAAGTTCCAGAAGCGATACATCTTCAATGGCACATTCTAAAAAACCGTATTCCAATATCGGATAACCCTCTTGAGACAGAAATCTTGGCTGATAATTCTACTTGTATAAGTGAAGTAGATTTGTCTAATATTTTTTTCAATTAAAGTTTAACATTTTGCTTATGGTTTCTTTTTTCAATTTGAAGTGTTTCTTTTAAAAGAATCTTTTCATAGGTGGCGTTGGGGGATAGGACTCAATAGTAAGCGAAACTTCAAAAATGGAATTTTGATAACAATTGACAGGAATTGGGTTTTTATGCAGATTGCAATTATATGTGTATCCCCTTTAACTGAAGCATCGTGTACTCACTCTCTTTGAAAAGGTGTATAGCTTCCATAGAAATATTTTCCTATAGCTTCAAGCAAATAGCATGGTAATTCCTATACGTCTGTTAGAATAGCATGGTAATTCCTATACGTTTGTTAGAAATGGTACCTACTACTCTACTGTAGCTAACTAAATCTAATGTATGGAATGGTTTGTTATTTCAGTGATCGTCTTTTAATGTAAAAATATAAATACTGTAATCTTAACTATAGTGAAGTTGCGTATGCAAGTTAGTATAGGGAAGAGTTTGATCTTTATTACATTACATTAAAGGTAGAACTCTTTCTAATTGATTACAAACAGGAAAAAGCCTACGGCTTTTTCTTCTTTGAAATAGTAAGAGACTAGTCTCAAACAATCAAGTAGCTAACTAAATCAAATGTATGTATTGGGTTTTTATTCCAATGACCGTCTTTTAGTGGAAAATTTTAATATATTGGCCTTAAATATAATAACTGTACTAGCCTATGCTATAGTTAAGCGGCCTATAAAATTTAGTATAGGAAAGAGGTCGTTCTTTATTATAAAACAAGAAAGAAAAAAAAATATCCCGTTTAGACAGAATGTTGTAGTAGCTTCCACTTTTCTTGATTTTCAAGCCAATATATTTCCCTTGCTGTTCAAGCCAAGGGACAGAAAGTTTCCTATACAGGGGTTTCGGGCAAGGTGGTTCTAATGGTGTACTTTTTGTTTTGATCTGACTCCTTTTTAGGAACTATGGGTTTTTATATTTCTTAACATTGGACGTGATCGTCTTTTACTAGGTTGCTAGCTACCGCTGCAACCCGGATTAGGCAGAATGTTGTAGTAGCTGCCACTTTTCTTGATTTTCAAACCAATATATTTCCCCTGCTGTTCAAGACTCTTCAAGGGATCTTAGACTCTTCAATTGGTATTTTGTCTTAACTGCTCGCAACTGTCACAATGCATTGTGGGGTATACATCCCTGATGTTAGCTACCTTATCAAGGCTCTCACCAAATAATTTTATTATTGTATTTTCATCCAAAGAAACTCTAATATTGCTCTCACCGTAGATGAAGTCTTGACTATTATTACGACAGAGTCTACTTGACACTTCTTCTATATGATGACTAAGTTCCTTGTACGAGCCTCAACTTTAGCAGATTAATATGTTGTATAATCTTAGATTTTGATACTGCCTTACATACGCTATTAATGAAACAGGTCAAGACAGGAAAATATGGAGCTAGTGCCCTTAGAGAACGCAAATAGCTCTGACATCCCTCATTTGGGCTACAGTATAACGAATGCCCATGCTTTCTTGTGTCCCTGTAATTGATTTCACAATAATCCAAGCCGCCAAGGTAGAAATTAACCACTTTGTCAGTTGAAAATTTTAATGCTATATTATTTTCAAGGATATCAAAAAGAATTTGACATAATTCAATATCCGTCGGATAGAGCTTGCAGATATCAGGGTGACGTTGCCATGTAACCTGCTGCCCAAATTTTGGTTTTGAATGTTTACTCAGATTGTTATAGGTGACTTCATCCATCATAATTTCCTTGTCAGATCTAGATTCAGAGCATTTTTCAATAGTTGTATCGTACTTTTCAGGACAGTTTGTTCTACTACACAGAGAATTTTTTGCCAAATATTCAGTAGAACTAAAAGAACTATTTAAAACACAGTTAGAAATGCTTTTTTCTTGAGTCGGTGTTCCAGGAATTTGTTCTAAATCATTAGTCTTACAAACACATATACTAATAACCCTAACAGGCTCGTTTTCGCCATAATTGAAAAACATTGCTTTTCCTTCGCTGTTGATAGGTATGCTTGTATAAATATTTTTATTGCTGCTACATAAACTGTAATTACTCCTTCCAAAATTAATATACGAATTTTCTAAGAAGTACGCCTCTGTATATTCACTGTGTTGTCGAACCTTTTCCATTGCATCTATAAACTGTTCCGCAGTTGCCAATCCATACCTTGGAAGCTTTTCATTAAACTGGCAACATTTCTTTTGGATATTACTATGAAGCTTTGCCAAAGCATTTCTAGCCGACTTTTCAACAGCATCCGCTCTTTCAAAGAGAGTTTTAATCTGTAATTTTGAATACTTTTCGTGATCCTGGTAAAGCATACGTAAAATGTTTCTCAATTTACGAAGATCAGCATGCATTTTTGCCATCTTCTTGTATTTCTGAATGTAATTTTTTCCCTTTGTCCTTATGTGTTCTTCGGTACAACCTCGCAGAGAATTTAATTTTTTCATTATAGCTTTTGTCACCCCAGTATCTACCCACTATTCTGGTAGCAACTTTTTTCTTATGTTTGTTTCGGTAATCTATATCGTTATCATACAGTTCCTTGCTCTTTTTTTGGCTTTCTCAATTGTTGCATGTCTATAAACTTCATCATTATAATAACGCTGTTTGTCACTATCAATTTTCGCATGTCTATAAACTACATTATTATAATAACGCTGTTTGTCACTATCAATTTTCGAATCTCGATACGCCTGGTCGGTTGAATACCTTTGCTTTTCTCTTTTCAAGATGCTATTTCTGTTTTTTTGGTAGTACTGTTTTTTTAACTTGCGTGTAGCTTGCTTGATTGAAACCATTATGTAACCATTAGTTGAATGTTTATGTCACGTATCAAGTATCAAGAACCTAACAAAAAATTAAACTAAATTTTAAATTTTTACGTATTTTTTCTAGTCTAAATTAAAAGATTAAAACTATTGATCAGACACCATAAGTATTTTTGCAGTTTATAACTTTAGCGATTCTGAACTAAAAACGAAAATAAAATAAAAATTATTTTTTTCAATTTTTACATCACGTCGCTCATTAATTCATATATGGTTATTAGTAAACAATAGGTTTTAGATGGGTTACTTTAGTTTTTACTATGGGACGTGATTGTCTTTAACTAGGTTGCTAGCTACCGCTGCAACCCGGGAATTTCAATACTTCGTTTACTATGAGCTACAGTTCGTTCTTTATTGTAATTTTAACTTGCGTGTAGCTTGCTTGATTGAAACCTTTATGTGACCATTATTTGAATATTTTTATGTCACGTATCAAGTATCAAGTACCTAACAAAAAATTAAACTAATTTTTAAATTTTCAGGTATTTTTCTAGTCTAAATTAAAAGATTAAAACTATTCTTCAGACAACATAAATATTTTTGTAGTTTATAACTTTAGCTATTCTGAACTAAAAACGAAAATAAAATCAAAATTATTTTTTTCAATTTTTACGTCACGTCACTAACAAAGTTATATATGGTTATTAGTACACAATAGGTTTCAGATATTACGTCATATCACTTATTACGTCATATATGGTTATTAGTAGATAATAGGTAAAATTTTCGTCCTTTATTATAATTTTTCAAATAATATCTTTGAAAAGACTGCAGTATGAAAATACATCAAAATGCAATTTTTTTGACAAAATTGATTCTACTTTAAAAAGTATTTTATTCTTAATTAAAAAAGTGACTAGATGTTGCAATTTCCTTTCAAATGAGCTATTATACAGCTCTCTATGATTTTCCAGTGCCCAGCTAGTTGAGGAGGAAAAAAAAAGCGGAAAGAAAAAAATATCCTGTTTGTGGAGAATAACGTAGTTAAAGTAAATTTTCTTGATTTTAAAGCCAATATATTTTCTATGTTATTCAAGCCAAAGAGTGATAAGTTTCCTAAATAGGGGTTTTGAACAAGGCGGTTCTAATAGTGTAATTTTGTTTTGATCTGACTCTTTTCTTAGGAGTCAGGGGTTTTTATATTTCTTAAGATTGGACGTGATCGTCACTTACTAGGTTGCTAGCTACCGCTGCAACCCGGGTATACTATAGTTAAGTGGCCTATAAAATTTAGCATAGGCAAGAGGTCGTTCTTTATTATACTACCGCTGCAACCCAGATTTAATGTAATTTGTCTTTAATGTAAGTAATGCAACCCGGATTGACAACCCAGATTGTGTAAACCCTGATTACAAACAGGAAAAAGCCTACGGCTTTTTCTTCTTTGGAGTAGTAAGAGACGACTCTCAAAGAATAAGGGAGCTAACTAAGTCCAATGTATGCAATGGTTTGTTCTTCTAATAATCGTCTTTTAATATAATATTTTTAACCCCATTAATTTCCTTTAAAATGAGCCATTGAACAACTCTCTACGATGTTCCAGTGCCAAGCTATCTGTGGAATCACAAACATATACTATAATTCAGTGGCGTATAAAATTTAGTATAGGCATGAGGTCGTTCTTTATTATAATTTTTGGTGGAAAAATTTATTCTCTTTTAGAAATAATTTATTTTAGTTACAAAAGGTTTTTAACCCAATTAATTTCCTTTAAAATGAGCTATTTAAAACCCTCTACGATGTTCCAGTGCCAAGCTATCTCTGGAAACAAAGAAAAAAGAAAAAAAGAAAAAAATATCCCGTTTAGGAAGAATGTTGTAGTAGCTGCCACTTTTCTTGATTTTCAAGCCAATTTATTTCCCTTTCTGTTCAAGCCAAGGGACAGAAAGTTTCCTATACAGGGGTTTCGGACAAGGCGGTTCTAATGGTGTACTTTTTGTTTTGATCTGACTCCTTTTTTGGAACTATGGGTTTTTATATTTCTTAACATTGGACGTGATCGTCTCTTACTAGGTTGCTAGCTACCGCTGCAACCCGGATATTACAAACGGAAAAAACATACGGCTTTTTCTTATTTGGAATAGTAAGAGACGAACCTCATAGACTCAGGCAGCTATTTAAGTCTAATATATGCAATGGTTTGATCTTCTAGTGATCGTCCTTTAATATAAAAAATATCTCTTAAATTGAAAATTTAAAAATATACTAAGTTTGGCTGCTATAAAAACTTTAATATAAATAAATTTAGGCAAAAGGTCGTTCTTTATTATAAAGTTTCCATTATAGGGGTTTTGGACAAGGTGGTTCTATTGTTCACTTTTTGTTTGATCTGACGTTTTTTTTAGGAGTTAAGGGTTTTATATTTCTTAACGTTTGACATGATCGTCTCTTACTAGGTTGCTAGCTACCGCTGCAACCCGGATTTCAGTTAACATGGGCTAAATGTCGTTCTTTACTATACTTTGTATATTTTCAACAAGTTGTAAACAGTAACCTTATCAATGTTATTATAAGAACTTTACATTCGTTCTTTAATATAACATCTCTGCAGCCATGATACCAATGAAAATTACATAATCCTTATTTACTTTTCAGTTAACATTGATAGATGTCGTTCTTTACTATAAATGTTTAAAATCAAATGTAACCTCATATGACGTCATATATACCACAGAGCTCTTTTTCTTTTCCCTGTTGCATCAGTTACTATGAAATAGACTTCGGTCCTTACTGTAATTTACAATGAAATGTTATTCCACTAATCGTCTTTTAATGTAATTGTTCTTCTAATGATCGTCTTTTAATATAACTTTAATATAAAATATAGCCTAGAGTTCTTTCTTTATTTTATCTTATTAAATTACAAACAGGAAAAAGCCTATGGCTTTTTCTGAATTGGAATAGTAAGAGACGACCTGGCTATAACCTACGATTGTGACATCATTGATCAATATTTAACATTAATTATAATCTTATTTTAGTTACTATGGGCTGGAAATTTGTTCTTTACTGTAAAAACGAAAATAAAATAAAAATTAATTTTTTCAATTTTTACGTCACGTCGCTAATTAAGTCATATATGGTATATTAGTACACAATAGGTTTTAGATATTACGTCATGTCACTTATTACGTCATATATGGTTATTTTAGATAATCGGCAAAATATTCGTTCTTTATTATAACTAAAATCAATTATTTCCTTGACAAAAAGCTTATTTGTCGTATACAACATGATGAATGACGTCATAATTGTAGGTTACATCCACAATTCGTAAAAAACTGATTCTATTTTAAAGATAATTTGTTTTAATTACAAATTTTCTTTAACCCCATTAATTTCCTTTAAAATGAGCCATTGAACAACTCTCTAAGATATTCCAGTGCCATGCTATCTGTGAAATTACTAATATATACTATAATTAAGTGGTGTATAAAATTTAGTATATGCAATAAGTCGTTCTTTATTATAATTTTATAATTTATAATGATGTATAATATAAATACTGTAATCTTAACTATAGTAAAGTTGCCTAGGCAAGTTAGTATAGGGAAGTTAAAACTTTAATATAAATTTCATTAATCGGATATTTTAATATATCCTATATGGTCTAGAGGTGGGATAGTTCTCACCCAGTAGGCTTGAGTTCAATTTCTGTATGGGAAATTTTTACTTATGATGATTTCTTAAGGAACATATAGAATTTCTTAATGTAATAAAAATAATTGTTTTAATTACAAAAAGTTTTTAACCCCATTAATTTCCTTCAAAATGAGCCATTGAACAACTCTATACAATGTTCCAGTGCCATGGTATCTGTTGAATTACTAACCTATACTATAATTAAGTGGCGTATAAAATTTAGTATAGGTAAGAGGTCGTTCTTTATTATAATTGGACGTGATCATCTCTTACTAGGTTGCTATTATAATTAAATCCTAGCTAAAATAAGGAAGATAATATGAATGAACCACAGGGTACAGTTTCTTTGGGCTTGAGTCTATTCTTTACTATAACTAACGCTTGAAACCGGATTATAAATCACAAACAGGAAAAAGCCTACGGTTTTTTCTTCTTTGGAATAGTAAGAGACGATTCTCAAATAATCAGACAGCTAACTAGGTGGATAATCTGTTCTTTAACATAAACTTCATTAATCGGATATTTTAATATATCCTATATGCTTTAGAGGTTGGGATAGCTCTCAGCCAGTTGGCCTGGGTTCAATTTCCGTATGGGAAATTTTTAATTATCATGATTTCTTAAGAAATTATTAATTAAAATTTCTTAATGTATTAAAAAATAATTTGTTTTAATAACAAAAGGTTTTTCACCCCATTAATTTCCTTTAAAATGAGCCACTGAACAACTCTCTACGATGTTCCAGTGCCAAGCTATCTGTTGAATTACTATCCTATACTATAATTAAGTGGCGTATAAAATTTAGTATAGGCAAGGGGTCGTTCTTTATTATAATTACCACTGCAACCCGGATCAAGCCATCAAGTAGCTAACTAGGTCCAATGTATGCAGTGTTATGTTATTCCAATGATCGTCTTTTAATGTAAATTTGGTGGAAAAATTTATTCTCTTTTAGAAATAACTTATTTTAGTTACTATAGATTTTTAACCCAATTAATTTCCTTTAAAATGAGCTATTGAACAACCCTCTACGATGTTCCAGTGCCAAGCTATCTGTGGAAAAGAAAAAAAAAAGAAAAAAAGAAAAAAATATCCCGTTTGGGGAGAATAACGAGGTTAAAGTCAATTTTCTTGATTTTCAAGCCAATATATTTCCCTTGCTGTTCAAGCCAAGGGACAGAAAGTTTCCTATACAGGGGTTTATACGGGTTTCGGATAAGGCGGTTCTAATGGTGTACTTTTTGTTTGGATCTGACTCCTTTTTAGGAGCTATGGGTTTTTATATTTCTTAACATTGGATGTGATCGTCTCTTACTAGGTTGCTAGCTACCGCTGCAACCTGGTGAAATAATAATACGCATATGGCTCTTAAATCATACTTCTTTATGGTTCCATATGGTCTAGTGGCTAGGATAGTTAACTTTCACTTAACAGGCTCGGGTTCGATTCCCGGTGTGGGAAAATTTTTAACTCTATAATCTTCGATCATTTGAACCTTTTATAACTTATAATGATGTATAATATAAATACTGTAATCTTAACTATAGTGAAGATGCGTATGCAAGTTAGTAGAGGGAAGAGTTCGATCTTTATTATAAACACAGGAAAAAGCCTACGGCTTTTTCTTCTTTTAAATAGTAAGAGACGAGTCTCAAATAATCAAGTAGCTAGCTAATTCCAAAGGTATGCAATTTTTGTTATTCCAATGATCGTTTTTTATTGTAACTAGGTTTCAGCCATCTCTACAGCCATGATACTATTGGAAATTACATAATCCCTATTTATGTTTTAGTTAACATGGCAAGGTGTCGTTCTTTATTGTAAAATATTACAAACAGGAAAAAGCCTACGGCTTTTTTCTTCTTTGAAATAGTAAGAGACGAACCTCATATAGTAACCTCAAATAGTCAAGAACCTCAAATAGTAAAACGATCAAGTAGCCAACTAATTCCAATGCATGCAATTAATTTTCATTCCAATGATCGTCTTTTAATGTAATATCTAAAACCTAGCATAAAACAAAACTAATTTTAAAATTTTCAGGTATTTATCTTGTTTGAATTACAAAATTAGTATTATTGGTTAGACACCATAAATATTTTTGCAGTTTAAATAATAAGTTTAGTGATTCTGGACTGAAAACTAAAATAATTGCAATTATGAGACAATAATATGAAGATATGTACTTTACGGGTTACAGGATACAATAATAAATTTGAACTGAGATGAAAAAAAATTTCTTCCAGGAGACAAAAAGCAAAACTAATTTTAGAATTTTCATGTATTTTTGTTGTTTAAATTAAAAAATTACTATTACTGATTAGGCATCATAAATATTTTTGCAGTTTACATAATAATTTTAGCGATTAAGCCAAAAAAAGAAAATTTTGGTTCCAGGAGTTTCGGTTACTATTGAGACAAGTAGCTATTATTACTATAGAGTTCATTACATGGACTGTTTTTATTGCTTCAAAATTCAAATATCTTTGAAAAGACTGCAGTATGAAAATACATAAAAAATGCAATTTTTTTGACAAAATTGATTCTACTTTAAAAAGTATTTTATTTTTAAATACAAAAGTGACTAGATGTTGCAATTTCCTTTAAAATGAGCTATTATACAGCTCTCTATGATTTTTCCAGTGCCCAGCTAGCTGAGCAGAAAGAAAAAAAGCGGAAAGAAAAAAATATCCCGTTTGTGGAGAATAACGTGGTAAAAGTCAATTTTCTTGATTTTCAAGCCAATATATTTTCTTTGTTATTCAAGCCAAAGGGAGGTAAGTTTCCTTTATAGAGGATTCGGACAAGGCGGTTCTAATGGTGTACTTTTTGTTTTGATCTGACTCTTTTTTTTTAGGAGTTGGGGGCACATAACCTCATCTAAATTAACCTTAAAAAAAATGAAACTATCTTTTTTATCATGAACTGTTTAGCGTATACGTAATAATTCTCTTCGTTTTAAGTTTTTTAATTTTGCTCCTTACTTTCAGTTGAAAAAACTTTTTTTAATTTATTGTATTATCGTTTTCTAAATAATGCCAGTAAATCTAGCCCCATCTCCACGGAAAAATCCCTCCCTCCCCCTTCAAAAAAAAAAAAAAAAAAAAAAAAAAAAATGTATGTTCATTTTAGGTTTCATTTATTTATCGATGCGGATTTGTGACAGTTTTTTTAATTTATTGTATTATCGTTTTCTAAATAATGCCAGTAAATCTAACCCCATCTCCACGGAAAAATCTCTCCCTCCTCCTTCAAAAAAAAAAAAAATGTATGTTCATTTTGGGTTTCATTTATTTATCGGTGCGGATTTGTGACAGTTTTTTTAATTTATTGTATTATCGTTTTCTAAATAATGCCAGTAAATCTAGCCCCATCCCCACGGAAAAATCCCTCCCTCCTCCTTCAAAACAAAAAATGTATGTTCATTTTTGGGTTTCATTTATTTATCGATGCGGATTTGTGACAGTTTCACGATTGGTAGATTATTTGATGTTATTTTTGCTAATTTTTTTGTTCAATGAAGTTCTTTACTTTTCTTTGAAAAACTTATTTTGTGGAAAAAGTGTTTTTTTTTTTTTTTCGAACTAAGAACGAAAATCTCTTTGTGGGAATAACTTATGTTTTTGCAAGGAAGGTCATTTTTTTGTAATGAGACCCAGTCATTTTTGTAATGAGACTCAGAAAGCGTTTTGATTTGTATTTTTTCAGTAAAGTGCAAATTTTTAAGTGACCATTAAGATTGGGCCATGGGGGAAGTCTTGTTTTCTGCCATTTTAGCACCGAACTACGACTTTACTCCGAAGAGGACGAATTTGCAATCAATTTCAAATTCTGAGAAGCTAATTGACTTAAAATTATTAATAACTATATTTTAGGCTTCCCAATTGCAAAAAGAAGTAATGTCTCGTTTGGTTATCTGTAATTGCATATCAACTATAATGTGGGGGAGGGGGGAAATAATGCCAGTAAATCTAGCCCATCTCCACGGAAAAATCCTTCCCTCCTCCTTCAAAACAAAAAATGTATGTTCATTTTGGGTTTCATTTTTTTATCGATGCGGATTTGTGACAGTTTCACGATTGGTAGATTATTTGATGTTATTTTTGCTAATTTTTTGTTCAATGAAGTTCTTTACTTTTCTTTGAAAAACTTATTTTGTGGAAAAAGTGTTTTTTTTTTTTTTTTTTTTTTTTTTTCGAACTAAGAACGAAAATCTCTTTGTGGGAATAACTTATGTTTTTGCAAGGAAGGTCATTTTTTGTAATGAGACCCAGTCATTTTTGTAATGAGACTCAGAAAGCGTTTTGATTTGTATTTTTTCAGTAAAGTGCAAATTTTTAAGTGATCATTAAGATTGGGCCATGGGGGAAGTCTTGTTTTCTGCCATTTTAGCACCGAACTACGACTTTACCCCGAAGAGGACGAATTTGCAATCAATTTCAAATTCTGAGAAGCTAATTGACTTAAAATTATTAATAACTATATTTTAGGCTTCCCAATTGCAAAAAGAAGTAATGTCTCGTTTGGTTATCTGTAATTGCATATCAACTATAATGTGGGGGAGGGGGGGTTTCATTTATTTATCGATGCGGATTTGTGACAGTTTCACGATTGGTAGATTATTTGATGTTATTTTTGCTAAATTGTAAGTAATAAATTCTTTCTTGAAGTCACCTCTGGGATACACAATACAGAAATTTTCATTAAAGAATTATGAAAAAATTGTAAGTAAGTAGCAAATTCTTTCTTGAATTCATTTGCTGGATAAACAAAGACATTTCGTTCAAGAAATTATGACAAAATTCTAAGTAAGTAACAAACTCTTTATTGTTTGTTACTGTGATCACAACTATATTTGATGTTATTTTTGCTAATTTTTTGTTTAATGAAGTTCTTTACTTTTCTTTGAAAAACTTATTTTGTGTAAAAAGTGTTTTTTTTTTTTTTTTTTTTTTTTTTTTTTTTTTTTTTTTTTTTTTTTTTTTTTTAAACTAAGAACGAAAATCCTTTTGTGGGAATAACTTATGTTTTTTGCAAGGAAGGTCATTTTTTGTAATGAGACCCAGTCATTTTTGTAATGAGACTCAGAAAGCGTTTTGATTTGTATTTTTTCAGTAAAGTGCAAATTTTCAAGTGAGCATTAAGATTGGGCCATGGGGAAAGTCTTGTTTTCTGTCATTTTAGCACCGAACTACGACTTTACCCCGAAGAGGACGAATTTGCAATCAATTTCAAATTCTGAGAAGCTAATTGACTTAAAATTATTAATAACTATATTTTAGGCTTCCCAATTGCAAAAAAGAAGTAATGTCACGTTTGGTTATCTGTAATTGCATATCGACTATAATGTGGGGGAGGGGGGTTTCATTTATTTATCGATGCGGATTTGTGACAGTTTCACGATTGGTAGATTATTTGATAAGGAGCGACATGACTCTTTGCCTTTTTTTTAAAAGGATCCTTGCTAGATGTAATACTGGTAGGGGCTTAGTTTTCGGCATTTTATAACGCTAATGGAATTGATCCTGAGCTTTAAATTACCTGATCAGATACCTTTTGGTCCTAAGCTTTAAATTACTTGAATAGATATCTTAGCGTTTTAAAGATAAAATTTGAGATATTAAGCCTTTTGGATCCGATAAGAATAAAAAATTCTTCTTTTAGATGTTAATGTATTCAGTTTCTTTGGTATATAATGTAATTTCAATTTGGATTTTTAAACAGTTTTGAATACTCATTCTATCAGTATAAGTTCAAAAATGTATGGGGTTTTTGATTGTGAGTATATGGAGTGAAGAAATCAGCGTGTGGTGTGATTTTCGAATGCTCATTTCTTTTGATGACTACTGATCTTCAGGAGGTGTCTTGTTATCACTGGTTTACAAACTATAATATGTATGCGTATAGTGAAGAGAGCTGGCGGAGTACACTTTACTTTATAAACAAAATGGGTTTGTATAATAGAACGATTCATCCATCCTGTACCAACGGGGAGGATTTATCCCATGTTCAGGATGAAGTTAGAGAGATATGCTGTTTTTTTTTTTTGGCGTAACTGCACTGTATGCAAAAGGGAATGTACCCTCTGATAGACTTTTAATTGAGAAATGCAAGTCGGATATACCAATATTCACCTGGAGGATTTTGGTTGTGAGAAATTTCCGGGTAAGATACACAACCCCGAGGATGAAGTTCGATTTTTTAGTAAATGGGTACCGATACATATTCCTTCTCGGAATATGTGTGTCAGATATTCTATGAAGAAGAAGAAGCAAGTTCCTAATATAGATTGGAATCATACTGAGTGGACGACAAACAATGATGAACTATTAGAATAGTCATCACACTCATGACTAACCAACGGTCTTTTTAAAGACCATCAATTCTATAAACACTTCGTAACTATGGTAATATAAATCTTTCAGGTTCAATGTTTGAAGCTAGCTTCAGCTGAAGCTAGCTTCAGCTGAAGCTTAGGATAGTAGCGGACATCCTACTGTAGGGACTCATTTGAATGACAATTAAAAGTTCTAGTGCTCTGTTTAAGTGAGCAAAAAAAAAGAAAAAAACTGAAAGGGTAACTATGCTCCATTCAATGTTCAATTTCCCCAAAGTTACACAATCCAAATTTTTAGAAAGCCATTTTGTTCAGCATAGTCGAAATATCTAATAACTATGTCAGACATGTGTGTGTGTGTGTGTGTGTGTGTGTGTGTGTGTGTGTGTGTGTGTGTGTGTGTGTGTGTGTGTGTGTGTGTGTGTGTGTGTGTGTGTGTGTGTGTGTGTGTGTGTGTGTGTGTGTGTGTGTGTGTGTGTGTGTGTGTGTGTGTGTGTGTGTGTGTGTGTGTGTGTGTGTGTGTGTGTGTATGTGTGTGTGTGTGCGGGTATAGTGTGTGTGTGTGTGCGTGTGTGTGTGTACGTGTGTGTGCGTGTGTGTGTACGTGTGTGTGTGTGTAGTGTGTGTGCGTGTGTGTGTGTGTGTGTGTAGTGTGTGTGTGTGTGTGCATGTGTGTGTGTAGTGTGTGTGTGTGCGTGTGTGTGTGTAAGCCGTTACCAAAGCCTAAAAGTAAAGTACAAATTAAAAGCAGTCAAAAAAAAAAAAAAAAGAAGAAAATAAATCCATTTGGTTTTGATTTGGAAAATGTCCAAAAAGTGTCCTCTTTTTTTCAAAAAGTTGCCTTTTTTTTGACTCAATAGTGTCCCTGTGTCCTTCAAAGTAAAAAAGTATCCAAAACCCATTAAAAGTGTCCATTTGACATCCCAGCTAATTGGTTTTTTCCAAATTATGACAAGTATTCATATGAAAGAAAATTAAATTGGGGGGACATAGGGGTTTTGCTCGTTTTGAGTTTGCTTCGATTATTTCCTACAAGTTAAGTTAGAATGAAAATATTCGCAAGTTTTTTTTATTTATATATTTATTTTATTATGTAAAAGATCAAAAGTCTGTCTCATCCTTAACCCCATTACTCTTTATTGTGAAGTTTAAGTTAGAATGAAAATCGAGAATTTAGCATATTTTAAGTTTAAAATGAAAAGTATTCATATGAAAGAAAATTAAATTGGGAAGACATGTGGGGATTTGCTCGTTTTGAGTTTGCTTCGATTATTTCCTACAAGTTAAGTTAGAATGAAAATATTCGCAAGTTTTTTTTTTTTTTTATTTATTTATTTATTTAATTATGTAAAAGATCAAAAGTATGTCTCATCCTTAACTCCTTACTCTTTATTGTGAAGTTGGCTTTTTTTTCCAAATTTTTTAAAGAAAAATGGGGGTCCCTCCCTTATATACAAAGTAGCTTCAATCTGTTATGAGTTTTAAACTTGCTCCTTACTTTAGTTGAAAAATCTTTTATATTTGTTTAATTACATTTCATGAGACTGTAAAGAATTTCGAATGCAATATTTTTTGCCAATGCGGAAAAAAGATCAATATTTCAATGATCTCTGTTTGCATTTCAGGAAATAAAAAAATGACTGAAAGATGTTTCATTAGGCTCGCTGAAATACCTGGAATTCGGAGACAATTGAAGTCCTCTACAATAGTGATAAACAAACTAACAGAAAGTGAGTTAAAGTCCTATGCTCTGGTGGCATCAGGATCTTTACATCCTCGTTATGACGAATTGGACTTTCATTCCAAGTGTGAAATAAGCGAACCAAAGAAGGAAATTCCACTTGATATGAAGGATGAAGCACTTATAGGAAAAGTAGAAAAGAAAACCCGGAAAACCCAGCAAAAGCTGAAAAGAAAACTTAGAAACTCTGAGGCTACGGTAACGAAGTGGTCGGTTGAAAAAGGAAAGATAGATGCTAATGAAGAAGACAAAAGCCCTGTAAAGAACCTGAGGCTAAAAATAAGTTCCAGAAGCGATACATCTTCAATGGCACATTCTAAAAAACCGTATTCCAATATCGGATAACCCTCTTGAGACAGAAATCTTGGCTGATAATTCTACTTGTATAAGTGAAGTAGATTTGTCTAATATTTTTTCAATTAAAGTTTAACATTTTGCTTATGGTTTCTTTTTTCAATTTGAAGTGTTTCTTTTAAAAGAATCTTTTCATAGGTGGCGTTGGGGGATAGGACTCAATAGTAAGCGAAACTTCAAAAATGGAATTTTGATAACAATTGACAGGAATTGGGTTTTTTATGCAGATTGCAATTATATGTGTATCCCCTTTAACTGAAGCATCGTGTACTCACTCTCTTTGAAAAGGTGTATAGCTTCCATAGAAATATTTTCCTATAGCTTCAAGCAAATAGCATGGTAATTCCTATACGTCTGTTAGAATAGCATGGTAATTCCTATACGTCTGTTAGAAATGGTACCTACTACTCTACTAGCTACTTGATTGTTTGTTTGAGTTTCGTCTCTTAATTACAATATCTGTTGAATTACTAACCTATACTATAATTAAGTGGTGTATAAAATTTAGTATAGGCAAGAGGTCGTCCTTTATTATACAATTGTTGCAAAAGAAAAACAAACTAATTTTAAAATTTTAAAGTATTTTTTCTGATTTAAATTACAAAATTAAAGCTATTGCTGTGACACCATAAATATTTTTTGCCGTTTTCAGTTAAATAAAAAAAAGTATTTAAAATTTTCAGGAATTATTCTAGTTTCAGTTGACAAATAAGATATTTTTGTGTATTATTTAATAATTTATTTTTATATTTTAGTTACTATAGGCTAGAGTTTGTTCCTTATTGTAATCTTCAGAAACAACAATATAATTTCATGTTTTTCTATTCACGTCATAGCTCTAATATAAAACTATGATGACATTCATTATTTATCTAGTAGGGTTTCAGACAAGGTAATTCTAATGATGTACTTTTGTTTTGATCTGACTCTGTTTTTAGGAGTTTTGTTATATTTCTTAGCATTGGACTGATCATCTCTTACTAGGTTGCTAGCTACTGCTGCAACCCAAATTCACATATATATTTATTTATGAGAGGCAGCCTGGCCGAGTGGTCCAAGGCACTGGTGTTAGCCAACAGTCTCTTCGGAGGCGTGGGTTCAAATCTTACCGCTGGTATAAGATTATGTTTGAAAGACTGGAGTGTGAAAAGACATCGAAAATGCAGTTTTTTGGTGGAAAAATTTATTCTCTTTTAGAAATAATTTATTTTAGTTACAAAAGGTTTTTAACCCAATTAATTTACTTTAATAGTGAGCTATTGAACAACCCTCTACGATGTTCCAGTGCCAAGCTATCTTTATATAAACGTCATTAATCGGATATTTTAATAAATCCTATATGGTCTAGAGGTTGGGAGAGCTCTCACCCAGTTGGCTTCAGTTCAAATTTTGTATGGGAAATTTTAACTCATGATGGTTTCTTACGGAACATAATTAAAATTTCTTAATGTAATAGAAATAATTTATTTTAATTACAAGAAGTTTTTAACCCCATTAATTTTCTTTAAAATAAGCTATTGAATAACTCTCTACGATGTTCCAGTGCCAAGCTATCTGTTGTATTACTAACCTATACTATAATTAAGTGGCGTATAAAATTTAGTAAAGGCAAGAGGTCGTTCTTTTATTGTAAATCGTTTTGATCTTACTCTATTTTTAGGAGTTTTGTTATATTTCTTAGCATGGGACTGATCGTCTCTTACTAGGTTGCTAGCTACTGCTGCAACCCAAATTCACATATATATTTATTTATGAGAGGCAGCCTGGCCGAGTGGTCCAAGACACTGGTGTTAGCCACCAGTCTCTTCGGAGGCGTGGGTTCAAATCTTACCGCTGGTATACGATTATGTCTGAAAGACTGCAGTGTGAAAAGACATCAAAAATGCAGTTTTTGGGAAAAATTTATTCTCTTTTAGAAATAGTTTATTTTAGTTACTATAGATTTTTAACCCAATTAATTTCCTTTAAAATGAGCTATTGAACAACCCTCTACGATGTTCCAGTGCCAAGCTATCTGTGGAAAAGAAAAAAAAGAAAAGAGAAAAAAATATCCCGTTTGGGGAGAATAACGTGGTTAAAGTCAATTTTCTTGATTTTCAAGCCAATATATTTCCCTTGCTGTTCAAGCCAAGGGACAGAAAGTTTCCTATACAGGGGTTTCGGACAAGGCGGTTCTAATGGTGTACTTTTTGTTTTGATCTGACTCCTTTGTTAGGAACTATGGGTTTTTATATTTCTTAACATTGGACGTGATCGTCTCTTACTAGGTTGCTAGCTACCGCTGCAACCCGGATGTTTGAAATAATCTTCGAACATTTGAACCTTTTATAATTTATAATGATGTATAATATAAATACTGTAATCTTAACTATAGTGAAGTTGCGTATGCAAGTTAGTATAGGGAAGAGTTCGATCTTTATTATATTCTTTACTATAAAACTTTACTAACCTATACTATAGTTAAGTGACCTATAAAATTTAGTATAGGCAAGAGGTTGTTCTTTATTATACATTTAATATAAATTCCTTAATTTAAACAGTAAAAAACCTATGGCTTTTTCTTATTTGGAATAGTAGGAGACGAACTCTAGAGAGTCATTCAGCTAACGTCATTCAGCTTAGTCTAATATGTGCCATTTTTTGTTCTTTACTAGGTTTCAGCCATCTCTACAGCCCTGATACCGATGAAAATTACATAATCCCTATTTATATTTCAGTTAACATGGGCTAGATGTCGTTCTTGACTATAAAATGAGCTATTATACAGCTCTCTATGATTTTCCAGTGCCCAGCTAGCTGAGGAGGAAAATCAAGTGGAAGAAAAAAAATATCCCGTTTGTGGAGAATAACGTGGTAAAAGTCAATTTTCTTGATTTTCAAGCCAATATATTTTCTTTGTTATTCAAGCCAAAGGGCGGTAAGTTTCCTTTATAGAGGTTTCGGACAAGGCGGTTCTAATGGTGTACTTTTTGTTTTGATCTGACTCTTTTTTTAGGAGTTGGGGGGTTTTATATTTCTTTACATTGGAGGTGATCGTCTCTTACTAGGTTGCTAGCTACCGCTGCAACCCGGATCAACTGATAGACAATACTGATGGTTAGAGTTCAGTCTTTAAGTTATCATATACTGTTAAAATTCTTTCTTATATGAACGTTTCTTGGTGTAGTGGTTAACACTTAAGACTTTGAATCTTGCAATCCTTGTTCAAATCCCGATGGACGGTTTTTATGAAATGTAGCTTACTTATGCGACCATTTAGGTTTCTGCCGTAATTCTTTCTTTTCAAAATTAAATTAGTTACTATCACCTAGAATTAGTTCTTTACCATATCTTAACAATTTGTTTTATAATAATAATTAATTTTGTTAATTACAAAACGTTTCTATATACAGCAGTTTCCTTTAAAATGAGTCATTACACAGCTCTTTATTATGACCACGAACTGTTTGATTTAAAACTTAAGTTACTATGGGTTCAGTTCGTTCCTTATTGTAATCTCTTTTAGAAATAATTTATATTAGTTACAAAAGGTTTTTAACCCAATTAATTTACTTTAAAATGAGCTATTGAACAACCCTCTACGATGTTCCAGTGCCAAGCTATCTGTGGAAAAAGAAAAAAAAAGAAAAAAGAAAAAAAAATATCCCGTTTGGGGAGAATAACGTGGTTAAAGTCAATTTTCTTGATTTTCAAGCCAATATATTTCCCTTGCTGTTCAAGCCAAGGGACAGAAAGTTTCCTATACAGGGGTTTCGGACAAGGCGGTTCTAATGGTGTACTTTTTGTTTTGATCTGACTCCTTTGTTAGGAACTATGGGTTTTTTATATTTCTTAACATTGGACGTGATCGTCTCTTACTAGGTTGCTAGCTACCGCTGCAACCCGGATAAAAAAAATAACACAGTTCCAGCAGACAATTATAACTTTGAAGCGACATTTCCAAACGGACTTTATGAATCTTCTTGAATTTATTTTTTAACCAAGCTGCTTAGTAATGTCAAAGTTTAGTTGGCTTTCAGTTAGTATAGGCAAGATTTAGTTCATCATTATAATGACGTCATATACACCACAAACCTCTTTTTCTTTTCTCTGTTGCATCAGTTACTATGAGATAGACTTCGGTCCTTACTGTAAAACATTGGCATAATATGAATACTGTAATCTTAACTATAGTGAAGTTGCCTATGCAAGTTAGTATAGGGAAGAGTTCGTTCCTTATTATAAACTCTCTACGATGTTCCAGTGCCAAGCTATCTGTGGAAAAGAAAAAAGAAAAAAAGAAAAAAAATATCTCGTTTAGGCAGAATGTTGTAGTAGCTGCCACTTTTCTTGATTTTCAAGCCAATTTATTTTCCTTGCTGTTCAAGCCAAGGGACAGAAAGTTTCCTATACAGGGGTTTTGGACAAGGCGGTTCTAATGGTGTACTTTTTGTTTTGATCTGACTCCTCTGTTAGGAACTATGGGTTTTTATATTTCTTAACATTGGACGTGATCGTCTCTTACTAGGTTGCTAGCTACCGCTGCAGCCCGGATTTAGGAGCTATGGGTTTTATATTTCTTAACATTGGACGTGATCGTCTCTTACTAGGTTGCTAGCTACCGCTGCAACCCGGATACTTTATATAACCATTCAACAGCTCTTTATGATATTCCGGTGCTTACGGCTCCTTATGTTATATCAATTACAAAAGGTTTCTATATACAGCAGTTTCCTTTAAAGTGAGTCATTACACAGCTCTTTATTATGACCACGAACTATTTGATTTAATACTTAAGTTACTATGGGTTACAGTTCGTTCCTTATTGTAATAATTTTTATATTTCTTAACATTGGACGTGATCGTCTCTTACTAGGTTGCTAGCTACCGCTGCAACCCGGATGATAACAAACAGGAAAAAGCCTACGGCTTTTTCTTCTTTGAAATAGTAAGAGACGAACCTCAAACCATCAAGTAGCTAACTAAGTCCAATGCATGCAATAACTTTTTATTCCAATGATCGTCTTTTAATGTAACATATCACTTACTATGGGAGAGAGATCGTTCTTTACTGTAATTTCGTAAGAAAAAATGATTCTATTTAAAAATAATTTGTTTTATAACTACAAAAAGTTTTTAACCCCATTAATTTGCTTTAAAATGAGCCATTAAACAACTCTCTACGATGTTCCAGTGCCAAGCTATCTGTGGAATTACTAACCTATACTATAATTAAGTGGCGTATAAAATTTAGTATAGGCAAGAGGTCGTTCTTTATTATATTCAATTTAAAATTTAAAAAAGAAACTTGTTTATTTACATTCTAGCTAAAATAATGAAGATAATATTAATGAACCACAGTGTTCAGTTCTTTGGACTTGAGTTCGTTTTTTAACTATAAATACAAACAGGAAAAAGCCTACGGCTTTTTCTTCTTTTAAATAGTAAGAGACGAAACTCAAACAATCAAGTAGCTAACTAAGTCCAATATATGGAATGGTTTGTTATTTCAGTGATCGTCTTTTAATGTAAATAAATACTGTAATCTTAACTATAGTGAAGTTGCGTATAAAAGTTAGTATAGGGAAGAGTTCGATCTTTATTATAATTTTAATGCAAATACAATTAAAATAATCATCTATATAATGATTCATATTATTTATTTCAGATACTATGGACTACAGTTCGTTCCTTAATGTAATAAATACTGTAATCTTAACTATAGTGAAGTTGCCTATGCAAGTTAGTATAGGGAAGAGTTCGATCTTTATTATAATTTGTTTTAATTACAAGAAGTTTTTAACCCCATTAATTTTCTTTAAAATGAGCCATTGAACAACTCTCTACGATGTTCCAGTACCAAGCTATCTATTGAATTACTAACCTATACTATAATTAAGTGGCGTATAAAATTTAGTATAGGCAAGAGGTCGTTCTTTATTATAAAAACCTCTATAATCTTCGAACATTTGAACCTTCTATAATTTATAATGATGTATAATATAAATACTGTAATCCTAACTATAGTGAAGTTGCGTATGCAAGTTAGTATAGGGAAGAGTTCGATCTTTATCATACAGAGGTTTTGGACAAGGCGGTTCTAATGGTGCACTTTTTGTTTTGACCTGACTGCTCTGTTAGGAACTATGGGTTTTTATATTTCTTAACATTGGACGTGATCGTCTCTTACTAGGTTGCTAGCTACCGCTGCAACCCGGATCATTTTAAAGGTAGAACTCTTTCTAATTGATTACAAACAGGAAAAAGCCTACGGCTTTTTTCTTCTTTGAAATAGTAAGAGATTAGCCTCAAACAATCAAGTAGCTAACTAAATCAAATGTATGTATTGGGTTTTTATTCCAACGACCGTCTTTAGTGGAAAATTTTAATATATTGATCTTAAATATAATAACTGTACTAACCTATACTATAGTTAAGTGGCCTATAAAATTTAGTATAGGCAAGAGGTCGTTCTTTATTAAAATTATTAAATTTGGATGAACTTTTACTGCCAGAATGAGAAATGGTGTCTTCTTTCCTCTCATTTGAAGCATCTTTTACTGGAATATTGTCGCCCCTTTACTGAAATCCTTACTGTATTACAAACAGGAAAAATCTTATGGCTTTTTCTTAATTGGAATAGTAAGAGACGACCTGGCTAAAACCTACGATTATGACATCATTGATCAATCTTTAAAATGAAATTATTACCTTATTATAGTTTCTATGGGTTGTAAGTTTGTTCTTTACTGTAATACTAACCTATACTATAATTAAGTTGCGTATAAAATTTAGTATAGGCAAGAGGTCGTTCTTTATTATAAAAAATAATCATCAATATAGTGTTTCATCATCATCAATATAATAATTCCTTCCAATACCTCAGTTGCTATGGGCTACAGTTTATTCTTTAATGTAAAAACAAACAGGAAAAAGCCTACGGCTTTTTATCTTTGAAAGAGACGAACCTCAAACAATAAAGTAGCTAATTAAGTCCAATGTATGCAATGGTTTGTTATTCTAATGATTTTCTTTTAATATGAGTTTTCAAAACATGTTTTTCACTTTTTTTTTGGTTACTATTGGCTCTGGTTCGCCTTTCACTAGGTTGTGTGCCATCTACAGCAATTATGATTTTTCAAAACATATTTTAAACTTTAGTTACTATATGCTTCGGTTTGTCTTTCAATTAATTGCAGCTATAGCTACAACCATCATTTAGAGCTCGTTCTTTACTATATAAAAAATATTAAACTTTTCAGTTAGTAAAGCCTGAAGTTCATTCTTTTTTATAAAATAAATTACAAACAGGAAAAAGCCTACGGCTTTTTCTTTTGGAATAGTAAGAGACGATCCTCAAATAATCAGGCAGCTAACTAGGTTTATAATTTGTTCTTTAACATAAACTTCATTAATCGGATATTTTAATATATGCTATATGGTCTAGAGGTTGGGCTAGCTCTCACCCAGTAGGCTTGAGTTCAATTTCCGTATGAGAAATTTTTACTTGTGATGATTTCTTAAGGAACATAATAAAAATTCCTTAATGTAATAAAATAATTTGTTTTAATTACAAAAGTTTTTTAACCCCATTAATTTCCTTTAAAATGAGCCATTGAACAGCTCTCTACAATGTTCAAGTGCCATGCTATCTGTTGAATTACTAACCTATACTATAATTAAGTGGTGTATAAAATTTAGTATAGGCAAGAGGTCGTCCTTTATTATACAATTGTTGCAAAAGAAAAACCAAACTAATTTTAAAATTTTAAAGTATTTTTCTGATTTAAATTACAAAATTAAAGCTATTGCTGTGACACCATAAATATTTTTGCCGTTTTCAGTTAAATAAAAAAAAGTATTTAAAATTTTCAGGAATTATTCTAGTTTCAGTTGACAAATAAGATATTTTTGTAATTATTTAATAATTTATTTTTTATATTTTAGTTACTATAGGCTAGAGTTTGTTCCTTATTGTAATCTTCAGAAACAACAATATAATTTCATGTTTTTGTATTCACGTCATAGCTCTAATATAAAACTATGATGACATTCAATATTTATCTAGTAGGGTTTCAGACAAGGTAATTCTAATGATGTACTTTTGTTTTGATCTGACTCTATTTTTAGGAGTTTTGTTATATTTCTTAGCATTGGACTGATCATCTCTTACTAGGTTGCTAGCTACTGCTGCAACCCAAATTCACATATATATTTATTTATGAGAGGCAGCCTGGCCGAGTGGTCCAAGGCACTGGTGTTAGCCACCAGTCTCTTCGGAGGCGTGGGTTCAAATCTTACCGCTGGTATACGATTATGTTTGAAAGACTGGAGTGTGAAAAGACATCGAAAATGCAGTTTTTGGTGGAAAAATTTATTCTCTTTTAGAAATAATTTATTTTAGTTACAAAAGGTTTTTAACCCAATTAATTTACTTTAAAATGAGCTATTGAACAACCCTCTACGATGTTCCAGTGCCAAGCTATCTGTGGAAAAGAAAAAAAAAAAAGAAAAAAGAAAAAAATATCCCGTTTGGGGAGAATAACGTGGTTAAAGTCAATTTTCTTGATTTTCAAGCCAATATATTTCCCTTGCTGTTCAAGCCAAGGGACAGAAAGTTTCCTATACAGGGGTTTCGGACAAGGCGGTTTCTAATGGTGTACTTTTTGTTTTGATCTGACTCCTTTGTTAGGAACTATGGGTTTTTTTTTTAACATTGGACGTGATCGTCTCTTTAGGTTGCTAGCTACCGCTGCAACCCAGATAACAGGCCCGAGTTCGATTACGGTGTGGGAAAATTTTTAACTATAATACTTTCGAACGTGAAATTATATTTCTTAACATTGGACGTGATCGTCTCTTACTAGGTTGCTAGCTACCGCTGCATCAACCCAGAGATAACAGGCCCGAGTTCGATTCCCGGTGTGGGAAAATTTTTAACTCTATAATCTTCGAACATTTGAACCTTTTATAATTTATAATGATGTATAATATAAATACTGTAATCTTAACTATAGTGAAGTTGCCTATGCAAGTTAGTATAGGGAAGAGTTCGATCTTTATTATAACTGTGATTACGACAACTCGTACCTATTCCTCAACTCTGGAGCTTATGATGGATCGGGCAACCATGGAGTCGGCTTTATGATTGGTTGCCGTGCGCAAAAACCTCTTCTTGTATGGGATCCAGTGAACCCCAGAATAGCTAGACTATGGCTGAACGGAAGACTATCCAACATCTCTATCGTTACTGCCTACACACCAAAACGAGTGGCAGCGGATGCTGATAAGGAATCCTTCTACACTGATCTGGAGATTATGATACAGATATGCCCCAAATAAGACTTCTTAATTCTAGCAGGGGATTGGAACTCCAGTGTTGGCCCAACAGACCCCAATGTTTGCGATGTCGTTGGCCGGTTTACTTATGGACAGCGCTGCTCTAATGGAGATAGACTACTCCAGTTTGTGAGATCCCATAGCCTTAACATCACCAACACAATGTTACAGCACTAAACCTCTCAAAGGATAGCTTAGCGCTTAAACGATGGCTCCGCAGCTGCAGAAATTTTCCATATATTGATCAGTCAGCATTGGCTTTCCTCAGTCATTGATTCTGGAGCTTACAGAGGAGAGTGCACGGGACATAAATCTGCGGATGCTGATAAGGAATCCTTTTACACTGATCTGGAGATGATATGATGCAGATATGCCCCAAATGAGACTTCTTGATTCTAGCAGGGGATTGGAACTCCAGTGTCGGCCCAACAGACCCCAATGTTTACAATATCGTTGGTCGGTTTACTTATGCACAGCGCTGCTCTAATGGAGATAGACTACTCCAGTTCGTGAGATCCCATAGCCTTAACATCACTAACACCATGTTACAGCACAAAACCTCTCAAAGGATAGCTTAGCGCTTAAACTATGGCTCCACAGCTGCAGAAATTGGCCATATATTGATCAGTCAGCGCTGGCTTCCCTCAGTCATTGATTCTGGAACTTACAGAGGAGAGTGCACGGGACATAAATCTGGAAGTGATCATACGCTTATAGGTGCAAAGATACTCCTGAAGCTGAGTGTGAGGAAGAGGTAACCCCCAAAAAGGAAGTTAGACGTAGACAAAACTGAAAATTCAGTCAGTGAAAGACGACTTCTGCCTGAAACTTACAGAACTAGTTTGTAAGCCTGACAGACTGTGATGAAGATCCTATCACCCTATGGAAACAGTTCCGGGATATTACTGAAAAGCTGGCTGCGAAGTTATCGGCTATGCTCCTGTAAAGCTGAAAAATTATGTCTCAGAAAAAACTGCAAGACTAGTTGAGGCTTGACGACAGGCATCAAACGCATCAACCGCTGTAAAGAAGTCATTACGTAAACATATTAAAACCAGTTTGCATCAGGACTGCCAGCAATTTTGGAATGAGGTTGCCCTAGATATGGAAAAAACAGCCAGAAATAATGACACAAGAAGGTTGTATAGAACACTCAAAGACATAACCAGAAAAAAGTCTCCTATCCCGGTCCTTAAAAGACTATCTACGATGTTCCAGTGCAAAGCTATCTCTGGAAAAGAAAGAAAAAAAAGAAAAAAATATCCCGTTTAGGCAGAATGTTGTAGTAGCTGCCACTTTTCTTGATTTTCAAGCCAATATATTTCCCTTGCTGTTCAAGCCAAAGGGCGGTAAGTTTCCTTTCAAGGGGTTTCGGACAAGGCGGTTCTAATGGTGTACTTTTTGTTTTGATCTGACTCCTTTTTTAGGACCATATGGGTTTTTATATTTCTTAACATTGGACGTGATCGTCTCTTACTAGGTTGCTAGCTACCGCTGCAACCCGGATCTTACTGCCAGAATGAGAAATGGTGTCTTCTTTCCTCTCATTTGAAGCATCTTTTACTGGAATATTGTCGGCCCTTTACTGAAATCCTTACTGTATTACAAACAGGAAAAAGCCTATGGCTTTTTCTTAATTGGAATAGTAAGAGACGACCTGGCTAAAACCTACGATTCTGACATCATTGATCAATCTTTAAATGAAATTATAATCTTATTTTAGTTTCTATGGGTTGTAAGTTTGTTCTTTACTGTAATGGTTTGTTCTTTACTAGGTTTCAGCCATCTCTACAGCCATGACACTGATGGAAATAAAATAATCCCTATTTATGTGTCAGTTAACATGGGCTAGGTGTCGTTCTTTATTGTAATCATCATTGTGATAACTCTCCTTGATCTTTTGTTTGGCTGTCTCAATTTTTGCATGTCTATAATCTTCATCATTGTGATAACACATCTTGCTGTTTTGTTTTGCTCTCTCAATTATTACTTCTCGATACGCCTGGTCGGTTGAATACCTTTGTTTTGCTCTCTCAATTATTACTTCTCGATACGCCTGGTCGGTTGAATACCTTTGTTTTGCTCTCTCAATTTTTACTTCTCGATGCGCCTGGTCGGTTGAATATTTTTGCTTTTCTCTTTTCAAGATACTATCTCTGTTGTTTGTGTAGTACTGTTTTTTTCAACTTGCGTGCGACTTGCTTGATTGAAACCATTATGTAATTATGAATGAGAACATTTTCATCTTTGTAGTTCTTAAGTAGTAATTATGACGTCACAGCGTAATGATTTTGTTGACGTCATAGAGCAATGATATTATTTCATGACGTCTTCAGAAACAACAATATAATTTCATGTTTTTTCTATTCACGTCATAGCTCTAATATAAAACTATGATGACATTCATTATTTATCTAGTAGGGTTTCAGACAAGGTAATTCTAATGATGTACTTTTGTTTTGATCTGACTCTATTTTTAGGAGTTTTTGTTATATTTCTTAGCATTGGACTGATCATCTCTTACTAGGTTGCTAGCTACTGCTGCAACCCAAATTCACATATATATTTATTTATGAGAGGCAGCCTGGCCGAGTGGTCCAAGGCACTGGTGTTAGCCACCAGTCTCTTCGGAGGCGTGGGTTCAAATCTTACCGCTGGTATACGATTATGTTTGAAAGACTGGAGTGTGAAAAGACATCGAAAATGCAGTTTTTGGTGGAAAAATTATTCTCTTTTAGAAATAATTTATTTTAGTTACAAAAGGTTTTTAACCCAATTAATTTACTTTAAAATGAGCTATTGAACAACCCTCTACGATGTTCCAGTGCCAAGCTATCGTGGAAAAGAAAAAAAAGAAAAAAGAAAAAAATATCCCGTTTGGGGAGAATAACGTGGTTAAAGTCAATTTTCTTGATTTTCAAGCCAATATATTTCCCTTGCTGTTCAAGCCAAGGGACAGAAAGTTTCCTATACAGGGGTTTCGGACAAGGCGGTTCTGATGGTGTACTTTTTGTTTTGATCTGACTCCTTTGTTAGGAACTATGGTTTTTATATTTCTTAACATTGGACGTGATCGTCTCTTACTAGGTTGCTAGCTACCGCTGCAACCCGGATAGCTACCACTTATACTCAGATTATGTAATTAATAAGTTGCTAGCTACCGCTGCAACCTAGATATTCTTATTTCTGCTACTATGGGCTAAGGTTCGTTTCTTTCATGTAAAACTAGCAAAACATTTTTTAAGTCTGATCAAGATTTAACTAATGTGTCAAAAGTAAGGTTGCAAGTCGACGATTTTGTTTTGGCCTTATTATAATGGGGTATGTGTTTTGGTGAAATAACAATATGCATATGGTTCTTAAATCATACTTCTTTATGGTCCCATATGGTCTAGTGGCTAGGATAGTTAACTTTCACTCAACAGGCCCGGGTTCGATTCCCGGTGTGGAAAATTTTTTAACTCTATAATCTTCGAACAATTTGAACCTTTTATAATTTATAATGATGTATAATATAAATACTGTAATCTTAACTATAGTGAAGTTGCCTATGCAAGTTAGTATAGGGAAGAGTTCGATCTTTATTATAACTTCTACTAACATCATAAACCATATCTTGTCAAAAGGGTGGAACTGTTACCTGTGTAAAAATAATGTGATAATAGACAGCGATAATTGCGGGAAAAATAAAAAGGATATTGCTAGAAGTTATTACTAAGTAATACAAAGATGAATCGATGAAAAACAAAGTGCCAGCAAACGTTACTACCATTGATCAAACAATCAATGAACCAAATAATAACAAAGATGAAATGCATATTGAACATTTGGATGCCCCCCCCCCCCTGCAACAAAAATGTGTTCACATGACAGTTTTATTTTAGCGTTGAATGCTGACAAGGAGAAGTATTTGAACTATGAAACAAGTACAACTGGTAGCACTATCGGAAACGTATGCGTGCGCTGTCATGACAGCGAGAGTTTTGATTTCTTTCGAGTACCCAAGAATTTCAATTATTCACATTCTGCATATGCGAAAGTATCATTTCCAGAGATGATTGAAATCGAAGAGAATGCCAACATAAAAATAATCGTCGATGATAGAGGACAACTCCTAACTAGTGTTGCTGGTAACACATTACCTACGGATACATCCTTTCGTCGGCTTTCGGGTATTAGCATTCGAAGGAAAGTCAAAAGAAGAAAGACCTACTGTTCTACTAATATCATAAACCATATCTTGTCTACGTGCCGGAATTGTTACATTTGTAAAAATAATGTGATAATAGACAGCGAAATTGCGGGAAAAATAAAAAGGACATTACTAAAAAATATCACTAAGGAATATAAAGATGAATCAATGAAAAACAAAGTGCCAGCAATCTTACTACCATCATTAATCAAACAATCAATGAACCAAATAATACAAAAGACGAAAAGTATATTGAACCTGTCGGTGACATTTCAGTAAAAATTGTGTATGACTAAAAATGGAGTACTGATTATTCTACTAATTACGAACTTAGAGAAGACAATAGCTACAGTATCAAGAGAGAACAAGGTGGAATATTCTATGGGACAGATTCAAAATGTCCAAAGTTGTTCATTGATATTAATAATGTATAATAATGCATCTACTATATTTATATTAATATCATACATGTAATTATTTTATTAAAAATATGTTATCTATTACTTTGTTATATTTTCATTATTGCTAGGGTATGCTAGCGGATTCATAGAACTTTTATTAGAAACAAATACACGTAAATATATGGATTCTGACATACAAACCGACATCAATTTACATGTTTCACTAAGAGAAAAAGTCAACCTGCAACAAGCTTCACGAATAAAAAAACAGCAAGCAACAAGTACCACAAACAAAAAAAACAATCAACATGCAACAACTTCCATTAACAAAATCAGTTTCACGAAGAGAAAAATTAATGCACAAGTTTCGAGAAGAGAATAAACAAAATCACACTGCAACATGTTTTACGAACAAAAGATCATCACTCAACAAGTTCCACGAACATAAATCAGCGTACAACAAGTTCAATAAACAAAACCATTTTTCTCAGTGAGGAAAATCATTGTAGAAGTTTCACAAAGAGAAAAATCAACATTTAACATGAATCACGAATAAAGAAATATGCATGCAATAAGTTCCATGAACAAAATTAGTTTCACTAGGTAGAAAAAAAAATCACCAACAAAATCAGTTTAACGGGGAGACAAATCAGTGTTTGAGTTTCGCGAAGAAAAAAAAATCAGCATGCAACAAGTTTCACGAAGAAAAAATCAGCACACAACAAGTTCCACAAACATAAATCAGCACGGGCAAATTCCAACAATAGCCATCAAATAACATTAACATAACATAACCACCATAACATAACATAACCATGAAACAATATGAACATAACATAATAACAATAACCATCAAATAACATTAACATAACATAACCAACATAGTATAACATCAACATAACATAACCACGAAACAACATCAACATAACATAACAACAAAACTTAACATCAAAATAACTATGAAACGAAATCATCATAACATAACCATCAAACAACATAATATAACAAACATAAAATAACATCAACAAAACATAACAACAATCATGAAACAACATCAACATAACACATCAACAATAGCCATCAAACAACATTAACATAACATAACCAACAATAACCATGTAACAAAATCAGCATAACATAAAAACAATAACCATAAAAACATTAACATAACATCAACATAACATAACATTAACATAACATAACAACAATAACCATGAAACAACATCAACATAACATAAAATCAATAGCCATAAAAACATTAACATAACATCAACATAACATAACATAACATAACAACCATAACCATGAAACAACATCAACATAACATATCAACAATAGCCATCAAACAACATTAACATAACATAATCAACAATAACCATATAACAACATCAACATAACGTAACAACAATAGTCATAAAAAGATTAACATAATATACCTTTAATTAACACAATACTTGTCTTGCTGTATGGTGGGGGGACTGTCTTGTCGAATATATTGACCTATCTCTGTCTCTTTCTGTTTTTTTCTGTCTCTCTATCTCTTTCTGTCTCTTTCTGAAAAAAAAATTGAAAATGTTTCTAGTCTTTTTTCTTAATTTTGCAAAATTTGGCTTTTTGCTATTGTTATTAATAATACTACTACTGTTTCTAATGTTGTTGCTACTAATAATTCTGCTACTACTACTAATTTGAAGACTTTCTTTTAAACTTGTTTTATGTTTGTGGTACTGTAGTCGTAGTCGGTACTGTAGTCGTAGTCGTTGTCCCTAGGATAATACTGAAATCACTTTTGTTAATCCAAGTAGTACAGTAATCGTTAACATTGTTCTTATTTCCGAAACCATGCCCAAGTTCTGGACAACTATATTCATCTTTGCCATGTAGGACCTTAAGGATTACCCAAATCCCTAAGGAATCTGCAAAAATTTCAGCTAAATAGCTGAAATTAATAGAAATTAATAGCTGAAATAAATAGCTGAAAATAGCTGAATCTGCACAAACTTCAGCTAAATAGCTGAAATTAATAGAAATTAATAGCTGAAATAAATAACTGAAAATTAGCTTCAATATCACTATTATCAATATCATTCGTTGTCAAGGAATAGCTTATGTAACGCATCAAGTATCGAAAACCTAACAAAAAAACAATTTTAAAATTTTCAGGTATTTTCCGAGATTAAATTATAAGATTAAAATTATTGCTCAGATACAATAAATGTTTTTGCAGTTTATAACTTTATCGATTCTGTACCTTAACTAAAATAAAATAAAAATTGATTTTTTTCCATTTTTACGAAATCGGATGTGGGATTTAACATGCATTTTCAGACCAAAAATTCAATTTTTTAATATATTTTATTTTTTAGTTAGAATCGCTAAGGTTATTATGTAAACTGTAAAAATATTTATGATATCTGAGCAATAATTTTAATCTTTTCCTTCAAACTAACAAAATACCTGAAAATTTAAAAATTAGTTTAATTTTTTGTTAGGTTATGGTTGAAGTAAAGAACAAACTTACAGCCCATAGTAACTAAAAAAGATTATAATCCGGGTTGCAGCGGTAGCTAGCAACCTAGTAAGAGACAAAATTGAAACATTGGGGGGGGGGGGTAGGGGAAATGCAAAAGTACATCATTAGAGCCACCTACTCCCAGTACAAAAAAAAACAATTTTAAAACTTGCAGGTATTTTCCCAGTTTAAATTATAAGATTAAAAATTATTGCTCAGATACAATAAACGTTTATGCTGTTTATAATTTTATCGATTCTGTACTATAACTAAAATAAAATAAAAATTGATTGTTTTCCATTTTACGAAATCACTCATTAGGTCATATATGGTTATTACATATTTAAAATCATCTAAAAGATCTGATTCTCTTGATGTATCTATTGGTATCAAAATTGGGTTTTTAGAATTTCGGGTACTATTGAGATATATCACTCCTACTATACGATTTTTTTTTTTTTTTTTTTTTTTTTTCAAATAATATGAATTTTTTTTAAACAAGATAAAAGAGACAGGTATTTCTCCTGGAGGAAATGCTAAGAAGGGAAATTTCTTATCTGCTCTCTCTCGAAGTTTGTTCTCGCCATTTCAGCAGGCATTCTCAAGATCGAGTGGTACAGTTTTACATCGTATATCCTGGATAGGGGAAAGAGGTGAAACTGGGGGGGGGGGGGGGTAGGGGAAATGCCAAAACTAGTTTCTTTTCAATTTTGGCTGCGGCAGTTGTGATGACTCTACTGGGAGTAGGTGGCTCTAGTGGTGTACTTTTGCATTCCCCCCCCCCATGTTTCAATTTTGTCTCTTACTAGGTTGCTAGCTACCGCTGCAACCCGGATATGTAAACTTTACTAACCAATATTATAGTTAAATGGCCTATTAAATTTAGTATAGGCAAGAGGTCGTTCCTTATTATAGACCTCAAACAATCGAGTAGCTAACTAAATTCAATGTGTACAATGGTTTGTTATTCCAATGATCGTCTTTTAATGTGATCTACGATGTTCCAGTGCCAAGCTATTTGTCGAAAAGAAATAAAGAAAAAAATATCCCGTTTGTGGAGAATAACGTGGTTAAAGTGAATTCTCTTAATTTTCAAGCCAATATATTTTCTTTGTTATTCAAGCCAAAGGGCGGTAAGTTTCCTTTATAGGGGTTTCGGACAAGGCGGTTCTAATGGTGTACTTTTTGTTTTGGTCTGACTCTTATTTTAGGAGTTAAGGGTTTTTATACTCGTATTTCTTAACATTGGACGTGATCGTCTCTTACTAGGCTGCTAGCTACTGCTGCAACCCGGAACCAGTGCCCATTTAGCTGAGGAGGAAGAAAAAAACGGAAAGAAACAAAATGGCGTTTGTGGAAAATATCGTGGTTAAAGTCAATTTTCTTAATTTTCAAGCCAATATATTTTCTTTGTTATTAAAGCCAAAGGACGGTAAGTTTGCTTTACAGCAGTTTTGGACAAGGAAGTTTAATAGTGCAGTTTTTTGTTTTGATCTGAATCTAATTTCAGGATTTATGGGTTATATTAGTTTTTACTATTGGGCGTGATCTTCTCTTGCTAGGTTTCCTAGCTAACTCTGCAACCCGGATACCGCTGCAACCCAGATCAGCTAAAACCATAAAACTGGTAATTACAAATAGTTTTGTTATTTAATAATGTGCTAATTTGCTATTGTATCAAGTTGTTTAAACATTAAGATAAAATAAAACTCATTTAACCATTGTTAGGATATAATGGCTACCAAACTATGATTATGGCATCATTGATCAATCTTTAACATGAAATATTCTTTACTGTAATGGTTTTTTTTTACTAGGGTTCAGCCGTCTCTACAGCCATGCTACTGATGGAAATTACATAATCCCTATGTATGTTTCATTTAAAATGGGCTAGGTGTCGTTCTTTATTGTAATTCTACTTTTAAAAAGTATTTTATTTTTAAATACAAAAGTGACTAGATGTTGCAATTTCCTTTAAAATGAGCTATTATACAGCTCTCTATGATTTTCCAGTGCCCAGCTAGCTGAGCAGAAAGAAAAAAGCGGAAAGAAAAAAATATCCCGTTTGTGGAGAATAAACGTGGTAAAAGTCAATTTTCTTGATTTTCAAGCCAATATATTTTCTTTGTTATTCAAGCCAAAGGGAGGTAAGTTTCCTTTATAGAGGATTCGGACAAGGCGGTTCTAATGGTGTACTTTTTGTTTTGATCTGACTCTTTTTTTAGGAGTTGGGGGGTTTATATTTCTTGACATTGGAGGTGATCGTCTCTTACTAGGTTGCTAGCTACCGCTGCAACCCGGATTGTTGTGAAATTACAAACAGGAAAAAGCCTATGGCTTTTTCTTAATTGGAATAGTAAGAGACGACCTGGCTACAAACTATGATTATGGCATCATTGATCAATCTTTAACATGAAATGTTCTCTTTACTGTTATGGTTTGTTCTTTACTAGGTTTCAGCCATCTCTACAGCCATAATACTGATGGAAATTACATAATCCCTATTTATGTTTCAGTTAACATGGGCTAGGTGTCGTTCTTTATTGTAACCCAATTAATTTCCTTTAAAATGAGCCATTGAACAACTATCTACGATGTTCTAGGAACAGTGCCAAGCTATCTCTGGAAACAAACAAAAAAAAAATCCCGTTTAGGCAGAATGTTGTAGTAGCTGCCACTTTTCTTGATTTTCAAGCCAATATATTTCCCTTGCTGTTCAAGCCAAGGGACAGAAAGACAAGAAGTACAAAGTTTACTCTACAGGGCCACCATATATCAGTTACTATTGGCGAGAGATCGTTCTTTACTATAATGGTAAAAGTCAATTTTCTTGATTTTCAAGCCAATATATTTTCTTTGTTTATTCAAGCCAAAGGGGAGGTAAGTTTCCTTTATAGAGGATTCGGACAAGGCGGTTCTAATGGTGTACTTTTTGTTTTGATCTGACTCTTTTTTTAGGAGTTGGGGGGTTTTATATTTCTTGACATTGGAGGTGATCGTCTCTTACTAGGTTGCTAGCTACCGCTGCAACCCGGATTTATGGTGAACTATATCGGTCCCTTATGTAAGTTGCTAGCTACCGCTGCAACCCGGATAATAAACTGATTACAAACAGGAAAAAGCCTACGGCTTTTTCTTCTTTAAATAGTAAGATACGAACCTCAAACAATCAAGTAGCTAACTAATTCCAATGTATGCAATTGTTTGTTATTTCAACGATCGTCTTTTAATGTAAAATTACATAATCCATATTTATGTTTCAGTTAACATGGGCTAGGTGTCCTTCTTTATTGTAATTCGTTTCTTTATAATATTTAATGTTCGTTCTTTACTGTAATAAAATTATTAAGCACACAAAATCCCGTGTCGAGTATCTAAAACCTAGCATAAAACAAAACTAATTTTAAAATTTTCAGGTATTTATCTTGTTTGAATTACAAAATTAGTATTATTGGTTAGACACCATAAATATTTTTGCAGTTTAAATAATAAGTTTAGTGATTCTGGACTGAAAACTAAAATAATTGCAATTATGAGACAATAATATGGAGATATGTACTTTACGGGTTACAGGATACAATAATAAATTTGAACTGAGATGAAAAAAAAATTTCTTCCAGGAGACAAAAAGCAAAACTAATTTTAGAATTTTCATGTATTTTTGTTGTTTAAGTTAAAAAATTACTATTACTGATTAGGCATCATAAATATTTTTGCAGTTTACATAATAATTTTAGCGATTAAGCCAAAAAAGAAAATTTTGGTTCCAGGAGTTTCGGTTACTATTGAGACAAGTAGCTATTATTACTATAGAGTTCATTACATGGACTGTTTATTGCTTCAAAAATTCAAATATCTTTGAAAAGACTGCAGTATGAAAATACATCAAAAATGCAATTTTTTTGACAAAATTGATTCTACTTTAAAAAGTATTTTATTTTTAAATACAAAAGTGACTAGATGTTGCAATTTCCTTTAAAATGAGCTATTATACAGCTCTCTATGATTTTTCCAGTGCCCAGCTAGCTGAGCAGAAAGAAAAAAAAGCGGAAAGAAAAAAATATCCCGTTTGTGGAGAATAACGTGGTAAAAGTCAATTTTCTTGATTTTCAAGCCAATATATTTTCTTTGTTATTCAAGCCAAAGGGAGGTAAGTTTCCTTTATAGAGGATTCGGACAAGGCGGTTCTAATGGTGTACTTTTTGTTTTGATCTGACTCTTTTTTTAGGAGTTGGGGGGTTTTATTTCTTGACATTGGAGGTGATCGTCTCTTACTAGGTTGCTAGCTACCGCTGCAACCCGGATTGCTAGCTACCGCTGCAACCCGGATTTTAATGCTATATTATTTTCAAGGATATCAAAAAGAATTTGACATAATTCAATATCCGTCGGATAGAGCTTGCAGATATCAGGGTGACATTGCCAAGTAACCTGCTGCCCAATTTTTGGTTTTGAATGTTTACTCAGATTGTTATAGGTGACTTCAGCCATCATAATTTCCTTGTCAGATCTAGATTCAGAGCATTTTTCAATAGTTGTCTCGTACTTTTCAGGACAGTTTGTTCTACTACACAGAGAATTTTTTGCCAAATATTCAGAAGAACTAAAAGAACTGTTTTAAAACAAAGTTAGAAATGCTTTTTTCTTGAGTCGGTGTTCCAGGAATTTGTTCTAAATCATTAGTCTTACAAACACATTTACTAATAACCCTAACAGGCTCGTTTTTCGCCATAATTGAAAAACATTGCTTTTCCTTCGCTGTTGATAGGTATGCTTGTATATATATTTTTATTGCTGCTACATAAACTGCAATTGCTCCTTCCAAAATTAATATACGAATTTTCAAAGAAGTACGCCTCCGTATATTCACTGTGTTGTCGAAAATTTTCCATTGCATCTATATAAACTGTTCCGCAGTTGCCAATCCATACCTTGGAAGCTTTTCGTTAAACTGACAACATTTCTTTTGGATATTACTGTGAAGCTTTGCCAAAGAATTTCTAGCCGACTTTTTCAAACAGCCGCCGCTCTTTCAAAGAGAATTTTAATCTGTAATTTTGAATACTTTTCGTGATCCCGATAAAACATGCGTAAAATCTTTCTCAATTTACAAAGATCAGCCTGCATTTTTGCCATCTTCTTGTATTTCTGAATGTAATTTTTCCCTTTGTCCTTATGCGTTCTTCGGTACAACCTCGCAGAGAATTTAATTTTTTCATTATAGATTTTGTCACCCCAGTAACGCTCCTTGATCTTTTGTTTGGCTGTCTCAATTTTTACTTCTCGATACACCAGGACGGTTGAATACCTTTGCTTTTGGTTTTTCTTATATTTGATGCAGTAATCTTCATCATTGTGATAACTCTCCTTGAACTTTTGTTTGGCTGTCTCAATTTTTGCATGTCTATAATCTTCATCATTTTGATAACACATCTTGCTGTTTTGTTTTGCTCTCTCAATTTTTACTTCTCGATACGCCTGGTCGGTTGAATACCTTTGCTTTTCTCTCTTCGAGATACTATCTCTGTTGTTTGTGTAGTACTGTTTTTTTAACTTGCGTGCAGCTTGCTTGATTGAAACCGTTATGTAATTATGAATGAGAACATTTACAGTTCTGACGCTTCTTATATAGTAATTATGATGTCACGGCGTAATGATTTTATTGACGTCATAGCGCAATGATATTATTTCATGACGTCTTCAGAAACCACAACATAATATCGTGTTTTTCTATTCACGTCATAGCTCTAATATAAAACTATGACGACATTCATTATTTATCTAGTAGGGTTTCAGACAAGGTAGTTCTAATGATGTACTTTTGTTTTGATCTGACTAATTTTTAGGAGTTTTTGTTATATTTCTTAGCATTGGACTGATCGTCTCTTACTAGGTTGCTAGCTACTGCTGCAACCCAGATTCACATATATTATTTATGAGAGGCAGCCTGGCCGAGTGGTCCAAGACACTGGTGTTGGCCACCAGTCTCTTCGGAGGCGTGGGTTCAAATCTTACCGCTGGTATAATGTTTGAAATACTGCAGTGTGAAAAGACATCGAAAATGCAGTTTTTGGTGGAAAAATTTATTCTCTTTTAGAAATAATTTATTTTAGTTACAAAAAGTTTTTAACTCATTAATTTCCTTTAAAATGAGCTATTGAACAACTCTCTACGATGTTCCAGTGCTAAGCTATCTCTGGAAAAGAAAGAAAAGAGAAAAAAATATCCCGTTTGTGGAGAATAACGTGGTAAAAGTCAATTTGCTTGATTTAAAGCCAATATATTTTCTTTGTTATTCAAGCCAAAGGGCGGTAAGTTTCCTTTATAGAGGTTTCGGACAAGGCGGTTCTAATGGTCTACTTTTTGTTTTGATCTGACTCCTCTGTTAGGAACTATGGGTTTTTATATTTCTTAACATTGGACGTGATCGTCTCTTACTAGGTTGCTAGCTACCGCTGCAACCCGGATACTAGGTTGCTAGCTACCGCTGCAACCCGGATACTTCAATTATAATGGGTTAAAGTTTGATCTTAAATGTAAAATCCCTTAGTTAAATTATATAGAATATTTTTGCAATTACCAGTTTTTTGCTCTTAACGCAATTGAATTTCTTTTCATACTGCATCCTATTCAAAGATATTTGATATCTGCGTGCACTCGGCACGCGGCAGGATATAGATTCTTTGTATGGACCTACCTAAAATATTGATGATAATATGGATGAACCACAGGGCTCAGTTCCTTTTGGCTTGAGTTCACTCTTTACTCTAACATTTGTAATGTACTAGATCGATCCCTTATGTAATTTTTCAAGCAAAATATTTTCCTTTTTATTCTAGCCAAGGAACGTTAAGCTATATAGAGGTTTTGGACAAGGCGGTTCTAATAGTATACTTTTTGTTTTGATCTGAGTCTTTTTTCTGGAGTTATGGGTTACTTTAGTTTTTAATATGGGGAGCAATCGTCTCTTACTAGGTTGCCAGCTACATTTTTTTCCCTTTCTTCAGTTTTTCGTATGTTATGCATAGCCACGATTTTACTGGCCCAATTCCTAGTGTGTCATGCCTGATGTACGTACACCAGGAGATCAGATGTGTAGCCCCATTTACCTAACTAATGTAATATGTAAGAGCAGCACTTGACGAAAAGCATTCTTTTTACCAATCTTTGAACTATGGCCTTCTTCAGAGCTTCTTTGCACCAACAGCTCTCCAGCCACCAATTTTCTCGAGTTAATGCATTTTAATATCAACTTTTCATCTGACAGTGCTTCTTCGGAACTTTTTTGTACGGAGGCTTCTCCAACCTTATGCTCCTTTGTTGTTTCATCAATTCAACTTCAGTTTCTTCAGCTGGACTTACTTTGATTACAGCTGTTTGGATAGAGCCTCAATATCAGTGCTTTCTGGTATTACTAGGTTGCAAGCTACCGCTGCAACCCGAATTCCATGCTTGGTTTTAGCTACATCTGATGAAACTTACATTCTTAATTATAATAAATCCAAAACAAACCCAGAAAACTAGGAAGAACTGTTTAACAATGGTCTCAAACTATTCAATGTTGTCAAAACGTGGAAAAATTGTAAATAAAGAAAGGTTATTTACACATTCAAAGACGAAAATTAAAGCAACGATAAATTATAATTCTTATTATTGAAGCTCTGCTGAAACAGAAACCAAAAAAGTGAAAAATTAACGCTTGCAATAAATGAAGTATAAAAGAAAATAATAAGACGATATCTTGGTGTTTCAATAAAATTTAATCTCTGTATATTGTATTCATGTACTGATTCAATTGCTTTTTCATATTTATACTCCCAGTTTTTTGCTTCTCCAAGCGTTGATCGTTACCAGAGATTTGGAATTCTTTGAGAGATTTCAAAGCGCTTTGTATGTCTTGTCGAGCTCTTCTTACTTTCGATAATATTTCAGGATAATATGTGCTTAAAATATCTTTATCAAGCAAATCTTGAATTGTTTCTAATTCTTTTATTTTATTGTATATATTCAAGAATGCCTTGTTTTCTGTGGGATTAACTTTCTTAACTTTCGAATCCTGTGAAAAGAGTAGTTCACGAACAGTAGTAGTAGGAGTCAGAGCAGTAGGAGCATCTATAGGAGTAGCAGTAGTAGTTTTCAAAAGAGTAGTAGTAGTAGCAGGAGTATGATTATTATGATTATTAGCAATAAGATTAGATGTATTCGTTGGTGCGGTAGCAGGTGTAATAGCAGGTGCCGTAGTAGAAGGTGTAGGTATAGTAGTTGTAGCTTTAGTAGTTGGTGTAGGTGGAATAGTTTTAGCTGAAGTGGAGGTAGCTGTAGTAGTAGGTGTAATAATAGGTGTAGGGGAAGTTGAGGTAGCTGAAATAGTGGTAGCTGTAGTGGTAGGTGCACTAGCAGTTGTAGTTTCACTAGAAAGTGCAGTGGGAGCTGTAGGTGAAGTAGTGTTAGCTGAAGTGGTGGCAGCGGTAGTTGTAGGTGAACTAGTAGTAGCATTAGTAGTGGCAGCGGTAGTAGTAGTAGGTGAACTAGTAGTAGCAGTAGTAGGTGCACTAGAAGTTGTAGTAGAAACTGTTGTAGTAGCTCTAGTACCAGGTGTAGTTGGTGTAAACGGTAGAAGCGGGTAGAGTAGTGTTAGCTGAAGAGGTGGTAGCTGTAGTTGGTAAAACCTCATTTTTGCATGCATCGAATTCCTCCTTACTACAGTTTTCACATATTGTTATTTGACATACATTATAAGACGAATAACGCTTTAATCTTGTATTGCAATTTTGATCTTTTTTTTTGCATTTAAATCCAATATTGTCAACATCATAAATAGCTCCCATTTGACATTTTCCTTCATAATCATCAAACCAGAAAACTTTTTCTCCTCAGAAAATTTCTGCTTCAGCCATATTATATTTATCAAATTACAGACCTCAACCATGTCGTTGGGATTCTTCCTTTTGGTTTTCCATATCCATTACATGTACTACTTAACTCTCTGTAATTATATTCATTTTCTTCGGAGAACAAATAACAAATACAGTCCTTTTTCTCCACACTTGTAAAATATGATTTATGTCGATCCGTTAGGAAAAATTTCCACGTACAAAGTATTGAAATTCTTTTTTTTATAACAAAAATCATGATTCATTTTATGAAATACAGGAGATGCTACTTTTATAGAAATCAGTACCATTAATAGTAATTTCATTACTAGTCTAGGCAATAATGTGTATTCATTCTATTTCATCAATTAGCAAAAGAAAAACCAAACTAATTTTAAATTTTTAAAGTATTTTTCTGGTTTGAATAAAAAAAATTAAAATTATTGTTCAGACATCATAAATATTTTTGCAGTTTGCAGTTGAATGAAATTATTAAATTTAAATTTTTTCAGGAAATATTGTTAGTTTCAATTAACAAATAATTTTTTTGTGAAAACCCCCCCAAAAATTACTTCATTTACATTATATAAAAAAAAACTGTATTGACAAACACCATTTACAATGAACTACATCGGTCCTTTTTGTAATTTTGTAAACTGCAGAAATATTAACAGTATCAGAGTAATTGCGTTAGTGTTTCAATTCAATCTAGAAAATACCTAAAAAAATTTAAATTAGTTCTATTTCTTGTTTGGTAAAAGTGACTTGATACAAAAGGAAAGTTCTTAAAGATAAAATGGATTATAAGATGAAACAGATTCTCTGTTAAGTGAAACAGAAAGTCGTTCAATTTAGAGAGAGAGAGGGGGAGAGAGAGAGAGAGAAAGAGATAGAGAGAGAAGAGAGAGAGAGAGAGAGAGAGAGAGAGAGAGAGAGAGAGAGAGAGAGAGAGAGAGAGAGAGAGAGAGAGTGAAAGGAAGAGAGAGAGAGCGACAGAGACAGAGAGAGAGAGAGAGAGAGAGAGAGAGAGAGAGAGAGAGAGAGAGAAAGAGAATGAGAAAGTATGCGAGAGAGGCAGAGAGAGAAAGACATGGATGGAGACGTAAACATGGCTCCAATACCTTATATATAAACAATATATTTAATTGTTTTTTCGAGCCAAGGGACAGTTAGTTTCCAATACAGGGGCATTTGAAAATGCAGTTCTAGTAATATACTTCGTTTCTCTGGTCTTTGGAGTTTTAACCCGATTAAATTCATTTATAATGAGCTATTGAACTGATCTCTACGATGTTCGAGTGCCAAGCAATCTTTAGAAAAGAAAAAGAAAATAAAAAAAAAAGATCCCGTTTATGCAGAATGCTGCAGTAACTGCCACTTTTCTTGATTTTCAAGCCAATATATTTCTCTTGCCGTTTCAAGTCAAGGGACAGGAAGTTTCCTATATAGTTGTTTTGAACAAGGTGGTTATAACAGTATATTTTTTTTTGATCTGACTCTCTTTTTAGGAATTATTGGTTATATATTTACCAACATTGGGCGTGATCATATCTTAATAGGTTGCTTGCTACCGCTGCAAACCGGATGTACTATCTTAACTTTTAGTTACTATTTTCTGCGGTTTTTTCCTTACTAGGTTTCAGCTATACACGATGAAGCTTATAGTCCCCATTTGTAATTAACTGTATCTATCCTTTATGTAAAAAAAAATATCCCGTTTAGGCAGAATGTTGTAGTAGCTGCCACTTTTCTTGATTTTCAAGCCAATATATTTCCCTTGCTGTTCAAGCCAAGGGACAGAAAGTTTACTATACAGGGGTTGCGGAAAAGGCGGTTCTAATGGTGTTTTTTTTTGTTTTGATCTGACTCCTTTGTTAGGAACTATGGGTTTTTATATTTCTTAACATTGGACGTGATCGTCTCTTACTAGGTTGCTAGCTACCACTGCAACCCGGATTGCTAGCTACCGCTGCAACCCGGATATTTAAAGTTCATTATATACAGTTCGTTACCACGAACTGTTTGATTATAATTAACCAGAACAATTCCTTATATAATTTTTTGTGTATTAACGAAATTATCATCATGTCTGATATGTAACTTATATGTGATGTGTCTTCGGTAGTCTAATGGTAAGCATACACACTTGTCAGGTGTAAAAATGGGTTTCGATTCCCCGTCGGGGAGAATTTTTAATATGTTTGAATTAAAATTAATATCTTTTAAATTTAAAATTTTAAAAATAAACTCGTTTTAGTTACATCCTAGCTAAAATACTCAAGACAATATAAATGAGCCACAGGGTAAAGTTTCTCTGGGCTTGAGTTCATTCTTTACTAAGTTATTACTAGGTTTTAGTCTCCTTACTTATGGGTTTTTCTATTTATTCTTTACTTTAAAAATATCGATCCTTTATGTAATTAGCCACCAGTCTCTTCGGTGGTGTGGGGTTCAAATATTACCTCTGGTATACGATTATGTTTGAAAGACTGCAGTGTGAAAAGACATCAAAAATGCAGTTTTTGGTGGAAAAATTTATTCTCTTTTAGAAATAATTTATTTTAGTTACTATAGATTTTTAACCCAATTAATTTCCTTTAAAATGAGCCATTGAACAACTATCTACGATGTTACAGTACCAAGCTATCTCTGGATAAAAAAGAAAAAAAAAAAGAAAAAAAATATCCCGTTTAGGCAGAATGTTGTAGTAGCTGCCACTTTTCTTGATTTTCAAGCCAATATTTTCCCCTTGCTGTTCAAGCCAAGGGGACAGAAAGTTTACTATACAGGGGTTTCGGACAAGGCGGTTCTAATGGTGTACTTTTTGTTTTGATCTGGCTCCTTTGTTAAGAGCTATGGGTTTTTATATTTCTTATAAAAACCCCCGATATCGCCTAGAGTTAGCCTCCGATATCGCCTAGAGTTAGTTCTTTACCATATCGTAACAATTTGTTTTATATTAATTATTAATTTAGTTAATTACAAAAGGTTTTCTATATACAGCAGTTTCCATTAAAATGATCCATTACACAGCTCTTTATTATGACCATAAACTGTTTGATTTAATACTTAAGTTACTATGGGTTCAGTTCGTTCCTTATTGTAATTATTATAAATGTATTCATGAATGAGACCTTTTGCAGTTTTGACGTTTCTTATATAGTAATTATGACGTCACTGCATCAAAAATACAGTTTTTTATTGAAAAAATTTATTCTCTTTTAAAAATAATTTATTTTAGTTACTATAGATTTTTAACCCAATTAATTTCCTTTTTAAAATGAGCTATTGAACAACCCTCTACGATGTTCCAGTGCCAAGCTATCTCTGGATACAAAAAAAGAAAAAAAAAAAAAAGAAAAAAAGAAAAAAATATCCCGTTTGGGGAGAATAACGTGGTAAAAGTCTATTTTCTTGATTTTCAAGCCAATATATTTTCTTTGTTATTCAAGCCAAAGGGCGGTAAGTTTCCTTTATGGAGGATTTGTACAAGGCGGTTCTAATGGTGTACTTTTTGTTTTGATCTGACTCTTTTTTTAGGAGCTACGGGTTTTTATATTTCTTAACATTGGAGGTGATCGTCTCTTACTAGGTTGCTAGCTAACCGCTGCAACCCGGATCACAAGACATCTTAGTAGCAATCCTTACGCGTGCTCGAGCTTTATTGCGTTTGGTGGCATTTTTATATCTCTTTTAAATAAACTTTTCTTATATTTCAGGATGTTAGCTTTATTTTTTGTGTAGTAAAGTTTTCTATTAGTAGAAATTTGGATTGTTCTATTTTGATATTGTTTTAGGTTATTCTTTCTTTTTTTCCACTCGCGTGAGACCATATTTTTTCAAGATTTAAAATTATTAAGCACACAAAATCCCGTGTCGAGTATCTAAAAACCTAGCATAAAACAAAACTAATTTTAAAATTTTCAGGTATTTATCTTGTTTTGAATTACAAAATTAGTATTATTGGTTAGACACCATAAATATTTTTGCAGTTTAAATAATAAGTTTAGTGATTCTGGACTGAAAACTAAAATAATTGCAATTATGAGACAATAATATGGAGATATGTACTTTACGGGTTACAGGATACAATAATAAATTTGAACTGAGATGAAAAAAAAATTTCTTCCAGGAGACAAAAAGCAAAACTAATTTTAGAATTTTCATGTATTTTTGTTGTTTAAATTAAAAAATTACTATTACTGATTAGGCATCATAAATATTTTTGCAGTTTACATAATAATTTTAGCGATTAAGCCAAAAAAGAAAATTTTGGTTCCAGGAGTTTCGGTTACTATTGAGACAAGTAGCTATTATTACTATAGAGTTCATTACATGGACTGTTTTATTGCTTCAAAATTCAAATATCTTTGAAAAGACTGCAGTATGAAAATACATCAAAAATGCAATTTTTTTGACAAAATTGATTCTACTTTAAAAAGTATTTTATTTTTAAATACAAAAGTGACTAGATGTTGCAATTTCCTTTAAAATGAGCTATTATACAGCTCTCTATGATTTTCCAGTGCCCAGCTAGCTGAGCAGAAAGAAAAAAGCGGAAAGAAAAAAAAAATATCCCGTTTGTGGAGAATAACGTGGTAAAAGTCAATTTTCTTGATTTTCAAGCCAATATATTTTCTTTGTTATTCAAGCCAAAGGGAGGTAAGTTTCCTTTATAGAGGATTCGGACAAGGCGGTTCTAATGGTGTACTTTTTGTTTTGATCTGACTCTTTTTTTAGGAGTTGGGGGGTTTTATATTTCTTGACATTGGAGGTGATCGTCTCTTACTAGGTTGCTAGCTACCGCTGCAACCCGGATGCCATCTTCTTGTATTTCTGAATGTAATTTTTCCCTCTGTCCTTATGCGTCTTCTCGGTACAACCTCGCAGAGAATTTAATTTTTTCATTATAGATTTTGTCATCCCAGTAACGCTCCTTGATCTTTTGTTTGGCTGTCTCAATTTTTGCTTCTCGATACACCTGGACGGTTGAATACCTTTGCTTTTGGTTTTTCTTATATTTGATGCGGTAATCTTCATCATTGTGATAACTCTCCTTGATCTTTTGTTTGGCTGTCTCAATTTTTGCATGTCTATAATCTTCATCATTGTGATAACACATCTTGCTGTTTTGTTTTGCTCTCTCAATTATTACTTCTCGATACGCCTGGTCGGTTGAATACCTTTGTTTTGCTCTCTCAATTATTACTTCTCGATACGCCTGGTCGGTTGAATACCTTTGTTTTGCTCTCTCAATTATTACTTCTCGATACCCCTGGTCGGTTGAATACCTTTGTTTTGCTCTCTCAATTTTTACTTCTCGATGCGCCTGGTCGGTTGAATATTTTTGCTTTTCTCTGTTCAAGATACTATCTCTGTTGTTTGTGTAGTACTGTTTTTTCAACTTGCGTACGACTTGCTTGATTGAAACCATTATGTAATTATGAATGAGAACATTTTTCATCTTTGTAGTTCTTAAGTAGTTAATTATGACGTCACAGCGTAATGATTTTGTTGACGTCATAGAGCAATGATATTATTTCATGACGTCTTCAGAAACAACAATATAATTTCATGTTTTTCTATTCACGTCATAGCTCTAATATAAAACTATGATGACATTCATTATTTATCTAGTAGGGTTTCAGACAAGGTAATTCTAATGATGTACTTTTGTTTTGATCTGACTCTATTTTTAGGAGTTTTGTTATATTTCTTAGCATTGGACTGATCATCTCTTACTAGGTTGCTAGCTACTGCTGCAACCCAAATTCAACATATATATTTATTTATGAGAGGCAGCCTGGCCGAGTGGTCCAAGGCACTGGTGTTAGCCACCAGTCTCTTCGGAGGCGTGGGTTCAAATCTTACCGCTGGTATACGATTATGTTTGAAAGACTGGAGTGTGAAAAGACATCGAAAATGCAGTTTTTGGTGGGGAAAAATTTATTCTCTTTTAGAAATAATTTATTTTAGTTACAAAAGGTTTTTAACCCAATTAATTTGCTTTAAAATGAGCTATTGAACAACCCTCTACGATGTTCCAGTGCCAAGCTATCTGTGGAAAAGAAAAAGAAAAAAAAAGAAAAAGAAAAAAGAAAAAAATATCCCGTTTGGGGAGAATAACGTGGTTAAAGTCAATTTTCTTGATTTTCAAGCCAATATATTTCCCTTGCTGTTCAAGCCAAGGGACAGAAAGTTTCCTATACAGGGGTTTCGGACAAGGCGGTTCTAATGGTGTACTTTTTGTTTTGATCTGACTCCTTTGTTAGGAACTATGGGTTTTTATATTTCTTAACATTGGACGTGATCGTTTCTTACTAGGTTGCTAGCTACCGCTGCAACCCCGGAAAATATAGTTAAGTGGCCTATAAAATTTAGTATAGGAAAGAGGTCGTTCTTTATTATAATAATTGATCTAACCATTATGTATTCATGAATGAGACCATTTGCAGTTTTGACGTTTCTTATATAGTAATTATGACGTCACTGCATCAAAAATGCAGTTTTTGGTGGAAAAATTTATTCTCTTTTAGAAATAATTTATTTTAGTTACAAAAGGTTTTTAACCCAATTAATTTCCTTTAAAATGAGCTATTGAACAACCCTTTACGATGTTCCAGTGCCAAGCTATCTGTGGAAAAGAAAAAGAAAAAATAAGATAAGAAAAAAATATCCCGTTTGGGGAGAATAACGTGGTAAAAGTCTATTTTCTTGATTTTCAAGCCAATATATTTTCTTTGTTATTCAAGCCAAAGGGCGGTAAGTTTCCTTTATGGAGGATTTGGACAAGGCGGTTCTAATGGTGTACTTTTTGTTTTGATCTGACTCTTTTTTTAGGAGCTACGGGTTTTATATTTCTTAACATTGGAGGTGATCGTCTCTTACTAGGTTGCTAGCTACCGCTGCAACCCGGATTAAATAATAAGTTTAGCGATTCTGGACTGAAAACTAAATAATTACAATTATAAGACAATAATATGGAGATACGTACTTACGGGTTACAAACCAAAAAAAAAAAGTTTGGTTCCAGGATACAATAATAACTTTGAACTGAGATGAAAAAAATTTTTCTTCCAGGAGACAAAAAGTAAAACTAATTATAAAATTTTCATGTATTTTTGTTGTTTAAATTAAGAACTTACTATTAGTGATTAGGCATCATAAATATTTTTGCAGTTTACATAATAATTTTAGCGATTAAGCCAAAAAAGAAAATTTTGATTCCAGGAGTTTCGGTTACTATTGAGACAAGTAGCTATTATTACTATAGAGGTCATTACCATGAACTGTTTGATTGCTTAAAAATTCAAATATCTTTGAAAAGACTGCAGTATGAAAATACATCAAAAATGCAATTTTTTTTGACAAAATTGATTCTATTTTAAAAAGTATTTTATTTTTAATTACAAAAGGCACTAGATGTTGCAATTGCCTTTAAATGAGCTATTATACAGCTCTCTATGATTTTCCAGTGCCCAGCTAGCTGAGGAGGAAAAAAAAAAAAAGCGATAAGAAAAAATATCCCGTTTGTGGAGAATAACGTGGTAAAAGTCAATTTTCTTGATTTTCAAGCCAATATATTTTCTTTGTTATTCAAGCCAAAAGGCGGTAAGTTTCCTTTATAGAGGATTCGGACAAGGCGGTTCTAATGGTGAATTTTTGTTTTGATCTGATTCTTTTTTTAGGAGTTGGGGGGTTTTTATATTTCTTAACATTGGAGGTGATCGTCTCTTACTAGGTTGCTAGCTACCGCTGCAACACGGATAAAATAATGAAGATAATATGAATGAGCCACAGTGTTCAGTTTCTTTGGAATTGAGTTCTTTTTTAACTATAAATACAAACAGGAAAAAGCCTACGGCTTTTTCTTCTTTTAAATAGTAAGAGACGAAACTCAAACAATCAAGTAGCTAACTAAGTCCAATGTATGGAATGGTTTGTTATTTCAGTGATTGTCTTTTAATGTAATAATTTTGAATACTTTTCGTGATCCTGGTAAAACATACGTAAAATATTTCTCAATTTACGAAGATCAGTCTGCATTTTTACCATCTTCTTGTATTTCTGAATGTAATTTTTCCCTTTGTCCTTATGTGTTCTACGGTACAACCTCGCAGAGAATTTAATTTTTTCATTATAGCTTTTGTCACCCCAGTATCTACCCATTATTCTGGTAGCAACTTTTTTCTTATGTTTGTTTCGGTAATCTATATCGTTATCATACAGTTCCTTGCTCTTTTGTTTGGCTTTCTCAATTGTTTCATGTCTATAAACTTCATCATTATAATAACGCTGTTTGTCACTATCAATTTTTGCTTGTCTATAAACTACATCATTATAATAAACGCTGTATGTCACTATCAATGTTTTAAGTCACGTCACTCATTAGGTCATATATGGTTATTAGTAAAAAATAGGTTTTAGATATTACATCATTTCACTTATTACGTCATATATGGTTATTAGTAGATAATCGGTAAAATATTCGTTCTTTATTATAATAATAGAGTTCGTTCTTTATTATTTATAAAAAAAATTAAGTTTTCCGTAAAAAATAATTAATTTAAAAGAAAATTAAGTAAAAATAGCACTAGATCTAGAGATTTCCTTTAAAATGAGCCATTGAACAACTCTCTACAATGTTCCAGTGCCAAGCTATCTGTGGAAAAGAAGAAGAAGAAGAAAGAAAGAAAAAATATCCCGTTTGTGGGATATTTTTCTTGGCCGAGTGGTCTAAGGCGCTGGTGTTAGTCACTAGTCTCTTCGAAAATATGGTTTCAAATCCTACCACTGGTATACGATTATGACGTCATTGATCAATCTTTAATATGAAATATGCGATTTTTCGTAAAAACTGATTCTATTTTAAAAAATACATTGTTTTAAGTACAAAAAGCTTTTAACACAATTAATTTCCTTTAAAATGAGCCATTGAACAACTCTCTACGATGTTCCAGTGCCAAGCTATCCGTGGAAAAGAAGAAGAAAAGAAAAAATATCCCCTTTGTGGAGAATAACGTGGTAAAAGTCAATTTTCTTGATTTTCAAGCCAATATATATTCTTCGTTATTCAAGCCAAAGGACGGTAAGTTTTCCTTATAGGAATTTTGGACAAGGCGATACTAATGGTGTATTTGTATTTTTTGTTTTGATCTGACTCTTTTTTTAGGAGTTATGGGTTTTTATATTTCTTAACATTGGACGTGATCGTCTCTTACTAGGTTGCTAGCTACCGCTGCAACCGGATAAAGAACGACACCTTGCCCATGTTAACTAAAACATAAATAGGGATTATGTAATTTCCAATAGTATCATGGCTGTAGAGATGGCTGAAACCTAGTTACAATAAAAAACGATCATTGGAATAACAAAAATTGCATACCTTTGGAATTAGCTAGCTACTTGATTATTTGAGACTCGTCTCTTACTATTTAAAAGAAGAAAAAGCCGTAGGCTTTTTCCTGTGTGTAGTCAGTTTATTATCATAGGCAGCGCGCTAGCACTGCCTGAGTAAAGAACGATGTGGGCACAATGTGTTTTTTTTTCCGGGTTGCAGCGATAGCTAGCAACCTAGTAAGAGACGATCACGTCCAATGTTAAGAAATATAAAAACCCATAGTTCCTAACAAAGGAGTCAGATCAAAACAAAAAGTACACCATTAGAACCTCCTTGTCCGAAAGCCCTGTATAGGAAGCTTTCTGTCCCTTGGCTTGAACAGCAAGGGAAATATATTGGCTTGAAAATCAAGAAATTGACTTTAACCACGTTATTCTCCCAAACGGGATATTTTTTTTCTCTTTTCTTTTTTTTTATTTTCCACAGATAGCTTGGCACTGGAACATCGTAGAGGGTTGTTCAATAGCTCATTTTAAAGGAAATTAATTGGGTTAAGAATCTAGAGTAACTAAAATAAATTATTTCTAAAAGAGAATAAGTTTTTTTCCACCAAAAACTGCATTTTTGATGTCTTTTCACACTGCAGTCTTTCAAACATAATCGTATACCAGCGGTAAGATTTGAACCCACGCCTCCGAAGAGACTGGTGGCTAACACCAGTGTCTTGGACCACTCGGCCAGGCTGCCTCTCATAAATAAATATATATGTGAATTTGGGTTGCAGCAGTAGCTAGCAACCTAGTAAGAGACGATCAGTCCCATGCTAAGAAATATAACAAAACTCCTAAAAATAGAGTAAGATCAAAACAAAAGTACATCATTAGAACTACCTTGTCTGAAAACCCTACTAGATAAATAATGAATGTCGTAGCTTTATATTAGAGCTATGACGTGAATAGAAAAACACGAAATTATATTGTTGTTTCTGATGACGTCATGAAATAATATCATTGCGCCTTGACGTCAATAAAAATCATTACGCCGTGACGTCATAATTACTACTTAAGAACGACACAGATGTAAATTCTCTCATTCTTGATTAGAATAATGGTTAGATCGAAGCAAGCTATACGCAATTTGAAAAAAACAGTACTACACAAACAACAGAGATAGTATCTCTGTTGTTTTCAACTTCTCAGTGAAAAGAGAAAAGCAAAGGTATTCAACCGACCAGGCGCATCGAGAAGTAAAAATTGAGAGAGCAAAACAAAGGTATTCAACCGACCAAGCGTATCGAGAAGTAATAATTGAGAGAGCAAATCAAAGGTATTCAACCGACCAGGCGTATCGAGAAGTAATAATTGAGAGAGCAAAACAAAACAGCAAGATGTGTTATCACAATGATGAAGATTATAGACATGCAAAAATTGAGACAGCCAAACAAAAGATCAAGGAGCGTTACAGGGGTGACAAAATCTATAATGAAAAAATTAAATTCTCTGTGAGGTTGTACCGAAGAACGCATAAGGACAAAGGGAAAAATTACATTCAGAAATACAAGAAGATGGCAAAAATGCAGGCTGATCTTTGTAAATTGAGAAACATTTTACGCATGTTTTATCGGGATCATAAAAAGTATTCAAAATTACAGATTAAAATTCTCTTTGAAAGAGCGGATGCTGTTGAAAAGTCGGCTAAAAATTCCTTGGCAAAGCTTCATAGTAATATCCAAAAGAAATGTTGTCAGTTTAACGAAAAGCTTCCAAGGTATGGATTGGCAACTGCGGAACAGTTTATAGATGCAATGGAAAATGTTCGACAACACAGTGAATATACGGAGGCGTACTTCTTAGAAAATTCGTATATTAATTTTGGAAAGAGCAATTGCAGTTTATGTAGCAGCAATAAAAATATATATACAAGCATACCTATCAACAGCGAAGGAAAAGCAATGTTTTTCAATTATGGCGAAAACGAGCCTGTTAGGGTTATTAGTAAATGTGTTTGTAAGACTAATGATTTAGAAACAAATTCCTGGAACACCAACTCAAGAAAAAAGCATTTCTAACTGTGTTTTAAACAGTTCGTTTAGTTCTACTGAATATGTGGCAAAAAATTCTCTGTGTAGTAGAACAAACTGTCCTGAAAAGTACGAGACAACTATTGAAAAATGCTCTAAAACTAGATCTGACAAGGAAATTATGATGGCTGAAGTCACCTATAACAATCTGAGTAAACATTCAAAACCAAAAATTGGGCAGCAGGTTACTTGGCAATGTCACCCTGATATCTGCAAGCTCTATCCGACGGATATTGAATTATGTCAAATTCTTTTTGATATCCTTAAAAATAATATAGCATTAAAATTTTCAACTGACAAAGTGGTTAATTTCTACCTTGGCGGCTTGGATTATTGTGAAATCAATTACAGGGACACAAGAAAGCATGGGCATTCGTTATACTGTAGCCCAAATGAGGGATGTCAGAGCTATTTGCGTTTCTCTAAGGGCACTAGCTCCACATTTTCCTGTCTTGAACTGTTTCATTAATAGCGTATATAAGGCAGTATCAAAATGTAAGATTATACAACATATTAATCTACTAAAAGTCGAGGCTCGTACAAGGAACTAAGTCATTACATAGAAGAAGTGTCAAGTAGACTCTGTCGTAATAATAGTCAAGACTTCATTTACGGTGATAGCAATATTAGAGTTTCTGTGGATGAAAATACAACAATAAAATTATTTGGTGAGAGCCTTGATAAGGTAGCTAACATTAGGGATGTATACCCCACAATGCATTGTGACAGTTGTGAGCAGATAAAGACAAAATACCAATTGAAGAGTCTAAGATCCCTTTCAAATAAGAAAGGTTTTGATGTAATGATGGCCACGATTTTAGAACACCTACAACAGGACATACCCAAAGATGACAGAGAACAACTAATTCAATGTACAGGCTGGAAAGAGGATGTCATAGATTCATTCTTTGTCTGTGATTACTGTGCTGGGAAAATGTTGAAAAGTCAGGAGAATGTCCGATCAGTATTAAATAACCTTCATATAGACTGTACACCGGAATGTATAAAGTGTTTGAATAATTTTGAAATGGCAGTGATTCGATTTGTAATGCCTTGTCTTACGATCGTCAGATTAGGGCAAGTAACTGCATTGAAGAGACCTACAACAGAACTTGTTGACGCTCTTAAGGGGAGAATAGTATATCTACCTGTTGATGTGCAAGCAAATGCAGATATTCAGCCTGAAAAACTTCTTAACATTGATAGTTTTTGTAGTCATTGTCAATGGTCAGCCTACTTACAACAAGAATGTTTGGACTGCACTAATAGATCTGAGAAAAGTCCATGAAGCACTGTTGTGGTTAAGAGAGAACAACAGTCTCTATAAAACAATACATGCATATACCCTAGAAGATTTAAAAAAAATACTTGAAGCCCGTCTTGCTGAAAAAGCGGTTGGTGTTGATAATTTACCTGAAATACCGGAAGCTGCAATCCTTCAGAAACTGACAGAAAGCGCAAAATCTACATTGGTTGAACATTTTTCTGTCCAGACCTCTCAATTCAGCGGTTCCAAAAGACTTCATTGAAGATTTTAAGCAAATGAAAGATCTTGGTACTGACCAATTTCAAATCAAGAAACTAAAAGGTGAGAGCGAAGACTAATTTCAGGAAGAACTTGATCTAAAAGTGTTTCCAAATCTTTTCCCGAAAGGCAAATATGGCTTGCGTGACAAGGCAAGACCATTTCGGATTAGGAATGCAGAATATTTAAATCAAGGCTTCTTAGCAGACATACTAAGTTTCGTCTTGACAAACAGTTTCTTTTTCACAGCTTCCAATTGCAAGAATTCTCTTACATGTGTAATAGCGTTGGTCATATGTTGCGAACTGTGAAACCAAATCAAAATGCTCGTCAATTTATAGACAGGCTTCATTCCCGTGATGGAGAGATGGAAGCGACTTTGTTTTCTGTTCAATCAAAAATCAGAGGATCTCAGCAGTATTTTCAATCTCTTTCCTATAAAGTAAAGTCAATGATTGAGCAATTGGTTTCCACCGACTTTGTTTCTGACAGTTTCATGTGCTGAGTGGTACTCTCCTGAATTTATTGACTATTTACGGACTGTCCATAAGAACTTACCTGGTGTGGCAAAAATGACCCCAGCAGAGTTGACGTGTCTAGATCCAACAGCACTTTGACAAAAAATGGACACCTATATTTAATGAGCTAATTTGTTCAAAGACAAATCCTTTGTTTGGTAAAATTAAGGATCATTTCTGGCGTATCGAGTATCAGAAACGAGGTGCGCCTCATGTACACTGTGTGTTGTGGATTGAAGATGCTCCTATTATTGAGAAATCAAACAGCGTCTGAAGTGATTCAGTATATCAATAGTATTATAACTTGTGAAATACCAAATAGATTGACTAGTCCAACTCTTCACAAACTGGTCAAAGACCATCAAGTGCACCGCTGTAATAAATACTGTCAAAGAAAGTATAAGAGAAAAAGAGGAAGATGGGTTACGTATTGTAAGTTTGGCTTTCCTCGTCCTACAAAGGAACGAACAGAATTATATGACATCCTTGACTGCTTGGCTCATGGTACAAACCGTAAAAAACCAAGAAAAAGAATATATCATCTGCTTCGAAGAGATGACGAGCGTTATATAAATGACTATTCTCCTGCGTTACTTATTGCTAATCAAGCAAACATTGATGTTCAATATATTGGCCATTTGGGCTCTAAATTACCGTATTACATTACCGATTACATGGCAAAAGCAGAGAGTGTCGAAATAGAAGCAATGTGGGAGGAAGTAAATAATGCATGCAAAAGTCTTGGTCAACGAACTATGTCCTACTTGTTGAAGTCCATAAAAACCCGTCAAGTTGGAGCAGTTGAAGCTGCTGATAGGCTTCTTGGTACTAAATTGTATAGTATTTCTAGGCAATTTAGATATATTCACCTTGCGAAAAAGAGCGAGGTGAAGAGGACACTGAGAAGGTATGAGGAGCTTGAAAAGCTTGCTAAAAACGATCCACAGAGTAGTGATTTGTACATTGCCCACTGGGTTATTGATATCTACCCTAAAAGACCGGAACATATGGAAAATATCAGTCTTTTTCAGTTATTGTCTTGGTATGAACGGGAGCGTAATGGTACTGATGATAATATGATGTTAACTGACGGGTCGTTCTACCTCAGAAAAAGGCTTTTTAAACCGTATATCATACAGCACAGAAAGGTAAACCCATTTGAAACTGACGAGAAGAAAAATGCTTACTATGGAGATCTTTTAAAATTGTTTAAACCTTGGATTTAATTAAGATCAATCTCTTTACCTACCAGAGGCTAACTTCATAGTATGAATTGATTACACAGACCCGGGAAAGATTTTTTGGCCAAATTAGAGTTTAAACCGCGAAATTGTATGTTTTTTTTGTTTTTTTTTTAAAGGCTAGCATATCATTTGTAGATCTTGGTTCTACCGATGCTTTCATTAAACGCTGTTCAATTAAAATTTGATGTTCAACTAATTGATCTTCAATTATAATTGATGTTACTATCCGGGTTGCAGCGGTAGCTAGCAACCTAGTAAGAGACGATCACGTCCAATGTTAAGAAATATAGAAACCCCTAACTCCTAAAAACAAAGTCAGATCAAAACAAAAAGTACACCATTAGAACCGCCTTGTCCGAAACCCTATAAAGGAAACTTACCGCCCTGCGGCTTGAATAACAAAGAAAATATATTGGCTTGATAATCAAGAAAATTGACTTTAACCACGTTATTCTCCACAAACGGGATATTTTTTTCTTTCTTTCTTTTCCACAGATAGCTTGGCACTGGAACATCGCAGAGTTGTTCAATGGCTCATTTTAAAGGAAATCTCTAGATCTAGCGCTATTTATACTTAATTTTTTTTTAAATTAATTTTTTTTACGAAAAAAACTTAATTTTTTATATACAATATTAATCAATGACGCCATAGTCTTTGGATGTAGTTAGTACATAAAGTCTGGATAATCGAATTAAAGCTGAAACTAAGTAAAGAACAATTATGCCTCCATATATTCACAGTGATGTATAAAATTTCCCATTACATCTGTAAACTGTTCCACAGTTGCCGGTTTCATACCTTGGAAGCTTTTCACTAAACATGCAACATTTCTTTTGGATATTACTATGATTTACAATAAGGAACGAACTGTAGCCCATAGTAACTGAATTATTAAATCAAAACAGTTCGTGGTCATAATAAAGATCCGGGTTACAGTGGTAGTTAGCAACCTATTAAGAGACGATCACGTCCAATGTTAAGAAATACAAAAACCCATAACTCCTAAAAAAAAGTCAGATCAAAACAAAAAGTATACCCTTAGAAATGCCTTGTCCAAAACCCCTGTATAGGAAACTTTCTGCCATTTGACTTTAACAGCAAGCGAAATATGTTGCCTTGAAAATCAAAGTGGCAGCTACTACAGCATTCTGCTTAAACGGCATCTTTTTGTCTTTTTTTTTCCACAGACAACTTGGCACTGAAAATCGTAGAAGTTGTTCAATGGCTCATTTTAAAGGAAATTAATGGGGTTAAAAACCTTTTGTAACTTAAATAAATTATTTTTAAAACAGAATAAACTTTTCCACTAAAAACTGCATTTTTGATGTCTTTTCATACTGCAGTCTTTTCAAAGATATTTAATTTTTGAAGCAATTACAGTAAAGAACGAATTTATCCAGAATATGGCTGTAGCTGCAACCTAGTAAAAGGTGAACCACAGCCCATAGTAACCAAATTACATAAAGGCTCGATCATCGAATTTAAGCTGAAACTAAGTAAAGGACAATTATGCCTCCATATATTCACAGTGATGCATAAGATTTCCCATTACATCTGTAAACTGTTAGACATTTGCCGGTCCATACCTTGGAAGCTTTTCACTAAACATGCAACATTTCTTTTGGATATTACTATGAAGTTTTGCGAAAGCATCTCTATCTGAATTTTCAACAAAATATATTCTTTTCAGAGATAATTTTAACTTTAATTTTGAATATTTTTTCGTAATCCCGGTAAGACATTCGTAAAAATTTTTATATTAGGAACTATAATTTTGTGCCTCAGTATATGTAACGAAAGAAAGAGTGACTTCAATATTGATAGTCAAAACCTCAACTGAAGCCATTTTTTAATGAAGGGGGATATTTAAAGAGAAGGATCTAAACAAGTGCTTATGTCAAAATTGGGCTGTTCTCCTAAACTTCCAAATTAAAATTTTATAAATCCCAGAAAGAAAAAAGAAAAAAAACTAAAAAATAAAGACTGTCAGCAATTTTTTTTTTATTATTAAAAGAAAAAAATTTATCTCAGCTTGCTTGTTTATCTCATTCTTGACGCTTAAACGATTCATTTTTGTTGAAGGACCTTAAGTAATACACTTATTTGTTAACTCTCTTTAAGCTTTCAAGAATTTTTTAAATCATACAGTGAAAATACAAAGAAAAAGACAAGAAAACTCACAACAAAATAATTTTTTAATTAAACAATAGTCGTTTTATCAGGCTTGCTTTCAGAAATACAGAAATACAGTTGAGCAGATTTTCTTTTATAATCATAAGAAACTATCTTTGGCATTTTAGCAGAAAGTGATACAAACGACTCAATTTTTTTTTTTTTTGGGGGGGGGGGTTGAAAACACACTTGATTTTGCAAATCCTCACGAGTTTATAACTTCAGATTTTCAAAATCCTAGCCAGAAACCGTGAAGAAAAAGAAAAAAATATATTACGAACTAAGAATTTTTTTTCCAAATAAAAAATAAAATTTATTCTAGCATGCTTTTTTCTTTTATAATTGCGCTTGTTTTATAATTGTGAAAGGCAAGAAGAAAAAAGTAACCAACAAGAAGTCTCCCAGATACAAATTGCTGTAACAAGAATTACACAAATCAACAAGAACTGACAAAAAAAAACTTACTGGTCTAATATTGCCAAAGATATGGAAAGAGCCATATTACGGAACAATACACAAAAAATCTATCAGATATTTGGACTATGTACTGGGAAGATAAAGCAACCTGTTAACCCTTTGCTTATGGAAAAATATGGGAAAATAGTCAAAAGCAGTGAGGAACGTGTCAAGATATGATGAGTACATTTCTAAGAGCTACTGAGACCAGGAAGCACCAATAACCAATATCTACTACCTACAGCTCCTCATAACCCAACAGACCAACAGGCGTATAAAAATGTATGTGCAGACGTACCCTCCAAGAAGTAAGTAACCAAATTGAGCAAAGTACTGAAAAACTATTAAAGCCCCAGTAATAGATGGTATGTCTGCCAAGCTATTGAATTATAAGAAAGAACGACCTCTTGCCTATACTAAATTTTATAGGCCACTTAACTATTGTATAGGGTAGTACAGTTATATATATTTAAGGTCAATATATTAAAATTTTACACTAAAAGACGGTCATTGGAATAAAAACCCAATACATACAATTGATTTAGTTAGCTACTTGATTGTTTGAGGCTAGTCTCTTACTATTTCAAAGAACAAAAAGCCGTAGGCTTTTTCCTGTTTGTAATCAATTAGAAAGATTTCTACCTTTAAAATGAGTTATCCGGTTATCCGGGTTGCAGCGGTAGCTAGCAACCTAGTAAGAGACGATCACGTCCAATGTTAAGAAATATAAAAACCCATAGTTCCTAACAAAGGAATACACCATTAATGGTGTACAAAGTACACCATTAGAACCCCTTGTCCGAAACCCTTGTATAGGAAACTTTCTGTTATTTGGCATGAACAGCAAGGGAAATATATTGGCTTGAAAATCAAGAAAATTGACTTTAACCACGTTATTCTCCACAAACGGCATATTTTTTTTTTCTTTTTTTTCTTCTTTTCCACAGATAGCTTGGCACTGGAACAGCGTAGAGAGTTGTTTCAATAGCTCATTTTAAAGGAAATTAATGGGATTAAAAATATTTAGTAACTAAAATACATTATTTCTAAAAGAGAATAAATTTTCCCACCAAAACCTGCATTTTTGATGTCTTTTCATGCTGCAGTCTTTTCAAAGATATTTGATTTTTTGTACATAAATCATAATTGTATACCAGCGGTAAGATTTGGACCCACGTTATCCCGGTTGCAGCGGTAGCTAGCAACCTAGTAAGAGACGATCACGTCCAATGTTAAAAAATATAAAACCCCCCAACTCCTAAAAAAAAGAGTCAGATCAAAACAAAAAGTACACCATTAGAACCGCCTTATCCGAATCCTCTATAAGGAAACTTGCCGCCTTTTGGCTTGAATAACAAAGAAAATATATTGGCTTGAAAATCAAGAAAATTTACTTTTACCACGTTATTCTCCACAAAACGGGATATTTTTTTCTTTCCGCTTGATTTTTCTCCTCAGCTAGCTGGGCACTGGAAAATCATAGAGAGCTATATAATAGCTCATTTTAAAGGAAATTGCAACATCTAGTGCCTTTTGTAATTAAAAATAAAATACTTTTTGAAGTAGAATCAATTTTGTAAAAAAATTGCATTTTTGATGTATTTTCATACTGCAGTATTTTCAAAGATAATTTGAATTTTGAAGTAATCAACAGTTCATGGTAATTAACTCTGTAGTACTAATAGATACTTGTCTCAATAGTAACCAAAACTCCTGGAACCAAAATTTTCTTTTTTGGCTTAATCGCTAAAATTATTATGTAAACTGCAAAAATATTTATGATGCCTAATCAGTAATAGTAAGTCCTTAATTTAAACAACAAAAATACAGGAAAATTTTATAATTAGTTTTACTTTTTGTCTCCTGGAAAAAAAAAATTTTACATTAAAAGACGATCACTGAAATAACAAACCATTCCAATACATTGGACTTAATTAGCTACTTGATTGTTTGAGTTTCGTCTCTTACTATTTAAAAGAAGAAAAAGCCGTAGGCTTTTTCCTGTTTTGTATTTTATAGTTAAAAAACTAATTCAAGTCCAAAGAAACTGAAACACTGTGGTTCATTCATATTATCTTCATTATTTTAGCTAGAATGTAAATAAACAAGTTTCTTTTTTAAATTTTAAATTATCCGGGTTGCAGCGGTAGCTAGCAACCTAGTAAGAGACGATCACGTCCAATGTTAAGAAATATAAAAAACCCCTAACTCCTGAGAAAAGAGTCATCCGGGTTGCAGCGGTAGCTAGCAACCTAGTAAGAGACGATCACGTCCAATGTTAAGAAATATAAAAACCCGTAGTTCCTAACAGAGGAGTCAGATCAAAAACAAAAAGTACACCATTAGAACCGCCTTGTCCAAATCCTCCATAAAGAAACTTACCGCCCTTTGGCTTGGATAACAAGGGAAATATATTGGCTTGAAAATCAGAGAAAATAGACTTTTACCACGTTATTCTCCCCAAACGGGATATTTTTTTTCTTTTTTTTTTTCTTTGTTTCCAGAGATAGCTTGGCACTGGAACATCGTAGAGGGTTGTTCAATAGCTCATTTTAAAGGAAATTAATTGGGTTTTAAAAACCTTTTGTAACTAAAATAAATTATTTCTAAAAGAGAAAAAATTTTTCCAATAAAAACTGTATTTTTGATGCAGTGACGTCATAATTACTATATAAGAAACGTCAAACTGTATTTATAATAAAGATCGAACTCTTCCCTATACTAACTTTTATACGCAACTTCACTATAGTTAAGATTACAGTATTTATATAATTTTTTTTTTTTACATTAAAAGACGATCACTGAAATAACAAACCATTCCATACATTGGACTTAGTTAGCTACTTGATTGTTTGAGTTTCGTCTCTTACTATTTAAAGAAGAAAAAGCCGTAGGCTTTTTCCTGTTTGTATTTATAGTTAAAAAACGAACTCAAGTCCAAAGAAACTGAACACTGTGGTTCATTAATATTATCTTCATTATTTTAGCTAGAATGTAAATAAACAAGTTTCTTTTTTAAATTTTAAATTGAAAAGATAGTGCTTTTAATTCAACATATTAAAAGTTCTCCCCGACAGGGAATCGAACCCCCTTCTCCCAGGTAACAAGTGGGCATACTTACCATTAGACTATCGAAGACTTATAAAATAAAAAGTTACATATAAGATATGATAATAATTTTTTAATCCGGGTTACATAAAGGCTCGATCATCGAATTTTTACATTAAAGAACGAACTTTAGTCCATAGTTTATATTAAAGGACGATCATTAGAAAAGCACACCATTGCATATATTGGACTGAGTTAGTTTTTCAGTTTAGAATCGCTTAAGTTATTATGTAAACTGCAAAAATATTTATGATATCTGAGCAATAGTTTTAATCTAAAAAAAAGTTTTACATTACATAAAAGATCGATGTGGTTCATTATAAATTATAAAAGGTTAGAGATTCTAATATTTTGCATTAAATAATCCGGGTTGCAGCGGTAGCTAGCAACCTAGTAAGAGACGATCACGTCCAATGTTAAGAAAATATAAAAACCAAAAAAAAAAAAAAAAAAAAAAAAAAAAATAAAAAAAAAAAAAAAAAAAACAAGCTCCTAAAGCAGGAGTCAGATCAAAACAAAAAGTACACCATTAGAACCGCCTTGTCCGAAACCCCTGTATAGGAAACTTTCTGTCCCTTGGCTTGAACAGCAAGGGAAATATATTGGCTTGAAAATCGAGAAAATTGACTTTAACCACGTTATTCTCCCCAAACGAGATATTTTTTTTTTTTTTTTTTTTTCTTTTTTGTATCCAGAGATAGCTTGGCACTGGAACATCGTAGAGGGTTGTTCAATAGCTCATTTTAAAGGAAATTAATTGGGTTAAAAATCTATAGTAACTAAAATAAATTATTTCTAAAAGAGAATAAATTTTTCCAATAAAAACTGTATTTTTAATGCAGTGACGTCATAATTACTATATAAGAAACGTCAAAACTGTAAATGGTCTCATTCATGAATACATAATGGTTAGATCAAAGCAAGCTACACACAAGTTAAAAAATCAGTACTAAAAAATCAAGAAAAGTGGCAGCTACTACAACATTCTGCCTAAACGGGGTATTTTTTTTCTCTTTTCTTTGTTTCCAGTATACTAAAAGGGATTTTTCCACCAAAAACTGCATTTTGATGTCTTTTCACACTGCAGTCTTTCAAACATAATCGTATACCAGCGGTAAGAATTGAACCCACGCCTCTGAAGAGACTGGTGGCTAACACCAGTGCCTTGGACCACTCAGCCAGGCTGCCTCTCATAAATAAATATATATGTGAATTTGGGTTGCAGCAGTAGCTAGCAACCTAGTAATAGACGATCAGTCCAATGCTAAGAAATATAAAAACCCAAAACTCCTAAAAATAGAGTCAGATCAAAACAAAAGTACATCATTAGAAATACCTTGTCTGAAACCCTACTAGATAAATAATGAACGTCATCATAGTTTTATATTAGAGCTATGACGTGAATAGAGTGACGTCATAATTAGTATATAAGGAAAGAAAAAACTGAAAATTCTCTCATTCTTGATTAGAATAATGGTTAGATCAAAGCAGGCTATACGCAAGTTGAAGAAAGAGTACTACACAAACAACAGAGATAGTAACTTGAAAAGAAAAAAGCAAAGGTATTCAACCGACCAGGTGTATCGAGAAGTAATAATTGAGAGAGCAAAACAAAGGTATTCAACCGACCAGGCGTATCGAGAAGTAATCAAACAAAACAGCAAGATGTGTTATCACAATGATGAAGATTATAGACATGCAAAAATTCAGACAGCCAAACAAAAGATCAAGGAACGGTATGGTAATGATGAACATTACAGAGAAGCAAGAATTGAGCAGGCTAAACAAAAGATCAAGGAGCGTTATCACAATGATAAACTTTATAGAGAAGCAACAATTGAGCAGGCTAGACAAAAGAGCAGGGAACGGTATGATAATGATGAAGATTACCGAAACAAACATAAGAAAAAGTTGCTACCAGAATAATGGGTAGATACTGGGGTGACAAAAGCTATAATGAAAAAATTAAATTCTCTGCGGGGTTGTACCGAAGAACGCATAAGGACAAAGGGAAAAATTACATTCAGAAATATAAGAAGATGGCAAAAATGCAGGCTGATCTTCGTAAATTGAGAAACATTTTACGCATGTTTTACCAGGATCACAAAAAGTATTCAAAATTACAGATTAAAATTCTCTTTGAAAGAGCGGATGCTGTTGAAAAGTCGGCTAGAAATTCCTTGGCAAAGCTTCATAGTAATATCCAAAAGAAATGTTGTCAGTTTAATGAAAAGCTTCCAAGGTATGGATTGGCAACTGCGGAACAGTTTACAGATGCAATGGAAAATGTTCGACAACACAGTGAATATACGGAGGCGTACTTCTTTGAAAATTCGTATATTAATTTTGGAAGGAGCAATTGCAGTTTATGTAGCAGCAATAAAAACATATATACAAGCATACCTATCAACAGCGAAGGAAAAGCAATGTTTTTCAATTATGGCGAAAACGAGCCTGTTAGGGTTATTAGTAAATGTGTTTGTAAGACTAATGATTTAGAACAAATTCCTGGAACACCGACTCAAGAAAAAAGCATTTCTAACTGTGTTTTAAACAGTTCTTTTAGTTCTACTGAATATTTGGCAAAAAATTCTCTGTGTAGTAGAACAAACTGTCCTGAAAAGTACGAGACAACTATTGAAGAATGCTCTGAATCTAGATCTGACAAGGAAATTATGATGGCTGAAGTCACCTATAACAATCTGAGTAAACATTCAAAAACCAAAAATTGGGCAGCAGGTTACTTGGCAATGTCACCCTGATATCTGCAAGCTCTATCCGACGGATATTGAATTATGTCAAATTCTTTTTGATATCCTTGAAAATAATATAGCATTAAAATTTTCAACTGACAAAGTGGTTAATTTCTACCTTGGCGGCTTGGATTATTGTGAAATCAATTACAGGGACACAAGAAAGCATGGGCATTCGTTATACTGTAGCCCAAATGAGGGATGTCAGAGCTATTTGCGTTCTCTAAGTTACAGTAAAGAACGAACTTCAGCCTTGTCCGAAAAGACGCTAGATCTAGAGATTTCCTTTAAAATGAGCTATTGAACAACTCTCTACGATGTTGCAGTGCCAAGCTATCTCTGGAAACAAAAAAGAAAAAAAAATATCCCGTTTGTGGAGAATAACGTAGTTAAAGTCAATTTTCTTGATTTTCAAGCCTTGCTGTTCAAGCCAAATTACAGAAAGTTTCCTATACAGAGTTTTTGGACAAGGCGGTTCTAATGGTGTACTTTTTGTTTTGATCTGACTGCTGTTTTAGGAGCTATGTTTTTTTTTTTATTTCTTAGCATTGGACTCGATCGTCTCTTATTAGGTTGCTAGCTCCCGCTGCAACCCGGATGTTCTTTATTATAAAATCCTTTATGCTACTATAGTTAAGTGGCCTATTAAATTTAGTATAGGCAAGAGGTCGTTCTTTATTATAAATATTAAAAAAACCTTAACCAATCAATTACTTAACTAATTTATTCAATGCAATCATTTTTTTGTTTCAATTATCATCTTTTAATGTAATAATTGACAAACACCATTTATGATGAGCTATATCGGTCCTTTATATAAAATTTTAATCCCCTTAATTTCCTTTAAAATGAGCCATTGAACAACTCTCTACGATGTTCCAGTGCCATGCTATCTGTTGAATTACTAACCTATACTATAACTAAGCGGCGTATAAAATTTAGTATAGGCAAGAGGTCGTTCTTTTATTATAATCCTTTATGGAGGATTTGGACAAGGCGGTTCTAATGGTGTACTTTTTGTTTTGATCTGACTCTTTTTTTAGGAGCTACGGGTTTTTATATTTCTTAACATTGGAGGTGATCGTCTCTTACTAGGTTGCTAGCTACCGCTGCAACCCGGATTCGTCCTTTAATGTAAAACTTGTTTATTTACATTCTAGCTAAAATAATGAAGATAATATGAATGAACCACAGGGTTCAGTTTCTTTGGATTTGAGTTCGTTTTTTAACTATAATACAAACAGGAAAAAGCCTACGGCTTTTTCTTCTTTTAAATAGTAAGAGACGAAACTCAAACAATCAAGTAGCTAACTAAGTCCAACGTATGGAATGGTTCGTTATTTCAGTGATTTACTAACCTATACTATAGTTAAGCGGCCTATATAATTTAGTATAGGCAAGAGGTCGTTCTTTATTATAATTTTTCTAGTCTAAATTAAAAGATTAAAACTATTGTTCAGACACCATAAATATTTTTACAGTTTATAACTTTAGCGATTCTGAACTAAAAACGAAAATAAAATAAAATTAATTTTTTCAATTTTTACGTCACGTCGCTCATTAAGTCATATATGGTAATTAGTACACAATAGGTTTTAGATATTACGTCATGTCACTTATTACGTCATATATGGTTATTAGTAGATAATCGGTAAAATATTCGTTCTTTATTATATTAGGAGGACGGGGTTCGATTCCCGGTGTGGAAAAATTTTTAACTCTATAATCTTCGAACATTCGAACCTTTTATAATTTATAATGATGTATAATATAAATACTGTAATCTTCACTATAGTGAAGTTGCCTATGCAAGTTAGTATAGGGAAGAGTTCGATCTTTATTATATTGACCATTCTTTAACATGAAATGTTCTTTGCTGCAATGGTTTGTTCTTTACTAGGTATCAGCCGTCTCTACAACCACGATACTGATGGAAATTACATAATCCCTATTTATGTTTCATTTTTAATGGGCTAGGTGTCGTTCTTTATTGTAATTTTTATTATAAAATCTTTATATAAAATATTTAAGTTACTTTTGGCTAGAGTCTGTTCTTTATTATAAAATATTATATTTCTTAACATTGGACGTGATTGTCTCTTACTAGGTTGCTAGCTACTGCTGCAACCCGGATATTCCCATAGTTTTGTGAGACAGCGTGGCCAAGTGGTTTAATGTGCTGGTGTTAGCCGGTTCAAATCCCACCGCTGACAGTATTTTAGACCAAAGCAAACAAATTACTTGTTTGAGTCATAAATTATAATCTTATTTTATTTACTATGGGCTGAAGTTCGTTCTTTACTGTAACTTAGAGAACGCAAATAGCTCTGACATCCCTCATTTGGGCTACAGTATAACGAATGCCCATGCTTTCTTGTGTCCCTGTAATTGATTTCACAATAATCCAAGCCGCCAAGGTAGAAATTAACCACTTTGTCAGTTGAAAATTTTAATGCTATATTATTTTCAAGGATATCAAAAAGAATTTGACATAATTCAATATCCGTCGGATAGAGCTTGCAGATATCAGGGTGACATTGCCAAGTAACCTGCTGCCCAATTTTTGGTTTTGAATGTTTACTCAGATTGTTATAGGTGACTTCAGCCATCATAATTTCCTTGTCAGATCTAGATTCAGAGCATTCTTCAATAGTTGTCTCGTACTTTTCAGGACAGTTTGTTCTACTACACAGAGAATTTTTTGCCAAATATTCAGTAGAACTAAAAGAACTGTTTAAAACACAGTTAGAAATGCTTTTTTCTTGAGTCGGTGTTCCAGGAATTTGTTCTAAATCATTAGTCTTACAAACACATTTACTAATAACCCTAACAGGCTCGTTTTCGCCATAATTGAAAAACATTGCTTTTCCTTCGCTGTTGATAGGTATGCTTGTATATATGTTTTTATTGCTGCTACATAAACTGCAATTGCTCCTTACAAAATTAATATACGAATTTTCAAAGAAGTACGCCTCCGTATATTCACTGTGTTGTCGAACATTTTCCATTGCATCTGTAAACTGTTCCGCAGTTGCCAATCCATACCTTGGAAGCTTTTCATTAAACTGACAACATTTCTTTTGGATATTACTATGAAGCTTTGCCAAGGAATTTCTAGCCGACTTTTCAACAGCATCCGCTCTTTCAAAGAGAATTTTAATCTGTAAATTTTGAATACTTTTTGTGATCCTGGTAAAAACATGCGTAAAATGTTTCTCAATTTACGAAGATCAGCCTGCATTTTTGCCATCTTCTTATATTTCTGAATGTAATTTTTCCCTTTGTCCTTATGCGTTCTTCGGTACAACCCCGCAGAGAATTTAATTTTTTCATTATAGCTTTTGTCACCCCAGTATCTACCCATTATTCTGGTAGTTTTATAATAAAGAACGACGTCTTGCCTATACTAAATTTTATACGCCACTTAATTATAGTATAGGTTAGTAATTCAACAGATAGGTTGGCATTGGAACATCGTAGAGAGTTGTTCAATTGCTCATTTTAAAGAAAATTAATGGATTTAAAAAACTTCTCGTAATTAAAAAAATATATTTTTATTACATTAAGAAATTTTGATTATGTTCGTTAAGAAATTACATTAAAAGACGATCATTGGAATAACAAACCATTGCTGACATTGGACTTAGTTAGATACTTGATTGTTTCAAGTTCGTCTCTTACTCTTTCATTTCATCCGGGTTGCAGCGGTAGCTAGCAACCTAGTAATCATGTTAAAGATTGATCATTGATGCCATAATCATAGTTTGTAGTTTATATTAGAGCTATGACGTGAATAGAAAATTATATTAAAGGATTACTTTAAAGATTATTTAAAGTAATAAAGATTCTAAGTAATCAATTAGAAAGAGCTCTACCTTTAAAATGAGTTACGTAGTGCTTTGAGTTGATTGAAAACTTATAAGTAAGAAAGAAAATAATTACCTGGAAATTTCTGTTGTTAAATAAATTTACCTAAAGGATCGACATAGTTAATCATAAAATTTATATTAAAGAACGACATTTTATGCATGATGAAGCAACACAAATCATCCGGGTTGCAGCGGTAGCTAGCAATCTAGTAAGAGACGATCACGTTCAATGGTAAGAAATATAAAAACCTATAACTCCTAATCTGGGTTACAGCGGTAGCTAGCAACCTAGTAAGAGACGATCACGTCCAATGTTAAGAAATGTAAAAACCCATAATAAAGAACAACCTCTTGCCTATACTAAATTTTATCCGGGTTGCAGCGGTAGCTAGCAACCTAGTAAGAGACGATCACGTCCAATGTTAAGAAATTTAAAAACCCATAGCTCCTAAAAAGGGAGTCAGATCAAAACAAAAAGTACACCATTAGAACCGCCTTGTCCGAAACCCCTGTATAGTAAAATTTCTGTCCTTGGCTTGAACAGCAACGGAAATATATTGGCTTGAAAATCAAGAAAAGTGGCAGCTACTACAGCATTCTGCTTAAACGGGATATTTTTTTTAATTTTCCTTGTTGCCAGAGATAGCTTTGCACTGGAACATCGTAGATAGTTGTTCAATGACTCATTTCAAAGGAAATTAATTGGGTTAAAAATCTATAGTAACTAAAATAAATTAGTTCTAAAAGAGAATAAATTTTTCTACCAAAAACTACATTTTTGATGTCTTCACACACCAGTCTTTCAAACATAATACCAGCGGTAAGATTTGAACCCACGCCTCCGAAGAGACTTGTGGCTAACACCAGTGCCTTGTCTTAGGTCCCAGTAAAGAACCAACCTCGGCATATAGTAACTAAAAATTAATATAATATCATGGTTGCAGCTCTAGCTGCAACCTAGTAAAAGATAAAGATTGACTATTTAATTATAATAAAGATCGAACTCTTCCCTATACTAACTTGCATACGCAACTTCACTATAGTTATTTTACAGTAAAGAACGAACCTTAGCCCATAGTAACAGAAACAAGATTTTATAATAAAGAACGACCTCTTGCCTATACTAAATTTTATACGCCACTTAATTATAGTATAGGTTAGTAATTCAACAGATAGAATGGCACTGAAACATCGTAGAGAGTTTTTCAATGGCTCATTTTAAATGAAATTAATGGGGTTAAAAATCTTTTGTAATTTACACAAAGGACCGATATAGCTCATTATAAATGGTGTTTGTCAATTATCCGGGTTGCAGCGGTAGCTAGCTTATAATAAAGAACGACCTCTTTGCCTATACTAATTTTATACGCCACTTAATTATTGTATAGGTTAGTAATTCAAAAGATAGCATGGCACTGGAACATCGTATATAAGAACTACAATAGCCCATAACTCCTTAAAATAAAACTTACAGTCTTTTGGCTTTAACAAAAATTACATTAAAAGACGATCATAGGAATAAACAAACAATTGCATACATTGGAATTAAACAGCTACTTGATTGTTTGATGTTTGTCTCTTACTATATCAAAGAAGAAAAAGCCGTAGGCTTTTTCCTGTTTGTAATCAGTTTATTATCCGGGTTGCAGCGGTGGCTAGCAACTTACATAAAGGACCGAAATAGTTCATCATAAATGTTATTTGTCAATTAGCTTTTTTTATATCCGGGTTGCAGCGGTAGCTAGCAACCTAGTAAGAGACGATCACGTCTTTTTTAAAGGAAATTAATTGGGTTAAAAATCTATAGTAACTAAAATAAATTATTTCTAAAAGAGAATAAATTTTTCCACCAAAAACTGCATTTTTGATGTCTTTTCACACTGCAGTCTTTTAAACATAATCGTATACCAGCGGTAAGATTTGAACCCACGCCTCCGAAGAGACTGGTGGCTAACACCAGTGTCTTGGACCACTCGGCCAGGCTGCCTCTCATAAATAAATATATATGTGAATTTGGGTTGCAGCAGTAGCTAGCAACCTAGTAAGAGACAATCAGTCCCATGCTAAGAAATATAACAAAAACTCCTAAAAATAGAGTAAGATCAAAACGAAAGTACATCATTGAAACTACCTCGTCTGAAACCCTACTAGATAAATAATGAATGTCGTCATAGCTTTATATTAGATTAGAGCTATGACGTGAATAGAAAACACGAAATTATATTGTTGTTTCTGAAGACGTCATGAAATAATATCATTGCGCTATGACGTCAATAAAATCATTACGCTGTGACGTCATAATTACTACTTAAGAACAACAAAGACGTAAATTTTCTCAGTCTTGATTAGAACAATGGTTAGATCGAAGCAAGCTATACGCAATTTGAAAAAAAAACAGTACTACACAAACAACAGAGATTGTATCTTGAAAAGAGAAAAGCAAAAATATTCAACCGACAAGGCGCATCGAGAAGTAAAAATTGAGAGAGCAAAACAAAGGTATTCAACCGACCAGGCGTATCGAGAAGTAATAATTGAGAGAGCAAAACAAAGGTATTCAACCGACCAGGCGTATCGAGTTTACATTAAGGATCGATGTAGTTCATTACATATATTAGAGTTAAGAGCGAACTCAAGGACTCAGGAACTGAACCCTGTGGTTCATCCATATTATCATCATTATTTCAGCCAGGAGGTAACTGAAATAACTTTATTTTTTATGTTACATTATCCGGGTTGCAGCGGTAGCTAGCAACCTAGTAAGAGACGATCACGTCCAATGTTAAGAAATATAAAAACCCATAGTTCCTAACAAAGGAGTCAGATCAAAACAAAAAGTACACCATTAGAACCGCCTTGTCCGAAACCCCTGTATAGGAAAACTTTCTGTCCCTTGGCTTGAACAGCAGGGAAATATATTGGCTTGAAAATCAAGAAAATTGACTTTAACCACGTTATTCTCCCCAAACGGGATATTTTTTTCTTTTTTTTTTTTTTTTCTTTTCCACAGATAGCTTGGCACTGGAACATCGTAGAGGGTTGTTCAATAGCTCATTTTAAAGTAAATTAATTGGGTTAAAAACCTTTTGTAACTAAAATAAATTATTTCTAAAAGAGAATAAATTTTTCCACCAAAATTACATATAAAGGACGATCATCATAATAGCAAACCATAGCATACATTGGACTTAGTTAGCTACCTGATTGATTGAGGTTCGTTTCTTACTATTTCAAAGAACCAAAAGCTGTAGGCTTTTTCCTGTTTTTTATCATCATTACCAATAATATGTTCAGGAAATTATAATCCGGGTTGCAGCGGTAGCTAGCAACCTAGTAAGAGACGATCCGTCCAATGTTAAGAAATATAAGAACCCATAGTTTGTAAAAAAGGAGTAAGATCAAAGCAAAAAGTACACCATTAGAACTGCCTTGTCCGAAACCCCTGTATAGAAAACTTTTTGTCTCTTGGATTGAACAGCAAGGGAAATATATTGGCTTGAAAATCAAGAAAAGTGGCAGCTACTACAACATTCTGCCTAGACAGGATATTTTTTTTTCTTTCTTGTTTTCCACAGATAGCTTGGCACTGGAAAATCGTAAAGAGTTGTTCAATGGCTCATTTTAAAGGAAAGTAATTGGGTTAAAAATCTTTTGTAACTAAAATAAATTATTCCTAAGAGAGAATAAATTTTTCAATTAAAAACTGCATTTTTGATGTCTTTTCATACTGCAGTCTTTTCAAAGATATTTGATTATTGTACATAAATTATAATCGTATGCCAGCGGTTCGGATTAGAACCCACGCCTCCAAAGAGACTGGTGGCTAATTATCTGGGTTGCAGCGGTAGCTAGCAACCTAGCAAGAGACGATGACGTCCAATGTTAAGAAATATAAAAACCCATAGTTCCTAAAAAAGAAGTCAGATCAAAACAAAATGTACACCATTAGAACCTCCTTGTTCGAAACCCCTGTATAGGAAACTTTCTGTCCCTTGGATTAAACAGCAAGGGAAATATATTGGCTTGAAAATCAAGAAAAGTGGCAGCTACTACAACATTCTGCCTAAACGGGATATTTTTTTCTTTCTTTATATCCAGAGAAAGCTTTGCACTGGAACATCGTAGAAAGTTGTTCAATGGCTCATTTTAAAGGAAATTAATTGGGTTAAAAATCTTTTGTAACTAATTACAGTAAAGAACGAACTTCCAGCCCATAGTAACTAAAATAAGATTATAATTTCAGGTTAAAGATTGATCAATGATGTCATAAATCGTAGGTTGTACCCAGGTCGGGTCTTACTATTCCAATTAAGAAAAAGCCATAGGCTTTTTTCTGTTTGTAATCCGGGTTGCGGAGGTGGCTAGCAACCTAGTAAGAGACCATCACGTCCAATGTTAAGAAATATAAAAACCCATAACTTCTAAGGAAAGAGTCCGATCAAAATAAAAAGTACACCATTAGAATTGCCTTGTCCGAAATATCTATATAGGGAACTGTCTGTCCCATGGCTTGAACAGCAAGGGAAATATATTGCCTTGAAATCAAGAAAATTGGCAGCTTCTACAGCATTCTGGCTAAGCGACATCTTTTTTTCTGTTTTTTTTTCCACAGATAACTGGGCACTGAAACATCGTAGCGAGTTGTTCAATGGCTCATTTATAATAAAGAACGAACTCTTGCCTATACTAATAAATAAAGGATCGAAATAGTTCATTAAAATAGTTATAATAATAAATTATTTTTTAGCTCATTATCAAAATAGTTCATCATCGAATAAAGCTGAAACTAAATAAAGGGCAATTATGCCTCCAAATATTCACAGTGATGTCTAATATTTTCCATTAGATCTGTAGTGTTCCACAATTGCCAGATCATACCTTGGAAGGTTTCATATCCGGGTTGCAGCGGTAGCTAGCAACCTAGTAAGAGACGATCACGTCCAATGTTAAGAAATATAAAAACCCATAGTTCCTAACAAAGGAGTCAGATCAAAACAAAAAGTACACCATTAGAACCGCCTTGTCCGAAACCCCTGTATAGGAAACTTTCTGTCCCTTGGCTTGAACAGCAAGGGAAATATATTGGCTTGAAAATCAAGAAAATTTACTTTAACCACGTTATTCTCTCCCAAACGGGATATTTTTTTTCTTTTTTTCTTTTTTTTTTTTTTTCTTTTCCACAGATAGCTTGGCACTGGAACATCGTAGAGGGTTGTTCAATAGCTCATTTTAAAGTAAATTAATTGGGTTAAAAACCTTTTGTAACTAAAATAAATTATTTCTAAAAGAGAATAAATTTTCCACCAAAAACTGCATTTTCGATGTCTTTTCACACTCCAGTCTTTCAAACATAATCGTATACCAGCGGTAAGATTTGAACCCATGCCTCCGAAGAGACTGGTGGCTAACACCAGTGCCTTGGACCACTCGGCCAGGCTGCCTCTCATAAATAAATATATATGTGAATTTGGGTTGCAGCAGTAGCTAGCAACCTAGTAAGAGATGATCAGTCCAATGCTAAGAAATACAACAAAACTCCTAAAAATAGAGTCAGATCAAAACAAAAGTACATCATTAGAATTACCTTGTCTGAAACCCTACTAGATAAATAATGGATGTCATCATAGTTTTATATTAGAGCTATGACGTGAATAGAAAAACATGAAATTATATTGTTGTTTCTGAAGACGTCATGAAATAATATCATTGCTCTATGACGTCAACAAAATCATTACGCTGTGACGTCATAATTACTACTTAAGAACTACAAAGATGAAAATGTTCTCATTCATAATTACATAATGGTTTCAATCAAGCAAGTCGCACGCAAGTTGAAAAAAAACAGTACTACACAAACAACAGAGATAGTATCTTGAAAAGAGAAAAGCAAAAATATTCAACCGACCAGGCGCATCGAGAAGTAAAAATTGAGAGAGCAAAACAAAGGTATTCAACCGACCAGGCGTATCGAGAAGTAATAATTGAGAGAGCAAAACAAAGGTATTCAACCGACCAGGCGTATCGAGAAGTAATAATTGAGAGAGCAAAACAAAGGTATTCAACCGACCAGGCGTATCGAGAAGTAATAATTGAGAGAGCAAAACAAAACAGCAAGATGTGTTATCACAATGATGATAATAAAGGACGACCTCTTGCCTATACTACATTTTATACACAACTTAATTATAGTATAGGTTAGTAATTCAAAACAGATAGCATGGCACTGGAACATCGTAGAGATCCGGGTTGCAGCGGTAGCTAGCAACCTAGTAAGAGACGATCACGTCCAATGTTAAGAAATATAAAAACCCATAGTTCCTAACAGAGGAGTCGGATCAAAACAAAAAGTACACCATTAGAACCGCCTTGTCCCAAAAACCCTGTATAGGAAACTTTCTGTCCCTTGGCTTGAACAGCAAGGGAAATATATTGGCTTGAAAATCAAGAAAAGTGGCAGCTACTACAACATTCTGCCTAAACGGGATATTTTTTTCTTTTTTTTCTCTTTTCTTTGTATCCAGAGATAGCTTGGCACTGGAATATCGTAGAGGGTTGTTCAATAGCTCATCCTAAAGGAAATTAATTGGGTTAAAAATCTATTGTAACTAAAATAAATTATTTCTAAAAGAGAATAAATTTTTCCAATAAAAACTGTATTTTTGATGCAGTGACGTCATAATTACTATATAAGAAACGTCAAATCCGGGTTGCAGCGGTAGCTAGCAACCTAGTAAGAGACGATCACCTCCAATGTTAAGAAATATAAAACCCCCCAACTCCTAAAAAAAGAGTCAGATCAAAACAAAAAGTACACCATTAGAACCACCTTGTCCGAATCCTCTATACAGGAAACTTACCGCCCTTTGGCTTGAATAACAAAGAAAAATATATTGGCTTGAAAATCAAGAAAATAGACTTTTACCACGTTATTCTCCACAAACGGGATATTTTTTTTTCTTTTTTCTTTTCTTTTCCACAGATAGCTTGGCACTGGAACATCGTAGAGGGTTGTTCAATAGCTCATTTTAAAGTAATTAATTGGGTTAAAAATCTATAGTAACTAAAATAAATTATTTCTAAAAGAAAATAAAATTTTTCCACCAAAAAACTGCATTTTTGATGTCTTTTCACACTGCAGTCTTTCAAACATAATCGTATACCAGCGGTAAGATTTGAACCCACGCCTCCGAAGAGACTGGTGGCTAACACCAGTGTCTTGGACCACTCGGTCAGGCTGCCTCTCATAAATAAATATATATGTGAATTTGGGTTTGCAGCAGTAGCTAGCAACCTAGTAAGAGACGATCAGTCCCATGCTAAGAAATATAACAAAAGTCCAAAAAATAGAGTAAGATCAAAACAAAAGTACATCATTAGAACTACCTTGTCTGAAACCCTACTAGATAAATAATGAATGTCGTAGCTTTATATTAGAGCTATGAAGTGAATAGAAAAACACGAAATTATATTGTTGTTTCAGATGACGTCATGAAATAATATCATTGCGCCTTGACGTCAATAAAATCATTACGCCGTGACGTCATAATTACTACTTAAGAACGACACAGATGTTAATTCTTGATTAGAATAATGGTTAGATCGAAGCAAGCTATACGCAATTTGAAAAAACAGTACTACACAAACAACAGAGATAGTATCTTGAAAAGAGAAAAGCAAAGGTATTCAACCGACCAGGCGCATCGAGAAGTAAAAATTGAGAGAGCAAAACAAAGGTATTCAACCGACCAGGCGTATCGAGAAGTAATAATTGAGAGAGCAAAACAAATGTATTCAACCGACCAGGCGCATCGAGAAGTAAAAAATTGAGAGAGCAAAACAAAGGTATTCAACCGACCAGGCGTATCGAGAAGTAATAATTGAGAGTACATAAAGGACCGATATAGTTCCTCATAAAGTATGTTTCCGGGTTGCAGCGGTAGCTAGCAACCTAGTAAGAGACGATCACCTCCAATGTTAAGAAATATAAAAACCCGTAGCTCCTAAAAAAAGAGTCAGATCAAAACAAAAAGTACACCATTAGAACCGCCTTGTCCAAATCCTCCATAAAGGAAACTTACCGCCCTTTGGCTTGAATAACAAAGAAAATATATTGGCTTGAAAATCAAGAAAATAGACTTTTACCACGTTATTCTCCCCAAACGGGATATTTTTTTCTTTTTTCTTTGTCTCCAGAGATAGCTTGGCACTGGAACATCGTAGAGGGTTGTTCAATAGCTCATTTTAAAGGAAATTAATTGGGTAAAAACCTTTTGTAACTAAAATAAATTATTTCTAAAAGAGAATAAATTTTTCCAATAAAAACTGTATTTTTGATGCAGTGACGTCATAATTACTATATAAGAAACGTCAAAACTGTAAATGGTCTCATTCATGAATACATAATGGTTAGATCAAAGCAAGCTACACGCAAGTTAAAAAATCAGTACTAAAATATTATAATAAAGATCGAACTCTTCCCTATACTAACTTGCATACGCAACTTCACTATAGTTAAGATTACAGTATTTATATTATACATCATTATAGATTATAAAAGGTTCAAATGTTATAATGATAAAATAAACTCTTGGCTATACTAACTGGCATAGTCAAGTTAGTATAGCCGTTAGAATACGTTTATCAAAATCTATTTATCCGTATATACACAGATTTGTGGAAAAATCAAATCAATGAATACCTTACTACAGCACAATGGATGAAAGTGTGCCTCATGATTCGAGGTTTGCGGGTTCAAATCCACCTGTAGTAAGGGATCAATATTAAACGATTGGCTTTTCCTTCTTTAAAAGAAGATTACATTAAGAGACGATCATTGGAATAACAAACTATTGCATAATTTGGACTTAGTTAGCTACTTGATTGTTTGAGGTGCGTCTCTTACTATTTCAAAGAAGAAAAAGCCGTAGGCTTTTTCCTGTTTGTATTATAATAAAGATCGAACTTTTCACTATAGTTAAGATAGAAATACGGGTTGCAGCGGGTTGCAGCGGTAGAAACGCAAAATTAAAAGATGATCATTAGAAGCACAAACCATTACTTATACTGGATTTAGTTTACATACATTAAAGAACGAACTTTAGTCATTAGTCCGGGTTTATAATATACAATTTAGTACCAAGAAGCCTATCAGCAGCTTCAACTGCTCCAACTTGACGGGTTTTTATGGACTTCAACAACTAGGACATAGTTCGTTGACCAAGACTTTTGCATGCATTATTTACTTCCTCCCACATTGCTTCTATTTCGACACTCTCTGCTTTAGTCATGTAATCGGTAATGTAATACGGTAATTTAGAGCCTAAATGGCCAATATATCGAGCATCAATGTTTGCTTGATTAGCAATAAGTAACGCAGGAGAAAAGTCATTTATATTACGCTCTTCATCTCTTCGAAGCAGATGATATATTCTTTTTCTTGGCTTTTTACGGTTTGTACCATGAGCCAAGCAGTCAAGGATGTCATATAATTCTGTTCGTTCCTTTGTAGGACGAGGAAAGCCAAACTTACAATACGTAACCCATCTTCCTCTTTTTTCTCTTATATTTTCTTTGACTGTATTTATTACAGTGGTGCACTTGATGGTCTTTGACCAGTTTGTGAATAACAATAAAGAACGAACTCTAATTAAATTTTGTTAGAGCTATGATGTGAATCGACAAACACGAAATTATATTGTTGTTTCTGAAGACGTCATGAAATAATATCATTGCGCTATGACGTCAATATCAGGTAAAGAATGATCTGACATTCTTTTATAATCATCCATCCTTATATTTAATGGTATGCAAAATCTGTGAATAATAGTTTGTGAACAAAAGTTTTATTTTTCTTTGTTAATTTTTTTTCAATAGCTTGAATAAATCGTCTATCTGCTGTCATCAAAACTGGTTTAAAATTAAAAGCATCGTTTTGGTTGCCCATGCTCAATCTAGCAGTAGATAAATATTAATAAATACCAAGATGTAGCTATGGCTGTCGTATGAGCTCAGGGGCCTACTGCAATATTTTATTCTTATTTTCTTGGAAATTCACATTACCAGGCTAGGCTTAATTGCTTTAAAATGCATTAGTTTGAGAATTCTTGATGACTTTTTTCCCACTGAATATTACATTGAGAATCAAAAGCGATATGCTCTTAAAAGGTGTGAGGGAAGATAGGCTGCAGTATACACCTTCTTGCAGCAGGACCAGATATTCTTCACCTTACCTTGCATCTGATTACAATAAGGAACGAACTTTAACCAATAGTAACTTAAGTATTAAATTAAACGGTTCGTTGTCATAGTAAAGAGCTGTGTAATGGCTCATTTTAAAGGAAACTGCTGTATATAGAAACCTTTTGTAATTAAAAAAATTAATTATTATTATAAAACAAATTATTACGATGTGGTAAAGAACTAACTCTAGGCGATAGCAACTAATTTAATTTTGAAAAGAAAGAATTACAGCAGAAACCTAAATGGTAGTATAAGTAAGCTACATTTAATAACGACCGTCCACCAGGATTTGAACTCGGATCGCAGGATTCAAAGTCTTAAGTGCTAACCACTACACCAAGAAATGTTCATATAAGAAAGAATTTTAACAGTATATGATAACTTAAAGACCAAACTCTAACCATCAGTATTGTCTATCAGATCGTTTTAACGAACTTTATAGCAATTTTATACATTAAAAGACGATCATGGGAATAAGAAATTATTGCATACATTGGACTTAGTTAGCTACTTGATCGTTTGAGGTTCGTCTCTTACTATTTCAAAGAAGAAAAAGCCGTAGGCTCTTTCCTGTTTGTAATATCCGGGTTGCAGCGGTAGCTAGCAACCTATTTATAATAAAGAACGACCTCTTGCCTATACTAAATTTTATACGCCACTTAATTATAGTATAGGTTAGTAATTCAACAGATAGCATAGCACTGGAACACCGTAGAAAGTTGTTCAATGGCTCATTTTAAAGGAAATTAATGGGGTTAAAATTTGCAGTAAAGAACGAACCTTAGCCCATAGTAGCAGAAAAAAGAATATCTAGGTTACAGCGGTAGCTAGCAACCTATTAATCACATAATCCGGGTTAAAGTGGTAGCTAGCAGCCTAGTAAGAAACACCAAATTAAAAGATGATCATTAGAAGAACAAACCATTGCTTATATTGGACTTAGTTAGCTGCCTGATTCTTTGAGGTTCGTCTCTTACTATTCCAAATAAGAAAAAGCAGTAGGCTTTTTCCTGTTTGTAATAATACATTAAAAGATAATTTATAATAAAGATCGACCTCTTGCCTATACTAAAATAAAAATCCATTACATACATTTGATTTAGTTAGCTACTTGATTGGTTGTTATCCGGGTTGCAGCGGTAGCTAGCAACCTAGTAAGAGAAGATCACGTCCAATGTTAAGAAATATAAAAACCCATAGCTCCTAAAAAAGGAGTCAGATCAAAACAAAAAGTACACCATTAGAACCGCCTTGTCCGAAACCCCTTTATAGGAAACTTTCTGTCCCTTGGCTTGAACAGCAAGGGAAATATATTGGCTTGAAAATCAAGAAAATTGACTTTAACCACGCTATTCTCCCCAAACGGGATATTTTTTTCTCTTTTCTTTGTATCCAGAGATAGCTTGGCACTGGAACATCGTAGAGGGTTGTTCAATAGCTCATCCTAAAGGAAATTAATTGGGTTAAAAATCTATAGTAAGTAAAATAAACTATTTCTAAAAGAGAATAAATTTTTCCAATAAAAAACTGTATTTTTGATGAAGTGACGTCATAATTACTATATAAGAAACGTCAAAACTGTAAATGGTCTCATTCATGAATACATAATGGTTAGATCAAAGCAAGCTACACGCAAGTTAAAAAATCAGTACTAAAAAAATCAAGAAAAGTGGCAGCTACTACAGCATTCTGCCTAAACGGGATATTTTTTTCTCTTTTCTTTGTTTCCAGAGATTTATAATAAGGTACGACCTCTTACCTATACTAAATTTTATACACCACTTAATTATAGTATAGGTTAGTAATTCAACAGATAGTATGGCACTGGAACATTGTAGAGAGTTGTTCAATGGCTCATTTGAAGCAAATTAATGGGTTAAAAACCTTTTGTAATTAAAACATCCGGGTTGCATCGGTAGCTAGCAACCTAGTAAGAGACGATCACGTCCAATGTTAAGAAATAAGAAAACCCATAGCTCCTAAAAAAGCAGTCAGATCAAAACAAAAAGTACATCATTAGAACCGCCTTGTCCGAAACCCCTGTATAGAAAACTTTCTGTCATTGGCTTGAATAGCAAGGGAAATATATTGGCTTGAAAATCAAGAAATTGACTTTAACCACGTTATTCTCCACAAACGGGATATTTTTTTCTTTCTTTCTTTTGTTTCCAGAGATAGCTTGGCACTGGTCCGGGTTGCAGCGGTAGCTAGCAACCTAGTAAGAGACGATCATGTCCAATGTTAAGAAAATATAAAAACCCATAGTTCCTAACAAAGGAGTCAGATCAAATTCAAAAGTACACCATTAGAACCGCCTTGTCCAAAACCCCTGTATAGGAAACTTTCTGTCCCTTGGCTTGAAACAGCAAGGGAAATATATTGGCTTGAAAATCAAGAAAAGTGGCAGCTATTACAACATTCTGCCTAAACGGGATATTTTTTTTTCTTTTTTTCTCTTTTCTTTCTTTTCCACAGATAGCTTGGCATATAATAAAGAACGACCTTTTGCCTTTACTAAATTTTATACGCCAATTAATTATAGTATAGTATAATAAAGATCAAACTCTTCCCTATACTAACTTGCATACGCAACTTCACTATATAGTTAAGATTACAGTATTTATATTTTTTTACATTAAAAGACGATCACTGAAATAACAAACCATTCCATAAATTGGACTTAGTTAGTTACTTGATTGTTTGAGTTTCGTCTCTTACTATTTAAAAGAAGAAAAAGCCGTAGGCTTTTTCCTGTTTGTATTTATAGTTAAAAAACGAACTAAAGTCCAAAGAAACTGAACACTGTGGTTCATTCATATTATCTTCATTATTTTAGCTAGAACGTAAATAAACAAGTTTCTTTTTTAAATTTTAAATTGAAAAGATAGTGCTTTTAATTCAACATATTAAAAGTTCTTCCCGACGGGGAATCAAACCCCCTTCTCCAAGTAAAAAGTGGGCATACTTACTATTAGACTATCGATGACTTATAAAATAAAAGTTACATATAAGATATGATAACAATTTTTTAATCCGGGTTACATAAAGGCTCGATCATCGAATTTTTACATTAAAGAAACGAACTTTAGTCCATAGTTTATATTAAAGGACGATCATTAGAAAAGCACAACATTGCATATATTGGACTGAGTTAGTTTTTCAGTTTAGAATCGCTAAAGTTTTTCCGGGTTGCAGCGGTAGCTAGCAACCTAGTAAGAGATAAGAGATAAGAGAAGGCTTTTTCCTGTTTGTATTTATAGTTAAAAAACGAACTAAAGTCCAAAGAAACTGAACACTGTGGTTCATTCATATTATCTTCATTATTTTAGCTAGAATGTAAATAAACAAGTTTCTTTTTTTAAATTTTAAATTGAAAAGATAGTGCTTTTAATTCAACATATTAAAAGTTCTTCCCGACGGGGAATCCAACCCCCTTCTCCAAGTAAAAAAGTGGGCATACTTACCATTAGACTATCGATGAATTTGGGTTGCAGCAGTAGCTAGCAACCTAGTAAGAGACGATCAGTCCAATCCGGGTTGCATCCGGGTTGCAGCGGTAGCTAGCAACCTAGTAAGAGACGATCACGTCCAATGTTAAGAAATATAAAAACCCATAGTTCCTAACAGAGGAGTCAGATCAAAACAAAAAGTACACCATTAGAACCCCCTTGTCTGAAACCCCTGTATAGGAAACTTTCTGTCCCTTGGCTTGAACAGCAAGGGAAATATATTGGCTTGAAAATCAAGAAAAGTGGCAGCTACTACAACATTCTGCCTAAACGGGATATTTTTTTTTCTTTTTTTTTTCTTTGTATCCAGAGATAGCTTGGCACTGGAACATCGTAGAGAGTTGTTCAATGGCTCATTTTAAAGGAAATTAATTGGGTTAAAAAATCTATAGTACCTTAAATAAATTATTTCTAAAAGAGAATACATTTTTCCACCAAAAACTGCATTTTTGATATCTTTTCACACTGCAGTCTTTCAAACATAATCGTATACCAGCGGTAAGATTTGAACCCACGCCTCCGAAGAGACTGGTGGCTAACACCAGTGCCTTAGACCACTCGGCCAGGCTGCCCTCTCATAATTTGGGTTGCAGCAGTAGCTAGCAACCTAGCAAGAGACGATCAGTCCAATGCTAAGAAATATAAAAACCCAAAACTCCTAAAAATACAGTCAGATCAAAACAAAAGTACATCATTAGAACTACTTTGTCTGAAACCCTACTAGATAAATTAGAGCTATGACGTGAATAGAAATACACGAAATTATATTGTTGTTTCTGAAGACGTCATGAAATAATACCATTGTGCCATGACGTCATGAAATAAAATCATTACGCCGTGACGTCATAATTACTATATAAGAAGCGTCAGAACTGTAAATGTTCTCATTCATAATTAGATAATGGTTAGATCAAAGCAAGCTATACGCAAGTTAAAAAAACAGTACTACACAAACAACAGAGATAGTATCTCGAAAAGAAAAAAGCAAAGGTATTCAACCGACCAGGCGTATCGAGAAGTAATAATTGAGAGAGCAAAAACAAAACAGCAAGATGTGTTTATCACAATGATGAAGATTATAGACATGCAAAAATTGAGACAGCCAAACAAAAGATCAAGGAACAATGTGGTAATGATGAAGATTACAGAGAAGCAAGAATTGAGCAGGCTAGACAAAAGATCAAGGAGCGTTATCACAATGATAAACTTTATAGAGAAGCAACAATTGAGCAGGCTAGACAAAAGAGCAAGGAACGGTATGATAATGATAAAGATTACAGAGAAGCAAGAATTGAGCAGGCTAGACAAAAGATCAAGGAGCGTTATCACAATGATGAAGATTACCGAAAAATATATAAGAAAAAAGTTGCTACCAGAATAATGGGTAGATACTGGGGTGACAAAAGCTATAATGAAAAAATTAAATTCTCTGAGAGGTTGTACCGAAGAACGCATAAGGACAAAGGGAAAAATTACATTCAGAAATACAAGAAGATGGCAAAAATGCAGGCTGATCTTCGTAAATTGAGAAACATTTTACGCATGTTTTACCAGGATCACGAAAAGTATTCAAAATTACAGATTAAAATTCTCTTTGAAAGAGCGGATGCTGTTGAAAAGTCGGCTAGAAATGCTTTGGCAAAGCTTCATAGTAATATCCAAAAGAAATGTTGTCAGTTTAACGAAAAGCTTCCAAGGTATGGATTGGCAACTGCGGAACAGTTTATAGATGCAATGGAAAATGTTCGACAACACAGTGAATATACGGAGGCGTACTTCTTAGAAAATTCGTATATTAATTTTGGAAGGAGCAATTGCAGTTTATGTATTATAATCAAGAACGGTCTCTTGCCTATGCTAAATTTTGTAGGCCACTTAACTATAGTATAGGTTATCTGGGTTGCAGCGGTAGCTAGCAACCTAGTAAGAGACGATCACGTCCAATGTTAAGAAATATAAAAACCCATAACTCCTTAAAAATTACACATCAAAACAAAAAGTACACTACTAGAACCGCCCTGTGCGAAACCCCTGCATTGGAAAATTTATGTCCCTTGGCTTGAACAGCAAGGAAAATATATTTGCTTCAAAATCAAGAAAAGTGTCAGCTACTACAGCATTCTTTCTAAACGGCATCTTCTTTTCTTTTTTTTCTTCCACAGATATCTTGACTCTGAAACATCGTAGAGAGCTGCTCAATGGTTTTTTACATAAAGAACGATTCTTCAGTCCACAGTAACTGAAGTGTTATAAGGGACCATTATATAGATGATGCTTACAGTAATCAAAGGTTACTGTTTACAATGTGTTGAAAATATATTAAAAGACTATCATTAGAATATCAAACCATTGTTTACATTGGAACTAGCTAGCTACTTGATTGTTTGAGGTCCGTCTCTTACTTTTTGGAAGAAGAAAAAGCCGTAGTCTTTTTTTCCTGTTGTAACCAGGTTATTATTAATGGTTAATGGTTCAGTTTATCTTTTAATAGCTCAATTTTAAAGCAATTATATCCGGGTTGCAGCGGTAGCTAGCAACCTAGTAAGAGACGATCACGTCCAATGTTAAGAAATATAAAAACCCATAACTCCTAAAAAAAAGAGTCAGATCAAAACAAAAAGTACACCATTAGAATCGCCTTGTCCGACATTCCTATAAGGGAAACTTACTGCCCTTTGGCTTGAATAACAAAGAAAAATATATTGGCTTGAAAATCAAGAAAATTGAATTTTACCAAATTATTCTCCACAAAGGGATATTTTTTTCTTTCTTCTTCTTTTCCACAGATAGCTTGGCACTGGAACATCGTAGAGAGTTGTTCAATGGCTCATTTTAAAGGAAATTAATGGCGTTAAAAACTTTTTGTACTTAAAACAATGTATTTTTAAAATATAATCAGTTTTTTACGAAAAATTGCATATTTTCATATTAAAGATTGATCAATGACGTCATAATTGTATACCAGTGGTAGGATTTGAACCCACACCTCAGAAGAGACTGGTGACTATCACCAGCGCCTTGGACCACTCGGCCAAGAAAAATATCCCACAAAAGGGATATTTTTTTCTTTCTTTCTTTCTTCTTCTTCTTCTTCTTTTCCACAGATATCTTGGCACTGGGACATTGTAGAGAGTTGTTCAATGGCTCATTTTAAAGGAAATCTCTAGATCTAGTGCCATTTCTACTTAATTTTCTTTTAAATTAATTATTTTTTACGGAAAACGTATTTTTTTATTATAATAAAGAACGAACTCTATTATAATAAAGAACGAAATATTTACCGATTGTCTACTAATAACCATATATGACGTAATAAGTGACATGACGTAATATCTAAAACCTATTGTGTACTAATAACCATATATGACTCAATGAGCGACGTGACGTAAAAAATTGAAAAAATTAATTTTTATTTTATTTTCGTTTTTAGTTCAGAATCGCTAGTTATAAACTGCAAAAATATTTATGGTGTCTGAACAATAGTTTTAATCTTTTAATTTAGACTAGAAAAATACCTGAAAATTTAAAATTTAGTTTAATTTTTTGTTAGGTTCTTGATACTTGATACGTGACATAAACATTCAACTAATGGTTACATAATGGTTTCAATCAAGCAAGCTACACGCAAGTTAAAAAAACAGTACTACCAAAAAAACAGAAATAGCATCTTGAAAAGAATAAGAAAAAAGTTGCTACCAGAATAATGGGTAGATACTGGAGTGACAAAAGCTATAATGAAAAAATTAAATTCTCTGCGAGGTTGTACCGAAGAACGCATTAGGACAAAGGGAAAAATTACATTCAGAAATACAAGAAGATGGCAAAAAGGCAGGCTGATCTTCGTAAATTGAGAAACATTTTACGTATGTTTTTACCAGGATCACGAAAAGTATTCAAAATTACATATTAAAATTCTCTTTGAAAGAGCGGATGCTGTTGAAAAGTGTCGGCTAGAAGTGCTTTGGCAAAGCTTCATAGTAATATCCAAAAGAAATGTTGTCAGTTTAATGAAAAGCTTCCAAGGTATGGATTGGCAACTGCGGAAAAGTTTATAGATGCAATGAAAAATGTTCGACAACACAGTGAATATACAGAGGCGTACTTCTTAGAAAATTCGTATATCAATTTTGGAAGGAGCAATTGCAGTTTATGTAGCAGCAATAAAAATATATATACAAGCATACCTATCAACAGCGAAGGAAAAGCAATGTTTGTCAATTATGGCGAAAACAAGCCTGATAGGGTTATTAGTATATGTGTTTGTAAGACTAATGATTTAGAACAAATTCCTGGAACACCGACTCAAGAAAAAAGCATTTCTAACTGTGTTTTAAAACAGTTCTTTTAGTTCTACTGAATATTTGGCAAAAAATTCTCTGTGTAGAAGAACAAACTGTCCTGAAAAGTACGATACAACTATTGAAAAATGCTCTGAATCTAGATCTGACAAGGAATTATGATGACTGAAGTCACCTATAACAATCTGAGTAAACATTCAAAACCAAAAATTGGGCAGCAGGTTACTTGGCAATGTCACCCTGATATCTGCAAGCTCTATCCGACGGATATTGAATTATGTCAAATTCTTTTTGATATCCTTGAAAATAATATAGCATTAAAATTTTCAACTGACAAAGTGGTTAATTTCTACCTTGGCGGCTTGGATTATTGTGAAATCAATTACAGGGACACAAGAAAGCATGGGCATTTGTTATACTGTAGCCCAAATGAGGGATGTCAGAGCTATTTGCGTTCTCTAAGGGCACTAGCTCCACATTTTCCTGTCTTGACCTGTTTCATTAATAGCGTATATAAGGCAGTATCAAAATCTAAGATTATACAACATATTAATCTACTAAAAGTTGAGGCTCGTACAAGGAACTAAGTAATTATATAGAAGAAGTGTCAAGTAGACTCTGTCGTAATAATAGTCAAGACTTCACCTACGGTGATTGCAATATTAGAGTTTCTGTGGATGAAAATACAATAATAAAATTATTTGATGAGAGCCTTGATAAGGTAGCTAACATCAGGGATGTATACCCCACAATGCATTGTGACAGTTGCGAGCAGATAAAGACAAAATACCAATTGAAGAGTCTAAGATTCCTTTCAAATAAGAAAGGTTTTGATGTAATGATGGCCACGATTTTAGAACACCAACAACAGGACATACCAAAGATGACAGAGAACAGCTAATTCATTGTACAGGTTGGAAAGAGGATGTCATAGATTCATTCTCTGTTTGTGATTACTGTGCTGGGGAAAATGTTGAAAAGTCAGGAGAACGTCCGATCAGTATTAAATAACCTTCATATAGACTGTACACCGGAATGTATAAAGTGTTTAAATAATTTTGAAATGGCAATGATTCGATTTGTAATGCCTTGTCTTACGATCGTCAGATTAGGGCAAGTAACTGCATTGAAGAGACCTAGAACAGAACTTGTTGACGCTCTTAAGGGGAGAATAGTATATCTACCTGTTGATGTGCAAGCAAATGCAGATATTCAGCCTGAAAAACTTCTTAACATTGATAGTTTTGTAGTCATTGTCAATGGTCAGCCTACTTACAACAAGAATGTTTGGACTGCACTAATAGATTTGAGAAAAGTCCATGAAGCACTGTTGTGGTTAAGAGAGAACAACAGTCTCTATAAAACAATACGTGCATACACCCTAGAAGATTTAAATAAAATACTTGAAGCACGTCTTGCTGAAAAAGCGGTTGGTTTTGATATTTTACCTGAAATACCGGAAGCTGCAATCCTTCAGAAACTGACAGAAAGCGCAAAATCTACATTGGTTGAACATTTTTCTGTCCAGGCTCTCAATTTTCCGGGTTGCAGCGGTAGCTAGCAACCTAGTAAGAGACGATCACGTCCAATGTTAAGAAATATAAAAACCCATAGCTCCTAAAAAAGGAGTCAGATCAAAACAAAAAGTACACCATTAGAACCGCCTTGTCCGAAACCCCTGTATAGGAAACTTTCTGTCCCTTGGCTTGAACAGCAAGGGAAATATATTGGCTTGAAAATCAAGAAATTGACTTTAACCACGTTATTCTCCCCAAAAGGGATATTTTTTTCTTTTTTTTTTTTGTATCCAGAGATAGCTTGGCACTGGAACATCGTAGAGGGTTGTTCAATAGCTCATTTTAAAGGAAATTAATTGGGTTAAAAATCTATAGTAACTAAAATAAAACTATTTCTAAAAGAGAATAAATTTTTCCAATAAAAACTGTATTTTTGATTCAGTGACGTCATAATTACTATATAAGATCATCATAGTCCGGGTTGCAGCGGTAGCTAGCAACCTAGTAAGAGACGATCACGTCCAATGTTAAGAAATATAAAAACCCATAGTTCTTAAAAAAAGAGTCAGATCAAAACAAAAAGTACACCATTAGAACCGCCTTGTCCGAAACCCCTGCATAGTAAAATTTCTGTCTCTTGGCTTGAACAGCAAGGGAAATATATTGGCTTGAAAATCAAGAAAAGTGGCAGCTACTACAACATTCTGCCTAAACGGGATATTTTTTTTTTTTTTTCTTTTTTTTTTCTTTTTTTGTATCCAGAGATAGCTTGGCACTGGAACATCGTAGAGGGTTGTTCAATAGCTCATTTTAAAGGAAATTAATTGGGTTAAAAATCTATAGTAACTAAAATAAATTATTTCTAAAAGAGAATAAATTTTTCCACCAAAAACTGCATTTTGATGTCTTTTCACACTGCAGTCTTTCAAACATAATCGTATACCAGCGGTAAGAATTGAACCCACGCCTCTGAAGAGACTGGTGGCTAACACCAGTGCCTTGGACCACTCGGCCAGGCTGCCTCTCATAAATAAATATATATGTGAATTTGGGTTGCAGCAGTAGCTAGCAACCTAGTAATAGACGATCAGTCCAATGCTAAGAAATATAAAAACCCAAAACTCCTAAAAATAGAGTCAGATCAAAACAAAAGTACATCATTAGATTATAATAAAGAACGACCTCTTGCCTATACTAAATTTATATAGGCCACTTAACTATAGTATAGGTTAGTAAATTTACATTAAATTATAATAAAGAACGAATATTTTTACCGATTATCTACTAATAACCATATATGACGTGATAAGTGACATGACGTAATATCTAAAACCTATTGTGTACTAATTATAGTACACAATAGGTTTATGACTTAATGAGCGACGTGACGTAAAAAATTGAAAAAAATTAATTTTTTTTATTTTCGTTTTTAGTTCAGAATCGCTAAAGTTATAAACTGCAAAAAATATTTATGGTGTCTGAACAATAGTTTTAATCCTTTAATTTAGACTAGAAAAATACCTGAAAATTTTTAAAATTAGTTTAATTTTTTGTTAGGTTCTTGATACTTGATACGGGATATAAAAATTCAACTAATGGTTACATAATGGTTTCAATCAAGCAAGCTACACGCAAGTTAAAAAAAGAGTACTACCAAAAAAACAGAGATAGCATCTTGAAAAGAGAATAGCAAAGGTATTCAACCGACCAGGCGTATCGAGATGCGAAAATTGATAGTGACAAACAGCGTTATTATAATGATGTAGTTTTATAGACATGCGAAAATTGAGACAGCCAAACAAAAGAGCAAGGAACGGTATGATAACGATATAGATTACCGAAACAAACATAAGAAAAAAGTTGCTACCAGAATAATGGGTAGATACTGGGGTGACAAAAGCTATAATGAAAAAATTAAATTCTCTGCGAGGTTGTACCGAAGAACGCATAAGGACAAAGGGAAAAATTACATTCAGAAATACAAGAAGATGTCAAAAATGCAGGCTGATCTTTGTAAATTGAGAAACATTTTACGCATGTTTTATCGGGATCACGAAAAGTATTCAAAATTACAGATTAAAATTCTCTTTGAAAGAGCGGATGCTGTTGAAAAGTCGGCTAGAAATGCTTTGGCAAAGCTTCATAGTAATATCCAAAAGAAATGTTGTCAGTTTAACGAAAAGCTTCTAAGGTACGGATTGGCAACTGCGGAACAGTTTATAGATGCAATGGAAAATGTTCGACAACACAGTGAATATACGGAGGCGTACTTCTTAGAAAATTCGTATATTAATTTTGGAAGGAGCAATTGCAGTTTATGTAGAAGCAATAAAAATATATATACAAGCATACCTATCAACAGCGAAGGAAAAGCAATGTTTTTCAATTATGGCGAAAACGAGCCTGTTAGGGTTATTAGTAAATGTGTTTGTGCGACTAATGATTTAGAACAAATTCCTGAAACACCGACTCAAGAAAAAAAGCATTTCTAACTGTGTTTTAAACAGTTCTTTTAGTTCTACTGAATATTTGGCAAACAATTCTCAGTGTAGTAGAACAAACTGTCCTGAAAAGTACGAGACAACTATTGAAAAATGTGTAATAAAGAACGACCTCTTGTCTATACTAATCAGGGTTGCAGCGGTAGCTAGCATCTGCTACATCTAGCGTCTTTTTTAATTAATTTCCATAAGGGACCGATTGAGTTCATCATAATCCGGGTTGCAGTGATAGCTAGCAACCTAGTAAGAGAAGATCACTTCCAATGTTAAGAAATATGAAAACCCATAACTCCAAAAAAATTTTAATAGAGAACGAACTCTAGCCTATACTAAAAAAAAAAGAAAAAAATATCTCGTTTGGGGAGAATAACGTGGTTAAAGTCAATTTTCTCGATTTTCAAGCCAATATATTTCCCTTGCTGTTCAAGCCAAGGGACAGAAAGTTTCCTATACAGGGGTTTCGGACAAGGCGGTTCTAATGGTGTACTTTTTGTTTTGATCTGACTCCTGCTTTAGAGAGCTATGGGTTTTTATATTTCTTAACATTGGACGTGATCGTCTCTTACTAGGTTGCTAGCTACCGCTGCAACCCGGATGGATTAAATAAAGGTTATATTTAAATAAGTCCATTAGAAGAACTAACGATTGTATATATTGAGACTTTTTAGCTACCTGGTTCTTTGAGGGTCATCTCTTACTATTTCAAAGAAGAAAAAGCCATTGGCTTTTTTCCTGTTTGATACATCCGGTTTCAGCGGTAGCTAGCTACCTAGTAAGAGACGATCATATCCAATGTTAAGAAATATAAAAACCCATAGTTCCTAAAAAAGAAGTCAGATCAAAACAAAAAGTACACCATTAGAACCGCCTTGTCCGAAACCCCTGTATAGGAAACTTTTTGTCCTTGGCTTGAACAGCAAGGGAAATATATTGGCATGAAAATCAAGAAAAGTGGCAGCTACTACAACATTCTGCCTAAACAGGATATTTTTTTTCTTTCTTGTTTTCCACAGATAGCTTGGCACTGGAACATCGTAGAGCGTTGTTTAATGGCTCATTTTAAAGGAATCCGGGTTGCAGCGGTAGCTAGCAACCTAGTAAGAGACGATCACGTCCAATGTTAAGAAATATAAAAACCCATAGTTCCTAAAAAAGGAGTCAGATCAAAACAAAAAGTACACCATTAGAACCGCCTTGTTCGAAACCCTGTATAGGAAACTTTCTGTCCCTTGGCTTGAACAGCAAGGGAAAATATATTGGCTTGAAAATCAAGAAAAGTGGCAGCTACAACAACATTCTGCCTAAACGGGATATTTTTTTTCTTTCTTTTTTTCTTTTTTTCTTTTCCACAGATAGCTTGGCACTGGAACATCGTAGAGGGTTGTTCAATAGCTCATTTTAAAGGAAATTAATTGGGTTAAAAATCTATAGTAACTAAAATAAATTATTTCTAAAAGAGAATAAATTTTTCCACCAAAAACTGCATTTTCGAAGTCTTTCACACTGCAGTCTTTCAAACATAATCGTATACCAGCGGTAAGATTTGAACCAACGCCTCCGAAGAGACTGGTGGCTAACACCAGTGCCTTGGACCACTCGGCCAGGCAGCCTCTCATAAATAAATATATATGTGAATCTGGGTTGCAGAAGTAGCTGCAATCTAGTAAGAGACGATCACGTCCAATGTTAAGAAATATAAAAACCCATAGTTCTTAATTTACATAAAGGATCAATAAAGTTTATTATAATAAAGAACGACCTCTTGCCTATACTAAATTTTACACGCCACTTAATTGTAGTATAGGTTAGTAATTCAACAGATAGCATGGTACTGGAACATCGTGGAGAGTTGTTCAATGGCTCATTTTAAAGGAAATTAATGGGGTTACAAACCTTTTGTAATTAAGATTAATCAAATTATTTTTATTATATTAAGAAATTTTAATTATGTTCCTTAAGAAATCATCATAAGTAAAAATTTTATAATAAAGAACGAACTCTCGCTAATAGTAACTCAAATCTTTAATATATTCCGGGTTGCAATGGTAGTTACATTAAAAGACAATCGTTGGAATACCAAACCATTGCATACATTGGACTTAGTTAGCGGCCTGATTCTTTGAGAGTTGTCTCTTACTGCTCCAGAGAAGAAAAAGCCGTAGCATTTTCTGTTTGTAATCAGCGTTTACATAATCCGATTTGTCAATCCGGGTTGCAGCGGTAGCTAGCAACCTAGTAAGATTGCATTAAAGAACGAACTTTAGTCCATAGTTACAGCAAGGAACGAGCTTCAGCCCATAGTAACTAAGATTATAACTTAAGACTCAAACAAGTAATTTGTTTGCTTTGGTCACAGTAAAGAACGATCTCTCGCCCATAGTAACTGATATATGTTTACAGTATAGAACGATCTCTCGCCCATAGTAACTGATATACGGTGGTTCCAGGGGTAGCTACAAGCTATCCAGAATCTAGCAGTATCCGGGTTGCAGCAGCAGCTGTCACCCAGAATCTCTTTGCTTAACAACAAAGAAATCATGTCGGCTTGTTATTAAACCAGAACCTAACAAAAAATAAAACTAACAAGTGACAATCTTTTCTTACTTGGCAGTTGTTTTTTTAATTATTCTTCAATTTTTAGTTACTATGGACCGGGGCATGTCCTTTTCTAAGCAGAAAGTACGGCTGCGACCACGGTTTCTATTTCAGTTTGTTATATCCGCATAGTCTTAGTTTTTAGAAATCTAGTTTCCGAGTGTTTAAAAAAAGAGCAAAAATATTCATTTGATTATATCAGAGTTATGGAAAGAGATTTAACCTGTAATATTTTTAAGAAATTCGTCAAGGTTAAGTTAAAAGTACGGATCATTTTATTCTAATTGCAGCTCTGTCTTGTTAACTAGATAATATTACCTATTGAATAATATTTTACTATGTACGAATGCTCTGTTTGTAAGAAAATGCTAACAAGGCCAGGGGGTCTTGTTGATCACTTTAGACTTCATACTAACGAAAAGCCGTTTAAGTGTGTACATTGTTCTGTCTATTTTCGAACAAAGCATGCAATACGTCGGCATGAACTTTCCCATTTAAAAGACGAGGATAGGTACCGACTTTGTGAATTATGCGGAAAAACATTCAGCAGAGAATACCTGAGCACACATATAAAGGATCACACTGGTCACAATTGCACTATATGTGGATGTCACTTTAGTAGTATAGGCATACTGAAAAAAACATCGAAAAGAGCACTTAAAATCAAAAGAGAATGCAAAAACAGATATTACGGTGCCTTCTCAGAAATTACAATAAAGAACGAACTCTTGCCTATACTAGCTTACATTACTTGCCTATACTAGCTATACTAGCAACTTAACTATATTATAGGCTGGTAAAGTTTTATTTAACGTTAACAAGTGGAGTGATTGTAGTATCATGGTTGCAGCTCTAGCTGTAATCTAATTTTATAAATCTAATCCGGGTTGCATTTGTAGCTAGCAACCTAGTAAGAAACGATCAGTCCAATGTTAAGAAATATAAAAACCCATAACTCCTAAGAAAAGAGTAAAATCAAAACAAAAAGTACACCATTAGAACCGCTTTGTTCAAAATACCTGTATAGGAAACTTTCTGCCCCTTGGCTTAAACATCAAGGGAAATATATTGCCTTGAAAATCAAGAAAAGTGGCAGCTACTACAGCATTCTGTCTAAACGGGATCTTTTTTTTCTTTTTCTTTCTTTTCCACAGATAACTTGGCACTGGAACATAGTTGAGAGTTGTTCAATGGCTCATTTTAAAGGAAATAATGGGGTTAAAAACCTTTTGTAACTTAAACAAATTATTTTTAAAACAATCCGGGTTGCAGCGGTAGCTAGCAACCTAGTAGGAGACGATCACCTCCAATGTTTACAGTAAAGAATGATCTCTCTCCCATACTAACTGATATATGGTGGTTACAGGTGTAGTTATCCGGGTTGCAGCGGTAGCTAGCAACCTAGTAAGAGACGATCACGTCTAATGTTAAGAAATATAAAAACCCATAGTTCCTAACAAAGGAGTCAGATCAAAACAAAAAGTACACCATTAGAGCCGCCTTGTCCGAAACCCCTGTATAGGAAACTTTGTGTCCCTTGGCTTGAACAGCAAGGGAAATATATTGGCTTGAAAATCAAGAAAATTGACTTCTACCACGTTATTCTCCCCAAACGGGATATTTTTTTCTCTTTTCTTTTTTTTGTATCCAGAGATAGCTTGGCACTGGAACATCGTAGAGGGTTGTTCAATAGCTCAATTCAAAGGAAATTAATTGGGTTAAATTACATTAAGGAATACATAAAAGATCGATGTCAGTCAAGAGGATCTAATGTAGTTTAACAGGGTTGCAGCGGTAGCTAGCCACCTAGTTAGAAACAATCAGGTCCTATGTCCGGGTTGCAGCGGTAGCTAGCAACCTAGTAAGAGACGATCACGTCCAATGTTAATTAAAATCCGGGTTGCAGCGGTAGCTAGCAACCTAGTAAGAGACGATCACGTCCAATGTTAAGAAATATAAAAACCCATAGTTCTTAAAAAAAGAGTCAGATCAAAACAAAAAGTACACCATTAGAACCGCCTTGTCCGAAACCCCTGCATAGTAAAATTTCTGTCCCTTGGCTTGAACAGCAAGGGAAATATATTGGCTTGAAAATCAAGAATCCGGGTTGCAGCGGTAGCTAGCAACCTAGTAAGAGTACGATCACGTCCAATGTTAAGAAATATAAAAACCCATAGTTCCTAACAAAGGAGTCAGATCAAAACAAAAAGTACACCATTAGAATCGCCTTGTCCGAAACCCCTGTATAGGAAACTTTCTGTCCCTTGGCTTGAACAGCAAGGGAAATATATTGGCTTGAAAATCAAGCAAATTGACTTTTACCACGTTATTCTCCCCAAACGAGATATTTTTTTCTTTTTTTTTTCTTTCTTTTCCAGAGATAGCTTGGCACTGGAACATCGTAGAGGGTTGTTCAATAGCTCATTTTAAAGGAAATTAATTGGGTTAAAAACCTTTTGTAACTAAAATAAATTATTTCTAAAAGAGAATAAATTTTTTCCAATAAAAACTGTATTTTTGATGCAGTGACGTCATAATTTTATAATAAAGATCGAACTCTTCCCTATACTAACTTGCATAGGCAACTTCACTATAGTTAAGATTACAGTATTTATATTATACATCATTATAAATTATAAAAGGTTCGAATGTTCGAAGATTATAGAGTTAAAAATTTTTCCACACCGGGAATCGAACCCGGGCCTGTTAAGTGAAAGTTAACTATCCTAGCCACTAGACCATATGGGACCATAAAGAAGTATGATTTAAGAACCATATGCATATTATTATTTCACCATACCAATTATAATAAGGCCAAAACAAAATCGTCGACTTACAACCTTACTTTTGACACATCAGTTAAATTATAATAAAGAACGACCTCTTGCCTATACTAAATTTTATACGCCACTTAATTATAGTATAGGTTAGTATTCCACAGATAGCTTGCCACTGGAGCATCGTAGAGAGTTGTTTAATGGCTCATTTTAAAGCAAATTAATGGGGTTAAAAAAAATTTTGTAATTATAAAACAAATTATTTTTAAAATAGAATCATTTTTCTTACGAAATTACATTAAAAGAAGATCATTACAATAACAAACCATTGCATACATTGGACTTAGTTAGCTACTTGATTGTTTAAGGTTCGTCTCTTACTATTTCAAAGAAGAAAAAGCCGTAGGCTTTTCCTGTTCCGGGTTGCAGCAGTAGCTAGCAACCTAGTAAGAGACGATCACGTCCAATGTTAAGAAATATAAAAACCCATAGTTCTTAAAAAAAGAGTCAGATCAAAACAAAAAAGTACACCATTAGAACCGCCTTGTCCGAAACCCCTGCATAGTAAAATTTCTGTCCCTTGGCTTGAACAGCAAGGGAAATATATTGGCTTGAAAATCAAGAAAAGTGGCAGCTACTACAACATTCTGCCTAAACGGGATATTTTTTTCTTTTTTTTTCTTTTTTTTTTTTTCTTTTTTCTTTTCCACAGATAGCTTGGCACTGGAACATCGTAAAGGGTTGTTCAATAGCGCATTTTAAAGGAAATTAATTGGGTTAAAAATCTATAGTAACTAAAATAAATTATTTCTAAAAGAGAATAAATTTTTCCACCAAAAACTGCATTTTTGATGTCTTGTCACACTGCAGTCTTTCAAAACATAATCGTATACCAGCGATAAGAATTGAACCCACGCCTCTGAAGAGACTGGTGGCTAATTATAGTAAAGAACGACATCTAGCCCATGCTCTCTGAAATATAAATAGGGATTATGTAATTTTCATCGGTATCATGGCTGTAGAGATGGCTGAAAACCTAATAAAGAACGAACCATGGCATATATTATACTAAGTTAGCTGAGTTTGTCTCTTACTATTCTCAAGAGTTTGTCTCTTACTATTCCAAATAAGAAAAAGCCACAGGCATTCTCCTGTTTGTTACACTATATTATCAAACAAGTTTACATTAGAGAACGATCTTCAGTCCATAGTAACTGAAGTGTTGTAAGGAACCATTAAACAGATGATGCTTACAGTAATTATAATAAAGAACGACCTCTTGCCTGTATAAATATTATACGCCACTTAATTACAGTATAGGTTAGTAATTCCACAGATAGCTTGGCACTGGAACATCGTAGAGTGTTGTTCAATGGCTCATTTTAAATCCGGGTTGCAGCGCTAGCTAGCAACCTAGTAAGACACGTAAAAAAAAAGAATGACCTCTTGTCAGTACTAAATTTTATACGCCACTTAATTATAGTATATGTTAGTAATTCCACAGATGGCTTCGCACTGGTCATTGTAGAGAGTTGTTCAATGGCTCATTTTAAAGGAAATTATTGGGGTTAAAAACGTTTTGTAATTAAATAAAGGACCGATATAGCTCATCATAAATGGTATTTGTCAATTACGTTTTTTTATATAGTTATCCATTATTATGTAAAATGCAGTAATTTTTGGGGGGTATTAACATAACATATATTTGTTAACTGAAACTAGACTAAATTCTGAAAATTTGGAATGTAGGAGATTTTGAAACCTAGTAAAGAACAAACCATGGCACATATTGGACTTAGTTAGCTGCCTGATTCTCAGAATTTCGTCTCTTACTATTCCAAATAAGAAAAATCCATAGGCTTTTTCCTGTTTGTGCTATAGGAAAGAAAGAACTCTAGTCCATAGTATCAAACGTAAGGACGACTCAAACAACACAAATGTTCCTTTAATTTCCGAGTTTTTTTATATTGTTTTATCATTTATTATGGTAAAGAACGAACTTTTGACCGAATATCAAGAAATAATAGATTTTAATCGAGTGTCGTATTTCTCCTCGTCTTTTTTCAAGCAGTACTAAAACTCTAAACTAAAACTAAATTAAAAATCAAACACGACTCTAAACTAAAACTCTAAACTAGAACTCTAAACTAAAATCTAAACTAAAACTCTAAAACTGAAACTCTAAACTGAAACTCTAAACTAAAGCTCTAAATTAAAAATCTAAACTAAAACTCAGAACTAAAACTCTGAACTAAAACTCTAAACTAAAAATCTAAAACCAAAACTCTAAACTAAAACTCTATACTAAAACTCTAAACAAAAAATCTAAACTGAAACTCTAAACTAAAGCTCTAATTTAAAAATCTAAACTAAAACTCTAAATTAAAACTCTAAACTAAAACTCTGAACTAAAACTCTGAACTAAAAATCTAAACCAAAAACTGTATACTAAAACTCTAAACTAAAAATCTAGACTGAAACTCTAAACTGAAACTCGAAACTAAAACTCTAAACTAAAACCGTAAATAAAAAATCTAAACTAGAACTCTAAACTAAAAATCTATACTAAATCTCTAAACTGAAACTCTAAACTAAAACTCTAAACTAAATTATAATAAAGAACGATCTCTTGCCTATGCTAAATTTTTAGGCCACTTAACTATAGTATAGGCTAGTACAGTTATATTCAAGATAAATATATTAAATCTTGGTTGCAGCGCTAGCTAGGAACCTAGTAAGAGATGATCAAGCCCCATAGTAAAAACTAATGTAACCTATAACTCCTGAAAAAAGACTCAGATATATGTAATAAAGAACGACTTTTGCCTATATTAATTTATATTAAATTTTTACATTTAGATAGGAGGCAGCTAAACTGAGTTGCTTTTAAACTTTAAATTTAAGAGATATTGCTTTAAATTCAGTATATTAATACATTTCTTTCCAATGGAATTCAAATAATGAATCCCCATCGGAAAGAATATATTAATATTGAAAATATATTGAGAATTTATTAATATAAAAGAATATATTAATTCAAATATTAAATACGTATCCAATATTGAATATAAAATATGTATCAAGTATCAATGTAAATTTGAATCCCCGTCAGAAAGAATACACTAATATATTAAATTTAAAGTAATATCTCTTAAATTTAAAGTTTAAAAAAGAAACTCAGTTTAGCTGCCTCCTATCTAAATATTATAACTTTTTACATTAAAAGACGATCATTGAAATATTAAACCATTGCATACATTGTAATTAGTTAGCCACTTGATTGTTTGAGGTTCGTCTCTTACAATTTCAAAGAATTATAATAAAGAACGACCTCTTGCCTATACTAAATTTTATACGCCACTTAATTATAGTATAGGTTAGTACTTCAACAGATAGCATGGCACTGGAACATCGTAGAGAGTTGTTCAATGGCTCATTTTAAAGGAAATTAATGGGGTTAAAAACCTTTTGTAATTAAAACAAATTATTTTATTACATTAAGAAATTTTAATTATGTTCCTTAAGAAATCATCATAAATAAAAATTTCCCAAACAGAAATTGAACTCAAGCCTACTGGGTGAGAGCTATCCCAACCTCTAGACCATATAGGATATATTAAAATATCCGATTAATGAAGTTTATGTTAAAGAACAAATTATAATCCTAGTTAGCTGCCTGATTATTTGAGGATCGTCTCTTACTATTCCAAAGAAGAAAAAGCCGTAGGCTTTTTCCTGTTTGTAATTTATTTCATAATAAAGTATCCGGGTTGCAGCGGTAGCTAGCAACCTAGTAAGAGACGATCACGTCCAATGTTAAGAAATATAAAAAACCCATAGTTCTTAATTATAATAAAGAACGAACTCTTGCCTATACAAGATTAGATACTCAACTTAATTTTAGTTAATGATATAGTAATAATATGGTTTTATTTATAGCTGAATTACAAATTAAAAGAAAACTACCCTGGCTGGATCTGAACCACCAACCTTTCCGTTATCGGCCGATCATGCTAGCCACTTAGACTATGGCGTCATTAATTAAAGTTGTAAAATTAACAATATTATACATAAATAAAACAGTTCGTGGTATTTCAAAACGTTTGTGGTAACGAACTGTATAGTGAGAACGACTCGCCTCAATATATATAATAAAGAACGACCTCTTGCCTATACTAAATTTTATACGCCACGTAATTATAGTATAGGTTAGTAAATCGACAGATGGCTTGGCACTGGGACATCGTAGAGAGTCGTTTTAATTGCTCATTTAAAGAAAATTAATAAAAATTACATTAAAAGACGATCATTGGAATAACATACCACTGAATACATTGGACTTAGTTAGCTACTTGATTGCTTGAGGTTCGTCTCTTACTATTTCAAAGAAGAAAAAAAGCCGTAGGCTTTTTTTACATAAAGGATCGATGTCAGTCAAGACGATCTAATGTAGTACTAATTAATAGAATTTTTATTTAGACTTTAAATATTCCGGGTTGCAGCGGTAGCTAGCAACCTAGTAAGAGACGATCACCTCCAATGTCAAGAAATATAAAACCCCCCAACTCCTAAAAAAAGAGTCAGATCAAAACAAAAAGTACACCATTAGAACCGCCTTGTCCGAATCCTCTATAAAGGAAACTTACCTCCCTTTGGCTTGAATAACAAAGAAAATATATTGGCTTGAAAATCAAGAAAATTGACTTTTACCACGTTATTCTCCACAAACGGGATATTTTTTTCTTTCCGCTTTTTCTTTCTGCTCAGCTAGCTGGGCACTGGAAAATCATAGAGAGCTGTATAATAGCTCATTTTAAAGAAATTGCAACATCTAGTCACTTTTGTATTTAAAAATAAAATACTTTTTAAAGTAGAATCAATTTTGTCAAAAAAATTGCATTTTTGATGTATTTTCATACTGCAGTCTTTTCAAAGATATTTGAATTTTGAAGCAATAAAACAGTCCATGTAATGAACTCTATAGTAATAATAGCTACTTGTCTCAATAGTAACCGAAACTCCTGGAACCAAAATTTTCTTTTTTGGCTTAATCGCTAAAATTATTATGTAAACTGCAAAAATATTTATGATGCCTAATCAGTAATAGTAATTTTTTAATTTAAACAACAAAAATACATGAAAATTCTAAAATTAGTTTTGCTTTTTGTCTCCTGGAAGAAATTTTTTTTTCATCTCAGTTCAAATTTATTATTGTATCCTGTAACCCGTAAAGTACATATCTCCATATTATTGTCTCATAATTGCAATTATTTTAGTTTTCAGTCCAGAATCACTAAACTTATTATTTAAACTGCAAAAATATTTATGGTGTCTAACCAATAATACTAATTTTGTAATTCAAACAAGATAAATACCTGAAAATTTTAAAATTAGTTTTGTTTTATGCTAGGTTTTAGATACTCGACACGGGATTTTGTGTGCTTAATAATTTTAAATCTTGAAAAAATATGGTCTCACGCGAGTGGAAAAAAAGAAAGAATAATCAAAAAACAATATCAAATAGAACAATCCAAATTTCTACTAATAGAAAACTTTACTACACAAAAAATAAAGCTAACATCCTGAAATATAAGAAAAGTTTATTTAAAAGAGATAAAAATGCCACCAAACGCAATAAAGCTCGAGCACGCGTAAGGATTGCTACTAAGATGTCTTGTGATCCAGGATTTAAGAAAATGAAATATGACAGAGCAAAACAGAGGTATCTTACGGATCAGGGGTATCGAGAGGGAAAATTGAGACAGTGAAACAAAAGAGCAAGGAACGGTATGATAACGATATAGATTACCGAAACAAACATAAGAAAAAAGTTGCTACCAAAATAATGGGTAGATACTGGGGTGACAAAAGCTATAATGAAAAAATTAAATTCTCTGCGAGGTTGTACCGAAGAACGCATAAGGACAAAGGGAAAATTACATTCAGAAATACAAGAAGATGGCAAAAATGCAGGCTGATCTTTGTAAATTGAGAAACATTTTACGCATGTTTTATCGGGATCACGAAAAGTATTCGAAATTACAGATTAAAATTCTCTTTGAAAGAGCGGATGCTGTTGAAAAGTCGGCTAGAAATGCTTTTTTACATAAAGGATCGATGTCAGTCAAGACGATCTAATGTAGTACTAATTAATAGAATTTTTATTTAGACTTTAAATAGATAATTGTGTAAAAATTACCTCCGACAGGATTTGAACCTGCAACCTTCGGAGTAGAACTCCAACACACTATCCACTGCGCCAAGCAGTCTTTCAAGGACACAATTTTTAAATGGTTTATGTTTTACTTTATCTCGTGTTAACGATTGATCAGTGACGTCATAATCGTAGGTTGTAGCCAGGTCGTCTCTTACTATTCCAATCAAGAAAAAGCTATAGGCCTTTTCCTGTTTGCAATCTTAGTTAAACTTCCTTGCCATGGAGTGTTTTTTTCCTAGGTTGTTTTAAATCTAATCGAGGCTAACCCTCCTCAGCCTCATTGTCTAACTTAAAGTTTAATCTTTGTGTTACAATAGTCCTAGAAATATAATCATCTACACACAAGTAAACTCCTTAAAATACTTCTCTGGGGATTACATTAAAGATCGATACTGTAATGGGAACTTTGTAAGTAACATCGATATCAAGGTTTTATTGATGATCAAACAGTTCGTGGTAACGAACTGTATAGTAAGATGAAGTAGTAAGATGATTGTAACTGAAGTATTATAAACATCGTAGAGAGTTGTTCAACTCATTTTAAAGGAAATTAATGGGGTTAAAAACCTTTTGTAATTAAAACAAATTATTTTTATTATATTAAGGAATTTTAATTATGTTCCTTAAGAAATTCCGGGTTGCAGCGGTAGCTAGCAACCTAGTAAGAGACGTTATAATAAAGAACGACCTCTTGCCTATACTAAATTTTATACGCCACTAAATTATAGTATAGGTTAGTAATTCAACAGATAGCATGGCACTGGAACATCGTAGAGAGTTGTTCAATGGCTCATTTTCAAGGAAATTAATGGGGTTAAAAATCTTTTGTAATTAAACAAATTATTTTTATTATATTAAGGAATTTTAATTATGTTCCTTAAGAAATCATCATAAGTAAAAATTTCCCATACAGAAATTGAACTCAAGTCTACTGGGTGAGAGCTATCCCAAACTCTAGGCCAAATAGGATATATTAAAATATCCGATTAATGAAATTTATGTTAAAGAACAAATTATAAACCTAGTTAGCTGCCTGATTATTTGATGATCGTCTCTTACTATTCCAAAGAAGAAAAAGCCGTAGGCTTTTTCCTGTTTGTAATTTATTTTATAATAAAGAATGAACTTCAGGCTTTACTAACTGAAAAGTTTAATCCGGGTTGCAGCGGTAGCTAGCAACCTACTAAGAGACGATCACCTCCAATGTAAGAAATATAAAACCCCCCAACTCCTAAAAAAAGAGTCAGATCAAAACAAAAAGTACACCATTAGAACCGCCTTGTCCGAATCCTCTATAAAGGAAACTTACCACCCTTTGGCTTGAATAACAAAGAAAATATATTGGCTTGAAAATCAAGAAAATTGACTTTTACCACGTTATTCTCCACAAACGGGATATTTTTTTTCTTTCCGCTTTTTTTTCCTCCTCAGCTAGCTGGGCACTGGAAAATCATAGAGAGCTGTATAATAGCTCATTTTAAAGGCAATTGCAATATCTAGTGACTTTTGTACTTAAAAATAAAATAATTTTTAAAGTAGAATCAATTTTGTCAAAAAAAATTGCATTTTTGATGTATTTTATAATAAAGAACGACTTTTGCCTATACTAAATTTTATACGCTACTTAATTATAGTATAGGTTAGTAATTCAACAGATAGCTTGGCACTGGTTACATTAAAAGACCATCATTGGAATAGCAAACAATTGCACACATTGGAATTAGTTAGCTACTTGATTGTTTGAGGTTCGTCTCTTACTATTTCAAAGAAGAAAAAGCCGTAGGCTTTTTCCTGTTTGTAATCAGTTTATTATCCAGGTAGCAGCTAGCTACTTACATAAAGGACCGATATAGTTCATCATAAATGGTATTTGTCAATTAGGTTTTTTTTATATAATCCGGGTTGCAGCGGTAACTATTAGCCTAGTAAGAGACGATCACGCCCCATAGTAAAAACTAAAGTAACCCATAAATCTTGAGAAAAGTTTCAGATTAAAATCTGGGTTGCATTATAATAAAGAACGAACCCTCGCTTATACTAACGCAAATCTTTAATATATTCCGGGTTGCAATGGTTACATAAAGGACTGATATAGTTCATCATAAATGGTGCTTGTCATTACGGTTTTTTTTGTATAATTATCCATTATTATGTAAAAATGCAGTCATTTTTGGGGGTTTAAAAATTATTTACAGTAAAGAACGATCTCTTGCCCATAGTAGCAGATATATGTGGTTCCAGGGGTAGCTGCGAGCTGTCCAGATTGCAGCGGTATCCGAGTTGCAGCAGTAGCTAGCAAACTAGTAAGAGACGATCAAGTCCAATGTTAAGGAATATAAAAACCCATAACTCCTAAGAAAAGTTCAGATCAAAACAAAAAGTACACTATTAGAACCGCCATGTCTGAAATCCCTGTATAGAAAAAATTCATTGTCTTTCAAGCGAAGTCATTTCGCTTGAACAACAAGGGAATCCGGGTTGCAGCGGTAGCTAGCAACCTAGTAAGAGACGATCACGTCCAATGTTAAGAAATATAAAAACCCCTAACTCCTAAAAGAAATATGATTTAAGAACCATATGCATTTATTATTTCATCATACCAATTATAATCTCTACAAACGGGATATTTTTTTCTTTCTTTCTCTTCCACAGATAGCTTGGCACTGGAACATCGTAGAGAGTTGTTTAATGGCTCATTTTAAAGGAAATCTCTAGATCTAGTGCCTTTGTAATTAAAAATAAAATAAATTTTAAAGTAGAATCAATTTTGTCAAAAAATTTCATTTTTGATATATTTTCAAACTGCAGTCTTTTCAAATAACTAGCAGGATCGACAGAACAAGCAGAGAGAAACAGAAGGGTTACTTTTAATATATGCGGTGACACTTTTTGCCTATTTTACGGCTTTCACACAAAAGAACAAAACACATTTTAAAACACCACGGTTATTTATATTTCCAGAATCCAAAGTCCCCACTAAGCAGCGGTAAGATTTGAACCTACACCTCCGAAGAAATTACATTATCCGGTTGCAGCGGTAGCTAGCAACCTAGTAAATGACGATCCCATCCAATGTTAAGAAGTATAAAAACCCATAACTCCTAAAAAAAAGTCAGATCAAAACAAAAAGTACACAATTAGAACCGCCTTGTCCGAAACCCCTGTATAGTAAACTTTCTGTTATTTGGTTTGAGGATGACGCTCCCTCCACAGTCAATCCAAGGGTTGTAAGTGATTGTAGTTTTTATTATGGGGACGCGATCATCCCTCACTATATTACTACCACCAAAACCCAGGTTTCTCATTTAAAATCCTTACAACTTCCATTTCAAACTGTTTCTTGCTGTTTCATTTTCCTTTCAGATTTCTATGCTTAAATTGCTTTTTCAATACCCACTTTTAGATAAATAATTACCATAATTTTCCACTGTAATTGCAGCTTCAGGTGGTGGGCAGTTTATCACATCATACAGAGCTATAATATACAATTGTTTCAGCTTCATTGCATGAAAGCCATTTTCTCCCTTTTTTGCCCGTACAACACCATGATCCCTTGAAAGGTAAAAATACTTCATTCCTCCCATTATAATACCGTTCTCAGAAAACTCATCTGAATCATATTTTTGAGACAAACGCTTTCAATTCAGCTGCTGTGGCAGAAAATTCCCTAGACTTTGCCCAAACTGACCCATCAACACCAATAATAGCAGCTTCCGAAATACCTTTTGATAGCAATTGACTTTTAATATGATCAATCCAAGAATTCATCTTAATAATTATTCAATTCAATAATATATTTTCACTCCATAAATTGACGTAACGAGTAACTTGAAGCAAAACGAAAAGTATACTAATTTAAAAATTTTTAGGTATTTTTCTGGTTTGAATTAGAAAATTAAAATTATTCCTCAGAAACCATAAATATTTTTGCACTTTGCAGTTAAATAAAATCATTTTGTTTAAATTTTTAGATATTATTTTAGTTTCAAATGACGAATTAGATTTTGTTTGTGTTAAGTAGTTAAAAACTAACAAAAAACAAAACTAATTTTAATTTTTTTTTTTGGTTTGAATTAAAAAATAAAATTATTCCTCAGACATCATAAATAATTTTGCAGTTAGCCGCTAATAGAAGAATATATTTATTTAAAATTTTCAGGAATTAATCTAATTTCAGTTGGCGAATCGGATTTTTTTGTTAAACCCCTAAAACAAGCAGATTCTTTTTTTTCTTAAACCCTAAAAGAAATGTATTTTGTGTTACAACCCTAAAAGAAATACTGCATTTTACATAAATATATCTACATACATTTTATAATGTTAAAAATAATATTTTTATTTTCCCATGCAATAGGATGTTAATAACAATAGCTACTATAGCTATATCTGATGACTCGATGAATTTGATGATTCTTGATGTTATTTTAATTACAAAAGGCACTAATATAGTAATCTCGTTTAAAATTAACCATTATACATTTTCCTCTATAATTTTCCAGTGACCAGCTAGCTGAGGAGAAAAAAAAAACGGAAAGAAATTACATGCCTCATGTGGAGAATATTGTGGATTCGGTCACTTTTCTTGATTTTTAAGCCAATATATTTTTCTTTGTTGTTCAAGCCAAGTGATGGTAAGTCTTCTGTATAGAGGTTTAAGATGAATTCTTGGATTGATCATATTAAAAGTCAATTGCTATTAAAAGGTATTTCGAAAGCTGCTATTATTGGTGTTGATGGGTCAGTTTAGGCAAAGTCTAGGGAATTTTCTGCCATAGCAGCTGAATTGAAAGTGTTTGTATCAAAATATGACATAATAAAGAACGAACTCTTGCCTATGCTAGATTAGATACTAAACTTATTTATAGTTAATGATATAGCAATGATATGACTTTATTAAAAGCTGAAACTTCTATATAGCAAAATTATCGTTCTTTGCTTGAATAACAAAGAAAATATATTGGCTTGTTACATAAAGGATCGATACTGTAAATTGGAATGTTCTAAGCATCATCGTTATCATGGTTTTATTTATAGCTGAATTACAAACTAAAAGAATCGACCCCGGATGGCCTTGAAGCACCAGCCTTTCGATTAACAGCCGATCGTACTAGATACTTGTACTCTGACACCATTAAATAATACATTAAAAGACGATCATTAGAATAACAAAACATTGCACACATCAGACTTAGTTAGCTACTTAACTAAGTTAAGTATTTAAGTAGCATTACGACATATAGCATTGAACGAACAGCTGTTTCAACTGATGACATCATATTTACATTAAAAGACGATCACTGGAAAAAACAAACCAAGTTTAGAGTCTTATAGCTTAGAGTCTTTAGCTTAGAATCGTATAGCTTAGAGTCTTATAGCTCAGAGTCTTATAGCTCAGAGTCTTATAGCTTAGTCTTATAGCTTAGAGTCTTATAGCTTATAATCTTATAGCTTAGAGACAGTTTTATCAGAGTCTTATGAATTAGAGTCTGTTTAATTGTTTGAGGTTCGTCTCTTACTTTTTCAAAGAAGAAAAAGTCGTAGGCTTTTTCCTGTTTGCAATCATATAGCACACAACGAACAGCTGTTTCAACTGATGTCATCATATTTGCATTAAAAGACGATCATTGGAAAAACAAACCAAGCTTTCTTATAGCTTAGAGTCTTATAGCTTAGAGTCTTTAGCTTAGAATCTTATAGCTTAGAGTCTTTAGCTTAGAATCTTATAGCTTAGTTTCCTATAGCTTAGTTTCCTATAGTAGAGTCTTATAGCTTAGAGTCTTATAGCTTAGAGTCTTATAGCTTAGAGACAGTCTTATAAGAGTCTTATGAATTAGAGTCTTATTCTATAAGACTCTAAGCTATAATACTCTAAGCTATAAGACTCTAGGCTATAAGACTCTAAGCTATAAGACTCTAGGCTATAAGACTCTAAGCTATAAGACTCTAAGCTATAAGACTCTAAGCTATAAGACTTTCCGCTATAAGACTCTAAGCTATAAAACTCTAAGCTATAAGACTCTAAGCTTTAAGACTCTAAGCTATGAAATTCTAAGCTATAAGACTAAGCCATAAGACTGTAAGCTACAAGACTCTAAGCTATAAGACTCTAAGCTATATCCGGATTGCAGCGGTAGCTAGCAACCTAGTAAGAGACGATCACCTCCAATGTAAAAGAAATATAAAACCCCCCAACTCCTAAAAAAAGAGTCAGATCAAAACAAAAAGTACACCATTAGAACCGCCTTGTTCGAAACCTCTATAAAGGCAACTTACCGCCCTTTGGCTTGAATAACAAAGAAAATTTATTGGCTTGAAAATCAAGCAAATTGACTTTTACCACGTTATTCTCCACAAACGGGATTTTTTTTCTTTCCGCTTGATTTTTCTTATCAGCTAGCTGGGCACTGGAAAATCATAGAGAGCTGTATAATAGCTCATTTTAAAGGAAATTGCAATATCTAGTGCCTTTTGTAATTAAAAATAAAATACTTTTTAAAGTAGAATCAATTTTGTCAAAAAAATTGCATTTTTGATGTATTTTCATGCTGCAGTCTTTTCAAAGATATTTGAATTTTGAAGCAATCAAACAGTTCATGGTAATGAACTCTATAGTAATAATAGCTACTTGTCTCAATAGTAACCGAAACTCCTGGAACCAAAATTTTCTTTTTAGGCTTAATCGCTAAAATTATTATGTAAACTGCAAAATTTTATATTAGAGCTATGACGTGAATAGAGTGACGTCATAATTAGTATATAAGGAAAGTCAAAACTGAAAATTCTCTCATTCTTGATTAGAATAATGGTTAGATCAAAGCAGGCTATACGCAAGTTGAAGAAAGAGTACTACACAAACAACAGAGATAGTATCTCGAACAAAAAGTACAGATAGATCAAACAAAAACAGAGATAGATCAAAACAAAAAGTACACCATTAGAACCGCCTTGTCCGAAACCCCTGTATAGGAAACTCTCTGTCCCTTGGCTTGAACAGCAAGGGAAATATATTGGCTTGAAAATCAAGAAATTACTACTTAAGAACGACAAAGATGTAAATGGTCTCATTCGTGAATTACATAATGGTTAGATCAAAGCTAGCTGCACGCAAGTTAAAAAAACAGTACTATACAGACAACAGAGATAGTATCTTAAAAACAGAAAAGCAAAGGTATTCAACCGACCAGGCGTATCGAGAAGTAAAAATTGAGAGAGCAAAACAAAACAGCAAGATGTGTTATTATATTAAAAGACGATCACTGAAATAAAACAAACCATTTTATATATTGGACTTAGTTAGCTACTTGATTTGTTTGAGTTTAGTCTCTTACTATTTAAACGAAGAAAAAGCCGTAGGCTTTTTCCTGTTTTTATTTACAGTAAAAAAACGAACTCAAGCCCAAAGAAGCTGATCCGGGTTGCAGCGGTAGCTAGCAACCTAGTAAGAGACGATCACGTCCAATGTTAAGAAATATAAAAACCCATAGTTCCTAACAGAGGAGTCAGATCAAAACAAAAAGTACATCCGGGTTGCAGCCGGTAGCTAGCAACCTAGTAAGAGACGATCACGTCCAATGTTAAGAAATATAAAAACCCATAGCTCCTAAAGCAGGAGTCAGATCAAAACAAAAAGTACACCATTAGAACCGCCTTGTCCGAAACCCCTGTATAGGAAACTTTCTGTCCCTTGGCTTGAACAGCAAGGGAAATATATTGGCTTGAAAATCGAGAAAATTGACTTTAACCACGTTATTCTCCCCAAACGAGATATTTTTTTCTTTTTTTTTTTTTTCTTTTTTGTATCCAGAGATAGCTTGGCACTGGAACATCGTAGAGGGTTGTTAATAGCTCATTTTAAAGGAAATTAATTGGGTTAAAAATCTATAGTAACTAAAATAAATTATTTCTAAAAGAGAATAAATTTTTCCAATAAAAACTGTATTTTTAATGCAGTGACGTCATAATTACTATATAAGAAACGTCAAAACTGTAAATGGTCTCATTCATGAATACATAATGGTTAGATCAAAGCAAGCTACACACAAGTTAAAAAATCAGTACTAAAAAATCAAGAAAAGTGGCAGCTACTACAACATTCTGCCTAAACGGGGTATTTTTTTCTCTTTTCTTTGTTTCCAGTATACTAAACGGGATTTTTCCACCAAAAACTGCATTTTGATGTCTTTTCACACTGCAGTCTTTCAAACATAATCGTATACCAGCGGTAAGAATTGAACCCACGCCTCTGAAGAGACTGGTGGCTAACACCAGTGCCTTGGACCACTCAGCCAGGCTGCCTCTCATAAATAAATATATATGTTAATTTGGGTTGCAGCAGTAGCTAGCAACCTAGTAATAGACGATCAGTCCAATGCTAAGAAATATAAAAACCCAAAACTCCTAAAAATAGAGTCAGATCAAAACAAAAGTACATCATTAGAAATACCTTGTCTGAAACCCTACTAGATAAATAATGAACGTCATCATAGTTTTATATTAGAGCTATGACGTGAATAGAGTGACGTCATAATTAGTATATAAGGAAAGAAAAAACTGAAAATTCTCTCATTCTTGATTAGAATAATGGTTAGATCAAAGCAGGCTATACGCAAGTTGAAGAAAGAGTACTACACAAACAACAGAGATAGTAACTTGAAAAGAAAAAAAGCAAAGGTATTCAACCGACCAGGTGTATCGAGAAGTAATAATTGAGAGAGCAAAACAAAGGTATTCAACCGACCAGGCGTATCGAGAAGTAATCAAACAAAACAGCAAGATGTGTTATCACAATGATGAAGATTATAGACATGCAAAATTTATAATAAAGATCGAACTCTTCCCTATACTAACTTGCATACGCAACTTCACTATAGTTAAGATTACAGTATTTATATTATACATCATTATAAATTATAAAAGGTTCAAATGTTCGAAGATTATAGAGTTAAAAATTTTCCCACACCGGGAATCGAACCCGAGCCTGTTAAGTGAAAGTTAACTATCCTAGCCACTAGACCATATTGAACCATAAAAAAGTATGATTTAAGAGCCATATGCGTATTATTATTTCACCATACCAATTATAATAAGGCCAAAACAAAATCGTCGACTTGCAACCTTACTTTTGACACATTAGTTAAATCTTCATAGGCTTAAAAAATGTTTTGCTAGTTTTACATGAAAGAACGAACCTTAGTCCATATACAATAAAGAACGACACCTTGTACATGTTAACTAAAACATAAATAGGGATTATGTAATTTCCAATAGTATCATGGCTGTAGAGATGGCTGAAACCTAGTTACAATAAAAACAATCATTGGAATAACAAAAATTGAATACCTTTGGAATTAGCTAGCTACTTGATTATTTGAGACTCGTCTCTTACTATTTAAAAGAAGAAAAAGCCATAGGCTTTTTCCTGTGTGTAATCAGTTTATTATCATAGGCAGCGCGCTAGCACTGCCTGAGTAAAGAACGATGTGGGCACAATGTGTTTTTTTCCGGGTTGCAGCGATAGCTAGCAACCTAGTAAGAGACGATCACGTCCAATGTTAAGAAATATAAAAACCCATAGTTCTAATAAAGGAGTTACATTAAAGATCGATCTTCAGTCCATATAGTACAGTAAAGATACAATAAAGAAAGATCTCTCTCCCATACTAACTGATATGTTACATTAAAAGACGATCATTGGAATAATCCGGGTTGCAGCGGTAGCTAGCAACCTAGTAAGAGACGATCACCTCCAATGTTAAGAAATATAAAACCCCCTAACTCCTAAAAAAAGAGTCAGATCAAAACAAAAAGTACACCATTAAAACTGCCTTGTCCGAAACCCCTATAAAGGAAACTTACCGCCCTTTGGCTTGAATAACAAAGAAAAATATATTCTCAATACTAACTGGTAGAGGCAACTTCACTACAGTTAAGATTACAGTATTTATATTATGACAATGCAAAAGGTATGAAAAAAAAGTGCAAAACTCTGTAAAACTGCAAAAGTATTCAGAATGTTTGAGTAATAATTTCACTTATGAAAAGAAACTATATAAATTCCTAAAAATCTTTAAATGAGTCTTATTTTTATCTTAATGTTTAAACAACTTGATAGAATATTATCATTATTAAATATCTGGGTTGCAGTGGTAGCTAGCAACCTAGTAAGAGACGATCACGTCCAATGTTAAGAAATATAAAAACCCATAGTTTTAAAAAAAATTCAGATCAAAACAAAAAGTACACAATTAGAACCGCCTTGTCCGAAACCCCTGTATAGTAAAATTCCAATAAGATGGAATATTCCAAACACTACTGAAATATTCCATCTCTTGCATTTCACCGAAATAAAACCAAAGTGTACTTTGAAAAATCAAGAGAATGTAACTGTGACATGGTAAACCGCGACAGAACACTACTGAAATATTCCAACTCTGCGCATTTCAATGAAAGAAATTCGAAATGAACTTTGAACAATCAAGAGAATTTAACTCTGGCATGGTAAACCACAACAAAACACTACTGAAATATTCCAACTCTTGCATTTCAATGAAAGAAATTCAAAATGAACTTTGAAAAAAATCAAGAAAATGTAACTGTGACAAGGTAAAACACGACAAAACACTATTGAAATATTCCAACTCTTGCATTTCATCGAAAGAAATTCAAAATGAACTTTGAAAAATTAAGAGAATGTAACTGTGACAAGGTAAACCAAGACAAAACACTGCTGAAATATTCCAACTCTTGCATTTGAATGATAGAAATTCAAAATGAACTTTGAAAAATCAAGAGAATGTAACTGTGACAAGGTAAAACCACAACAAAACACTACTGAAATATTCCAACTCTTGCATTTCAACGAAAGAAATTCAAAATGAACTTTCAAAAATCAAGAAAATGTAACTGTGAAATGGTAAACCACAACAAAAACACTACTGAAATGTTCCAACTCTTGCATTTCAACGATAGAAATTCAAAATGAACTTTGAAAAATTAATAGAATGTAATTGTGTTAAGGTAAACCACAACAAAATACTACTGAAATATTTCAATTCTTGCGTTTCAATGAAAGAAATTCAAAATGAACTTTGAAAAATCAAGAAAATGTAACTGTGACAAGGTAAACCACGATAAAAACACTATTGAAATATTCCAACTCTTGCATTTCCAGGAAAGAAATTCAAAATGAACTTTGAAAAATTAAGAGAATGTAACTGTGATAAGGTAAACCATGACAAAACACTACTGAAATATTCCAACTCTTGCAATTCAATGATAGAAATTCAAAGTGAACTTTGAAAAATTAAGAGAATGTAACTGTGACAAGGTAAACCGCAACAAAACACTACTGAAATAATCCAGCTCTTGCATTTCAATGAAAGAAATTTATATAAACTTTGAAAAATCAGGAGAATGTAACTGTGACATGGTAAACCATGACAAAACACTACTGAAATATTCCAACTCTTGCATTTCAACGACAGAAATTCAAAATGAACTTTGAAAAATTATAATAAAGAACGACCTCTTGCCTATACTAAATTTTAAACGCCACTTAATTATAGTATAGGTTAGTAATTCCACAGATAGCTTGGCACTGGAACATCGTAGAGAGTTGTTCAATGGCTCATTTTAAAGGAAATTAATGAGGTTGAAAAGTTTTTGTAATTAAAACAAATTATCTTTAAAATAGAATCAGTTTTTTTTACGAAAATGGGAAACATATTGGCTTGAATATAATAAAGAACGACATCTAGCCAATGTTAACTGGAAAATAATTATAATAAAGAACGACCTCTTGCCTTTATTAATTTATATTAAAGTTATTATATTTAGCTAAGAGGTAGGGAAACTGAGTTACTTTTTTAAATTGTAAATTTAAGAGATACTACTTTAAATTCAATATATTAAAAAAAATTTCTGACGGGGAATCGAACCCAGGTCTTCCGCATGACTAACAGCGATAGTGACCACTGTACTATCAGAGACTTAAAATATATAAATAATATATAAGTCATGATATTAAATTGGTTAATACATCTTTGTACATGTTTTTCCGGGTTGCAGCGGTAGCTAGCAACCTAGTAAGAGATCCGGGTTGCAGCGGTAGCTATCAACCTAGTAAGAGACGATCACGTCCAATGTTATCCGGGTTGCAGCGGTAGCTAGCAACCTAGTAAGAGACGATCACGTCCAATGTTAAGAAATATAAAACCCATAGTTCCTAACAAAGGAGTCAGATCAAAACAAAAAGTACACCATTAGAACCGCCTTGTCCGAAACCCCTGTATAGGAAACTTTCTGTCCCTTGGCTTGAACAGCAAGGGAAATATATTGGCTTGAAAATCAAGAAAATTGACTTTAACCACGTTATTCTCCACAACGGGATATTTTTTTTCTTTTTTCTTTTTTGTATCCAAAGATAGCTTGGCACTGGAACATCGTAGAGGGTTGTTCAATAGCTCATTTTAAAGGAAATTAATTGGGTTAAAAATCTATAGTAACTAAAATAAATTATTTCTAAAAGAGAATAAATTTTTCCACCAAAAACTGCATTTTTGATGTCTTTTCACACTGCAGTCTTTCCAACATAATCGTATACCAGCGGTAAGATTTGAACCCACGCCTCCGAAGAGACTGGTGGCTAACACCAGTGCCTTGGACCACTCGGCCAGGCTGCCTCTCATAAATAAATATATATGTGAATTTGGGTTGCAGCAGTAGCTAGCAACCTAGTAAGAGACGATCAGTCCAATGCTAATAAATATAAAAACCCAAAAACTCCTAAAAATAGAGTCAGATCAAAACAAAAGTACATCATTAGAATTACCTTGTCTGAAACCCTACTAGATAAATAATGAATGCCATCATAGTTTTATATTAGAGCTATGACGTGAATAGAAAAACACGAAATTATATTGTGTTGTTTCTGAAGACGTCATGAAATAATACCATTGCGCCATTACGTCATGAAATAAAATCATTACGCCGTGACGTCATAATTAGTATATAAGAAAAGTCAAAACTGTAAATTCTCTCATTCTTGATTAGATAATGGTTAGATCAAAGCAAGCTCTACGCAAGTTGAAAAAATAGTACTACACAAACAACAGAGATAGTAACCTGAAAAGAAAAAAACAAAGGTATTCAACTGACCAGGCGTATCGAGAAGTAATAATTGAGAGAGCAAAACAAAACAGCAAGATGTGTTATCACAATGATGTAGTTTATAGACATGCAAAAATTGAGACAGCCAACAAAAGATCAAGGAACGGTATGGTAATGATGAAGATTACAGAGAAGTAACAATTGAGCAGGCTAGACAAAAGAGCAAGGAACGGTATGATAATGATAAAGATTACCGAAACAAACATAAGAAAAAAGTTGCTACCAGAATAATGGGTAGATACTGGGGTGACAAAAGCTATAATGAAAAATTAAATTCTCTGCGAGGTTGTACCGAAGAACGCATAAGGACAAAGGGAAAAATTACATTCAGAAATACAAGAAGATGGCAAAAATGCAGGCTGATCTTTGTAAATTGAGAAATATTTTACGCATGTTTTATCGGGATCACGAAAAGTATTCAAAATTACAGATTAAAATTCTCTTTTGAAAGAGCGGATGCTGTTGGAAAGTCGGCTAGAAATGCTTTGGCAAAGCTTCATAGTAATATCCAAAAGAAATGTTGTCAGTTTAATGAAAAGCTTCCAAGGTATGGACTGGCAACTGCGGAACAGTTTATAGATGCAATGGAAAATGTTCGACAACACAGTGAATATACAGAGGCGTACTTCTTAGAAAATTCGTATATTAATTTTGGAAGGAGCAATTGCACTTTATGTAGCAGTAATAAAAATATATATACAAGCATACCTATCAGCAGCGAAGGAAAAGCAAGTGTTTTTCAATTATGGCGAAAAACGAGCCTGTTAGGGTTATTAGTATATGTGTTTGTAAGACTAATGATTTAGAACAAACTCCTGGAACACCGACTCAAGAAAAAAGTATTTCTAAGTGTGTTTTAAACAGTTCTTTTAGTTCTACTGAATATTTGGCAAAAAATTCTCTGTGTAGTAGAACAAACTGTCCTGAAAAGTACGAGACAATTATTAAAAAAATGCTCTGAAACTAGATCTGACTAGGAAATTATGATGGCTGAAGTCACCTATAACATCCGGGTTGCAGCGGTAGCTAGCAACCTAGTAAGAGACGATCACGTCCAATGTTAAGAAATATAAAAACCCATAGTTCCTAACAAAGGAGTCAGATCAAAAAAAGTACACCATTAGAACCTCCTTGTCCGAAACCCCTGTATAGTAAACTTTCTGTCCATTGGCTTGAACAACAAGGGAAATATATTGGCTTGAAAATCAAGAAAAAGTGGCAGCTACTACAACATTCTGCCTAAACGGGATATTTTTTTCTTTTTTTTCTTTCTTTTCCACATATTTTTACAATAAAGAACGAACTCTAACCTATAATACTAACTGAAAGGTGTGAATGGCGGTGTTGAACGGTTTTACAGTATCCGGGTTACAGTGGTAGCTAGCAACCTATTAAGAGACGATCACGTCCAATGTTAAGAAATATCCGGGTTGCAGCGGTAGCTAGCAACCTATTAAGAGACGATCACGTCCAATGTTAAGAAATGTAAAAACCCATAGTTAATAAAAAAAGGAGTTAGATTAAAACGAAAAGTACACCATTAGAACCGCCTTGTCTGAAAGCCCTGTATAGGAAACTTTCTGTCATTTGGCTTGAACAGCAAGGGAAATATATTGGCTTGAAAATCAAGAAAAGAGACAGCTACTACAACATTCTGCCTAAACGGGATATATTTTTTCTTTCTTGTTATCCAGAGATAGCTCTGCACTGGAACATCGTAGAAAGTTGTTCAATGGCTCATTTTAAAGGAAATTAATTGGGTTAAAAACCTTTTGTAACTAAAACAAATTAAATGAGGATAAATTTTTCCACTAAAAACTGTATTTTTGATGTCTTTCCATACTGCTGTCTTTTCAAAGACATTTGATTTTTGTTTTTGAAGCAATCAAACAGTTTCGTGGTAAGGTTGTATTTTAAACTTTATATTCCATAGATAGCTTAGCACTGGAACATCGTAGAGAGTTGTTCAATGGATGATTTTAAATCCGGGTTGCAGTGGTAGCTAGCAACCTAGTAAGAGACGATCACGTCAAATGCTAAGAAATATAAAAACCCCTAACTCCTAAAAAAGGAGTCAGATCAAAACAAAAAGTACACCATTAGAACTGCCTTGTCCGAAACCCCTGTGTAGTAAAATTTCTGTCCCTTGACTTGAACAGCAAGGGAAATATATTGGCTTGAAAATCAAGAAAAGTGGCAGCTACTACAACATTCTGCCTAAACGGGATATTTTTTTTTCTTTTTTCTTCTTTTGCAGAGATAGCTTGGCACTGGAACATCGTAGATAGTTGTTCAATGACTCATTTTAAAGGAAATTAATTGGGTTTAAAAATCTATAGTAACTAAAATAAATTATTTCTAAAAGAGAATAAATTTTTCCACCAAAAACTGCATTTTTGATGTCTTTTCACACTGCAGTCTTTCAAACATTATCGTATACCAGCGGTAAGATTTGAACCCACGCCTCCGAAGAGACTGGTGGCTAACACCAGTGCCTTGGACCACTCGGCCAGGCTGCCTCTCATAATTTGGGTTGCAGCAGTAGCTAGTAATTACAGTAAGGAACGACCCTTAGCACCATAGTAACAGAAATAAGATTCCGTGTTGCAGCGGTAGCTAGCAACCTAGTAAGAGACGATTACAGTAAGGAACGAACCTTAGCACATAGTAACAGAAATAAGAATATCTAGGCTGCAGCGGTAGCTAGCAACCTATATTAATTATATATTCCGGATTGCACTGGTAGCTAGCAACCTAGTAAGAAACGCCAAATTTAAAGATGATCATTAGAAGAACAAACCGTTTCTTATGTTGGACTTAGCTAGCTGTTACAATAAGGAATGAACTGTAACCCGTAGCAACTGAATTAATTAAATAAAACAGTTTGTGGTCATAATAAAGAGCTGTGTAATGGCTTATTTTTAAAGGCAATTGCTGTATAAAGAAACCTTTTGTAATCTAAAAAATAATTATTGTTATAAATTTTTACGATATGGTAAAGAACTAACTCAAGGCCATAGTAACTAATTAAATTTTTTATTATTATGTAAAATGCAGTATTTTTTTTTTGGGGGGGGGGGGGTAACGAAAAAAATGTATTTGTTAACTGAAACTAGAATAATTCCTGATCCGGTTTGCAGCGGTAGCTAGCAACATAGTAAGAGACGATCACGTCCAATGTTAAGAAATATAAAAACCCCTAACTCCTAAAAAAAAGAGTCAGGTAAAGACAAAAAGTACACCATTAGAACCGCCTTGTCCGAAAACCCTGTATAGTTAACTTTCTGTCCCTTGGCTTGAACAGCAAGGGAAATATATTGGCTTGAAAATCAAGAAAAGTGGCAGCTACTACAACATTCTGCCTAAACGGGATATTTTTTTCTTTTTCTTTGTTATCCACAGATAGCTTGGCACTGGAACATCGTAGAGAGTTGTTCAATAGCTCATTTTAAAGGAAATTAATTGGTTAAAAATATTTAGTAACTAAAATAAATTATTTCTAAAAGAGAATTACAGTAAGGACCAAAGTCTATCTCATAGTAACTGATGCAACAGGGAAAAGAAAAAGAGGTCTATGGTGTATATGACGTCATTATACTGATGCTTATACTAACTCTTGCTTATAATAACTTGCATAGGCAACTTAACTATAGTTAAGATAACAGTATTTATGTTATGAAAGGCAACAGGTATAAAAAAAACTGCAAAACTTTGTAAACTACAAAAATATTAGGATATTTTTAGTAACAATTTCACTTTATGAAAAGAAACTAGATACATTCCTAAAAATGTTTAAATGAGTTTTCTTTTTTATAAAGACGATCATTGGAATCACAAACCATTGCATACATTAGACTTAGTTAGCCACTAGATTGTCTAAGGGTCGTCTCTTACTATTTGAAAAAGAAAAAGCCGTAGGCTTTTTCTTGTTTGTAAACATATATGGCGTAAAAGTAAATGCGATATTACAGTGTTATAACTATAATCCGGGTTGCAGCGGTAGCTAGCAACCTAGTAAGAGACGATCACGTCCAATGTTAAGAAATATAAAAACCCATAGTTCCTAACAAAGGAGTCAGATCAAAACAAAAAGTACACCATTAGAACCGCCTTGTCCGAAACCCCTGTATAGGAAACTTTCTGTGCCTTGGCTTGAACAGCAAGGGAAATATATTGGCTTGAAAATCAAGAAAATTGACTTTAACCACGTTATTCTCCCCAAACAGGATATTTTTTTCTTTTTTCTTTTTTTTCTTTTCCACAGATAGCTTGGCACTGGAACATCGTAGAGGGTTGTTCAATAGCTCATTTTAAAGTAAATTAATTGGGTTAAAAAGCTTTTGTAACTAAAATAAATTATTTCTCTAAAGAGAATAAAAATTTTCCACCAAAAACTGCATTTTTCGATGTCTTTTCACACTCCAGTCTTTCAAACATAATCGTATACCAGCGGTAAGATTTGAACCCACGCCTCCGAAGAGACTGGTGGCTAACACCAGTGCTTGGACCACTCGGCCAGGCTGCCTCTCATAAATAAATATATATGTGAATTTGGGTTGCAGCAGTAGCTAGCAACCTAGTAAGAGATGATCAGTCCAATGCTAAGAAATATAACAAAACTCCTAAAAATAGAGTCAGATCAAAACAAAAGTACATCATTAGAATACCTTGTCTGAAAACCCTACTAGATAAATAATGAATGTCATCATAGTTTTATATTAGAGCTATGACGTGAATAGAAAAACATGAAATTATATTGTTGTTTCTGAGGACGTCATGAAATAATATCATTGCTCTATGACGTCAACAAAATCATTACGCTGTGACGTCATAATTACTACTTAAGAACTACAAAGATGAAAATGTTCTCATTCATAATTGCATAATGGTTTCAATCAAGCAAGTCGCACGCAAGTTGAAAAAACACAGTACTACACAAACAACAGAGATAGTATCTTGAAAAGAGAAAAGCAAAAATATTCAACCGACCAGGCGCATCGAGAAGTAAAAATTGAGAGAGCAAAACAAAGGTATTCAACCGACCAGGCGTATCGAGAAGTAATAATTGAGAGCAAAACAAAGGTATTCAAACCGAACCAGGCGTATCGAGAAGTAATAATTGAGAGAGCAAAAACAAAGGTATTCAACCGACCAGAGCGTATCGAGAAGTAATAATTGAGAGAGCAAAACAAAACAGCAAGATGTGTTATACAGTAAAGAACGATCTCTCTCCCATACTAACGGATATATGGTGGTTCCAGGTGTAGTTACATAATCCGGGTTGTAGCGGTAGCTAGCAACCTAGTAAGAGACGATCACCTCCAATGTTAAGAAATATAAAACCCCCCAACTTCCTAAAAAAAAATCAGATCGAAACAAAAAAGTACACCATTTAAAACCGCCTTGTCCGAAACCCCTATAAAGGAAAACTTACCGCCCTTTGGCTTGAATAACAAAGAAAAATATATTGGCTTGAAAATCAAGAAAATTGACTTTAACCACGTTATTCTACACACAAACGGGATATTTTTTTCTTTTCCGTTTTTTTTTCTCCTCAGCTAGCTGGGCACTGGAAAATCATAGAGAGCTTTATAATAGCTCATTTTAATGGAAATTGCTACATCTAGTGCCTTTTGTAATTAAAAATAAAATACTTTTTAAAGTAGAATCAATTTTGTCAAAAAAAAAATTGCATTTTTGATGTATTTTCATACTGCAGTCTTTTCAAAGATATTTGAACTTTGAAGCAATAAACAGTTCTTGGAAATGAACTCTATAGTAATAATAGCTACTTGTCTCAATAGTAACCGAAAACTCCTGGAACCAAAATTTTCTTTTTTGGCTTAATCGCTAAAATTATTATGTAAACTGCAAAAATATTTATGATGCCTAATCAGTAATAGTATTTTTTTAATTTAAACAACAAAAATACATGAAAATTCTAAAATTAGTTTTGCTTTTTTTTTTATAGTAAAGAACGAGCTCAACCCCATAATAATTATTAATTATTAATCAAAAATAGGTACTCTGTAAGTCTCATCGATAGCATGGGTCTATAGATGGCTGAAACCTAGTAAAGAACAAACCGCGGCACATATTTATAATCAGGATTCAATTGTTACTGTAGAGCGACTCGAATTTGAATACACTATATCTTAAGCAAAACATGTTAATTTTTTAAAACTATTACATATGGGATTTCAATCTCATGCGCTGGAATAACAGCTTGTTGGGCCATTAAAACTAAATGGACCCAAAACAACTGAATGTTCAAGAGAAGGTGCAGAACTACAGAGCTCTGAACCCTGCAAGTAAAGTGAACCAATACCACCTGCTGTAGAAATGGAAAAGAATTAACACGACAGTTACACTCGTAAAGAAGTATCAGTTAAGATCGTTCGTTACCACAGCATGATTTGAACTCAAATCCTTCTTAGCTGAAAGAGAAGTCCATCTCCAAAGGACTGTGGTAACTTCTAATATAAATACACCATTCAGTTTATGGTCTCTAAGATTTCTAACAATGATTTCTACTAAGCTTCATACTTTTGGTTTTCTATTTTAAGGTTTTGAAAATTGTTGTAATCTCTTGTCAAAATATGTTAAAAATATTTTGCAATTACCAGTTTTTTGCTCTTTAAGCAATTTAATGTACTTCTCCATATTTGAAAATTTTCAATTTTTCCTCATAAGTGTGACAAGTTTGACAACACCATTACAATAATGTTTTTTGTTATATAAAATGATGTCAATCACATAAATATTTTTATCCTGAAAAAAAAGGTTCTTAACGAATTTTCTCAAAGTTCTGAACTATCTAAATAGAAATGGCAAAACCCCTAAAAAGTTTGGGTTTCTCTATTTTTCGTCAACGGAATGGTGAACTATTTAGAAATCTAACCCTAGACCAAATTAGAAAGACAATAGATGCATTTGTCTGCAAAGACTTTACTGAATTTAATTGTTCACTAGTCTACGTGACCACTCACGAAAACTACCCCGACAGACTTACAGCCTTCCACATGATGTGTGACAGCGAATCAGTTATAGATTAAAGTAAAGAAAAAACTTCCAGCCCATAGTAACTAAAATAAGATTATAATTTAAGACCCAAACAAGAAATTTGTTTGCTTTGGTATTATCTACCAAATCTAATTAATCATAATTACATTAATAGACTTGGAATAATAAACCCTTGCATACATTGGAGTTAGTTAGCTGCTTGATTGTTTTAGGTTTGTTTTACAGTAAAAAACGATCCCTGGCCTATAGTAACTGATACATGGTCCGGGTTGCAGCGGTAGCTAGCAGCCTAGTAAGAGACGATCACGTCCAATGTTAAGAAATATAAAAAACCCATAGTTCCTAACAGAGGAGTAAGATCAAACAAAAAGTACATCATTAGAAACCGTCTTGTCCGAAACCTCTATAAAGGAAACTTACCGCCCTTTGGCTTGAATAACAAAGAAAATATATTGGCTTGAAAATCAAGCAAATTGACTTTTACCACGTTATTCTCCACAAACGGGATATTTTTTTTCTCTTTCTTTCTTTTCCACAGATAGCTTTGCACGTCGGAACATCGTAGAGAGTTGTTCAATAGCTCATTTTAAAGGAAATTAATTGGGTTAAAAAACCTTTTATAACTAAAATAAATTATTTCTAAAAGAGAATAAATTTTTCCACCAAAAACTGCATTTTTGATGTCTTTTCACACTGCAGTATTTCAAACATAATCGTATACCAGCGGTAAGATTTGAACCCAACGCCTCCGAAGAGACTGGTGGCTAACACCCAGTGTCTTTGACCACTCGGCCAGGCTGTCTCACATAAAATGATATATTATGTGAATCTGGGTTGCAGCAGTAGCTAGCAACCTAGTAAGAGACGATCAGTCCAATGCTAAGAAACATTATATAACAAAAACTCCTAAAAATAGAGTCAGATCTATTATAATTAGTAATTCAACAGATAGATGGTACTGGAACATCGTGTAGAGAATTGTTCAATGGCTCATTTTAAAGGAAATCTCTATATCTAGCAAAAAACTTTTGCACTTAATTTTTTTCAATCAATTATTTTTTACGAAAAAACTTAATTTTTTATATACAAATATTGACCAATGACGTCATTTTCATGACCAATTTTTGACCAATGACGGAAATTCATGGGGTTAAAACTCCTTCTAATTAAATACTATACATACAAATGATCAAAAATAGTTCATTATAAATGGGAATATCCGGGTTGCAGCGGTAGCTAGCAACCTAGTAAGAGACGATCACGTCCAATGTTAAGAAATATATAAAAACCATAGTTCTTAAAAAAAAGAGTCAGATCAAAACAAAAAGTACACCATTAGAACCGCCTTGTCCGAAATCCCTTTATAGTAAAATTTTTGTCCCTTGGCTTGAACAGCAAGGGAAATATATTGGCTTGAAAATCAAGAAAAGTGGCAGCTACTACAACATTCTGCCTAAACGGGATATTTTTTTCTTCTTTTTTTTTCTTTTTTTGTATCCAGAGATAGCTTGGCACTGGAACATCGTAGAGGGTTGTTCAATAGCTCATTTTAAAAGGAAATTGATGGGGTTAAAAATCTATAGTAACTAAAATAAATTATTTCTAAAAGAGAATAAATTTTTCCACCAAAACTGTATTTTTGATGTCTTTTCACACTGCAGTCTTTCAAACATAATCGTATACCAGCGGTAAGATTTGAACCCACGCCTCCGAAAAGACTGGTGGCTAACACCAGTGCCTTGGACCACTCGGCCAGGCTGCCTCTCATAAATAAAAATATATATATGAATTTGGGTTGCAGCAGTAGTATAGTAAAGAACGAACTTCAGTCCATAGTAACTAAAACAAGATTATAGTTAGCTTTGGTATAAAATACTGTCAGCGGTGGGATTCGATCCCATGCCTCCGGATTGAAGAGTGGCTAACACCAGCACCTTAAACCACTCGACCACGCTGCCCTCACATAACTATGCCGTTATAATGCCATTATAAATGCCATAATACTCTAAATTAAACTCTTAACTAAAGCTTAAACTCTTCGATGTGTTTTGCTATCAGGCCACCTTTCTATGAAGCTGTTATCCGGGTTGCAGCGGTAGCTAGTAAACCTAGTAAGAGACAATCACGTCCAATGTTAAGAATATAAAAACCCATAGTTCCTAAGAATGGAGTCAGATCAAAACAAAAAGTACACCATTAGAACCGCCTTGTCCGAAACCTCTATAAAGGAATTTACATTAAAAGACGATCATTGGAATAACATACCACTGCACACATTAGACTTAGTTGGCTACTTGATTGCTTGAGGTTCGTCTTTTACTATTTCAAAGAAGAAAAATCCGTAGGCTTTTTCCTGTTTGTAATGATTTAATAGTCAAGACTTCATTTACGGTGATAGCAATATTAGAGTTTCTTGGGATGAAAATATAACAATAAAATTATTTGGTGAGAGCCTTGATAAGGTAGCTAACATCAGGGATGTATACCCACAATGCATTGTGACAGTTGTGAGCAGATAATCCGGGTTGCAGCGGTAGCTAGCAACCTAGTAAGAGACGATCACGTCCAATGTTAAGAAATATAAAAACCCAAAGTTTCCTAAAAAAGGAGTCAGATCAAAACAAAAAGTACACCATTAGAACCGCCTTGTCCGAAACCCCTGTTTAGAAAACTTTCTGTCCCTTTGCTTGAACAGCAAGGGAAATATATTGGCTTGAAAATCAAGAAAAATTGACTTTAACCACGTTATTCCCCCCAAACGGGATATTTTTTTCTCTTTTCTTTTTTTTTGTATCCAGAGATATCCTGGCACTGGAACATCGTAGAGGGTTGTTCAATAGCTCATTTTAAAGGAATAATTTGGATTAAAAATCTATAGTAACTAAAATAAATTATTTCTAAAAAAGAGAATAAATTTTTCCACCAAAAACTGCATTTTCGATGTTATAATAAAGATCGAACTCTTCCCTATACTAACTTGCATACGCAACTTCACTATAGTTAAGATTACAGTATTTATATTATACATCATTATAGATTATAAAAGGTTCAAATGTTCGAAAATTATAGAGTTAAAAATTTTCCCAAACCGGGAATCGAACCCGAGCCTGTTAAGTGAAAGTTAACTATCCTAGCCAGTAGACGATGTTTACATAAAGGCTCGATCATCGAATATAAGCTGAAACAAAGTAAAGGACAATTATGCCTCCATATATTCACAGTGATGTATAAGATTTCCCATTACATCTGTAAACTGTTCCACAGTTGCCGGTCCATACCTTGGAAGCATTTCACTAAACATGCAACATTTCTTTTGGATATTACTATGAAGTTTTGCAAAAGCACCTCTAGCTGACTTTTCAAAAAAAATCTATTCTTTCAGAGATAATTTTAATCTTTAATTTTGAATATTTTTCGTAATCCCGGTAAAACATTCGTAAAATTTTTCTCAATTTACAAAGATCAGCCTGTGCGTTTCTTTGCAGCTTGTGTAAACTGCAAAAAATATCCATGGTATCCGAGCAATAGTTCGAACATTTCAATTCAAGCTAGAAAAATACCTTAAAATGTTAAAATACCTTAAAAAAGTTTTATTTTTGGTTAGGTTCTAACTAACCGATGTGGGATTGACTATGTAGTTTCTGACCAAAAAATTCCATTTTTTTTAATATATATTTATTTCCAGTTTAGAATCGCTAAAGTTATTATGTAAACTGCAAAAAAATATATGATATCTGAGCAATAATTTTAATCTTTTCATTCAAACTAACAAAATACCTGAAAATTTAAAAATTAGTTTTACTTTTTGTTAGGTTATGGATACTCGATACGAGTCATAAGAAGTGTTAATTAGATGAAAATTTTATTTCTTGTTTTGTAATAAGATGCCTTCTAAGCGAGTTATTATACGTAATTTAAAAAAAACAGTACTATACAAAAAAACAGAGACAACATCGTGAAAAGAAAAAGCAAAGGTATTCAACCGACCAGGCGTATCGAGAAGTAATCAAACAAAACAGCAAGATGTGTTATCGCAATGAAGAAGATTATACACATGCGAAAATTGAGACAGCCAAACAAAAGATCAAGGAGCGTTATCAAAATGATAAACTTTATAGAGAAGCAACAATTGAGCAGGCTAGACAAAAGATCAAGGAGCGTTATCACAATGATGAAGATTACCGAAAAAATATATAAGAAAAAATTTGCTACCAGAATAATAGTGGGTAGATACTGGTGTGACAAAAGCTATAATGAAAAAATTAAATTCTCTGCGAGGTTGTACCGAAGAACGCATAAGGACAAAGGGAAAAATTACATTCAGAAATACAAGAAGATGGCAAAAATGCAGGCGTATCTTCGTAAATTGAGAAACATTTTACGCATGTTTTTACCAGGATCACGAAAAGTATTCAAAATTACAGATTAAAATTCTCTTTGAAAGAGCGGATGCTGTTGAAAAGTCAGCTAGAAATGCTTTGGCAAAGCTTCATAGTTATATCCAAAAGAAATGTTGTCAGTTTAATGAAAAGCTTCCAAGGTATGGATTGGCAACTGCGGAACAGTTTATAGATGCAATGGAAAATGTTCGACAACACAGTGAATATATGGAGGCGTACTTCTTAGAAAATTCGTATATTAATTTTGGAAGGGAGCAATTGCAGTTTATGTAGCAGCAAAAAAAAATATATATACAAGCATATCCATCAATAGTGAAGGAAAAGCAATGTTTTTCAATTATGGCGAAAACGTGCCTGTTAGGGTTATTAGTATATGTGTTTGTAAGACTAATGATTTAGAACAAATTCCTGGAACACCGACTCAAGAAAAATGTATTTCTAACTGTGTTTTAAACAGTTCTTTTAGTTCTACTGAATATTTGGCAAAAAATGCTCTGTGTAGTAGAACAAACTGTCCTGAAAAGTACGAGACAACTATTGAAAAATGCTCTGAAACTATATCTGACAAGGAAATTATGATGGCTGGAGTCACCTATAACAATCTGAGTAAACATTCAAAACACCAAAAATTGGACAGCAGGTTATATAATAAAGAACGAACTCTTGCCTACACTAACATGTATAGGCGACTTAGCTATTTTTTTCGGGCTGCAACGGTAACTAGCAACCTAGTAAGAGACGATCACGTTCGCCCCGTAATAAAAACTAAATAACCCGTAACTCCTAAAAATAGAGTCAGAGGGAAACAAGAAGGGCAGAATTAGAACCAACTTGTCCGAAACCTTATATAAACTTACCGTCTCTTACCTTAAACAACAAGGCAATTGCATTGGCTTGAAAAACAAGGAAAGTGACTGTAACCACGATGTTACAGGTAAAAATTTTCCATTCCGGGAATCGAATTCGGGTCAACTGCGTCAGAGTCAATCATCCTAACCACTAGAACTATATAGGATATAGTAAATTATATGATTAATGAACGTATATGTGAAGAACAAACTATAGCCAATAGTAACTGAATACATAATCACTAACAAAGTGTTTATATAATAAAGAACGACCTCTCACCTATGCTAAATTTTATACGCCACTTAATTATAGTATAGGTTAGTAATTCAACAGATACCATGGCACTGGAACATTGTAGAGAGTTGTTCAATGGCTCATTTTGAAGGAAATTAATGGGGTTAAAAAACTTTTTGTAATTAAAACAATTATTTTTATTACATTTGATAATAAAGATCAAACTCTTCCTATACTCACTTGCATACGCAACTTCACTATAGTTAAGATTACAGTATTTATATTATAAATCATTATAAATTATAAAAGGTTCAAATGTTCGAAGATTATAGAGTTAAAAATTTTCCCACACCGGGAATCGAACCCGAGCCTGTTAAGTGAAAGTTAACTATCCTAGTCACAAGACCATATGGAACCATAAAGAAGTATGATTTAAGAGCCATATGCATATTATTATTTCACCATACCAATTATAATAAGGCCAAAAACAAAATCATCAACTTGCAACCTTACTTTTGACACATTAGTTAAATCTTCATCAGGCTTAAAAAATGTTTTGCTAGTTTTACATGAAAGAACTAAACTTAGCCCATAGTAGCAGAAATAAGAATATCTAGGTTGCAGCGGTAGCTAGCAACCTATTACATAATCCGGGTTAAGTGGTAGCTAGCAACCTAGTAAGAAACGCCAAATTAAAAGATGATCATTAGAAGAACAAACAATTGCTTATATTGGACTTAGTTAGCTACCTGATTCTTTGAGGTTCGTCTCTTACTATTCCAAAGAAGAAAAAGCCGTAGGCTTTTTCCTGTTTGTAATTATTGTTATTATCCGGGTTGCAGCGGTAGCTAGCAACCTAGTCCGGGTTGCAGCGGTAGCTAGCAACCTAGTAAGAGACGATCACGTCCAATGTTAAGAAATATAAAAACCCGATAGTTCCTAACAAAGGAGTCAGATCAAAACAAAAAGTACACCATTAGAACCGCCTTGTCCGAAACCCCTGTATAGGAAACTTTCTGTCCCTTGGCTTGAACAGCAAGGGAAATATATTGGCTTGAAAATCAAGAAAAGTGGCAGCTACTACAACATTCTGCCTAAACGGGATATTTTTTTCTTTCTTTTTTTCTTTTTTCTTTTCCACAGATAGTTATAATAAAGAACGAATATTTTACCGATTATCTACTAATAACCATATATGACGTAATAAGTGACATGACGTAATATCTAAAACCTATTGTGTACTAATAATCATATATGACTTAATGAGCGCGACGTGACGTAAAAAAATTGAAAAAATTATTTTTGTTTTATTTTCGTTTTTAGTTCAGAATCGCTAAAGTTATAAACTGAAAAAATATTTATGGTGTCTGAACAATAGTTTTAATCTTTTAATTTAGACTAGAATTATAGTTAAAGAACGAGCTCTAAATGATGGTTGTACCTATAGCTGCAATCAAGTAAAAGACAAACCGAAGCATATAGTAACTAAAAGTTTAAAATATATTTTGATAAAAAAATCATAATTGCTTTGGTGGGCGCAAACTAGTGAAAAGCGAATCAGAGCCCATAGTAACCAAAAAGTGAAAAAAAAAAAACACGTTTTTGAAAACAGTAATAAAGAACGAATTCAAGGTCATAATAACTGAAATGTTAAAATAAATCATCATGTTTATTTTTGCTAAATCCACAATTTTATAGTAAAGAACGAGCTCTAAATGATGGTTGTACCTATAGCTGCAATCAAGTAAAAGACAAACAGAAGCCCATTGTAACTAAAAGTTTAAAAACGTGTTTAGAAAAATCATTATTGCAGTAGTTGGCACAACCTAGTGAAAAGGCGAATCAGAGCCCATAGTAACCAAAAAGTGAAAAAACACGTTTTGAAAACAGTAATAAAAAACGAAATCTAGGCCATAGTAACTGAAATGTTAAAATAAATCATCATATTTATTTTTGCTAAATCCACAATTTTACAGTAAGGAGCGAGCTCTAAATGATGGTTGTAGCTATAGCTGCAATCAGGTAAAAGACAAATCGAAGCCCATTGTAACTAAAAGTTTGAAACATGTTTGAAAAAATCATCATTGCAGTAGTTATAAGCAAATCGATGAAGAAATGCGGAATTCCAAAAAACAATACTTTTGATATTGATCCCTTACTACAGGCGGATTTGAACCCGCTAACCATGACGCACACTTTCATCAATTGTGCTGTAGTAAGGTATTCATTGATTTGATTTTTCTACAAAACTGTGTATATACGTAAAAATAAATTTTTGATAAACGTATTCTAATGGCAATCTTTGGTACTTTTCAATTGAATCGTTTTAAATTACAGTATAGATAAGACTGTGTTATCATTATATGATAACATATCAGTTTTCAGCTCTACATGTATACTCAACGAGACACATTTAGAGAATAGACTCTTGCCAATAGTAACTGAACTATTAGAACAGATCTTAATAAGCATGAGATATTTTTAATAAATCATCATAAGCATGATGATGCAACACACTTGTCTTTTAACAAGTTTACATATAAAACTGGACGCTGGTATCCGGGTTTCAGCGGTAGCTAGTAAGAGACGAACACGTCCCATACTAAGAAATACCGTAGCCGATAACTCCTAAAACTATAGTCAGATCAAAACACAAAAATATACTATAAGAATTGCCTTGTCAAAAATTACATAAAGGACCGATATAGTTCATGATAAGTGGTATTTGTCAATTAGGTCCGGGTTGCAGCGGTAGCTAGCAACCTAGTAAGAGACGATCACGTCCAATGTTAAGAAATATAAAAACCCCTAACTCCTAAAATAAGAGTTAGATCAAAACAAAAAGTACACCAATAGAACCGCCTTGTCCGAAACCCCCTACAAAGGATACTTACCGCCCTTTTGGCTTGAATAACAAAGAAAATATATTGGCTTGAAAATCAAGAAAATTGACTTTAACCACGTTATTCTCCACAAACGGGATATTTTTTTTCTTTCTTTCTTCTTTTCCACAGATAGCTTGGCACTGGAACATCGTAGAGAGTTGTTCAATGGCTCATTTTAAAGTAAATATCTAGATCTAGTGCTATTTGTACTTAATTTTTTTAATTAATTATTTTTTACGAAAAACTTAATTTTTTATATACAATATTGATCAATGACGTCATAGTCGTTGGATGTAGTTAGTATCCGGGTTGCAGCGGTAGCTAGCAACCTATTAAGAGACGATCACGTCCAATGTTAAGAAATATAAAAACCCATAGTTCCTAACAAAGGAGTCAGATCAAAGCAAAAAGTACACCATTAGAACCGCCTTGTCCGAAACCTCTGTGTAGTAGACTTTCAGTCCCTTGGCTTGAACAGCAAGGGAAATATATTGGCTTGAAAATCAAGAAAAGTGACAGCTACTACAACATTCTGCCTAAACGGGATATTTTTTTTTTCTTTTTTTTTCCACAAATAGATTGGCACTGGAACATCGTAGAGGGTGTTCAATAGCTCATTTTAAAGGAAATTATTGGGTTAAAAACGTTTTGGAACTAAAATAAATTATTTCTAAAAGAAAATAAATTTTTCACCAAAAAACTATATTTTTGATGTCTTTTCACACTGCAGTCTTTCAAACATAATCGTATACCAGCGGTAAGATTTGAACCCAACGCCTCCGAAGAGGACTGGTAGCTAAAACCAGTGCCTTTGGACCACTCGGCCAGGCTACCTCTCATAATTTTGGGTTGCAGCAGTAGCTAGCAACCTAGTAAGAGACGATCAGACCAATGCTAAGAATTATAAAAACCCAAAACTCCTAAAAATAGAGTAAGATCAAAAACAAAAGTACATCATTAGAACTACCTTGTCTGAAACCTTACTAGATAAATAATGAATGTCGTCATAGTTTTCCGGGTTGCAGCGGTAGCTAGCAACCTAGTAAGTTACAGTAAAGAACGACCTCTCGCCAATAATAACTGATATACGGTGGCTCCAGGGGTAGCTACAAGTACATAATGACAGTAAGAATTAAATTTCTTTGGAGTACAGAAAAAATTCAACTCTTATGATGGTGGATATCCGAGAGTGAGATCTCGTAGAGACGATTGCACTCACAGAGAATGCCAACATAAAAATAATAGTCGATGAAGAGAGGGGCATCTTCTTCCTAGTGGTTGTGGTAACACGTTACCCAGTGTTAAACTCTATCACCAGCTTTCGGGTATTAGCATCCGACGAAAGGTATAAAGAAGAAAGGCGTTCTCTTTGACTAATATCATAAACCATATCCTGTCTACGTGCCAGAACTGTGTTACCTATGTAAAAAAATAATGTGGTAATGGACAGGGTGTCCATTACCACATTCACAAGAAATCAATACCATAATGTAGAAATTAAGGCCATTCTCTTGAAATCTGGACAAATTCATAAAAAATCAAGACCCACTGTAGAAACCAGGGTCAACGTAAAAAAACATTACCGATACATAGAAATCGTGATGAATTGATAGAAAACCATAACCAATGCATAAAAATCCAGAAACATCTTATAGAAATTATACGCTCTGCATAGAAATCCACACAAATTATTCAAAAATCAAGGTCAACTCTAAAAATCCAGACGGAACCAGAAGACATTGAGACAAAATTCTAATTAAAATAATAAAGTATATGCAAATATTCAATGATATAAAATATTTTCATAGCCCCTCCCAAACCCTCCCAAAAATTTTACATAAAGGACCGATGTAGCTCATCATAAATGGTGTTTGTCAATTATTATCGGGTTGCAGCGGTAGCTAGCAACCTACCGGGTTGCAGCGGTAGCTAGAAACCTAGTAAGAGATGATGCGACGTCCAATGTTAAGAAATATAAAAACCCATAGCTCCTAAAAAAAGAGTCAGAGTCAGAAGACGAAAACAAAAAGCACACCATTAGAAACCGCATTGTCCGAAACCCTGTATAGGAAACTTTCTGTCCCTTGGCTTGAACAGCACAAGGGAAATATATTGGCTTGAAAGTAAAAAAATTACATTAAAAGACGATCATTGGAATAACAAACCATTTGCTGACATTGGACTTAGTTAGATACTTGATTGTTTGAAGTTCGTCTCTTACTCTTTCAATGAAGAAAAACCCATAGGCTTTTTCCTGTTTGTAATCATATACCATAAAACAAACATTTAGCGTAAAAAAAAGTACACCATTAGTTCGGGTGGCAGCGGTAGCTAGCAACCTAGTAAGAGATGATCACGTCCAATGTTAAGAAATATAATTACATTAAAAGACGATCATTGGAATAACAAATCATTGCATACATTGGACTTACTTAGCTAAAACATAAAATCTATAAAGAAATCAACTACGCTGAAAAAAATGGCTATCTCAAAATTTTGATTGGATGTGTCTGGGAAAATGGTCGTGGGCGTGGAAGGGGTTCCTTAAGAAATCATCATAAGTAAAAATTTCTCATACGGAAATTGAACTCAAGCCAACTGAGTGAGAGTTGCCTTCCAATCATTTTTCACTATTAAAAAGGCCAGTGGGACATAAGGATCGATCGTAAAAAAAAATCGATCGCTGTGCCCTCCTCAACGCCTCGCTCTTTACGCTAAAGTTATTATTGTTTAAAAAAAGAGATCTGAGAAAGTCAAACTTTAGCGTAAAGAGCGAGGCGTTGAGGAGGGCACAGCCCCTTTCATATACAGAATAATTTCTGTTCGTTTTTAAGATTTAATGTCGCTCCTTACTTTCAGTTTAAAGAATTTTTTTTTTATTTAAAAGGCTGGCGAAAGCGGGGGGTTTGGGGGGCGGCAGTCCCCCAACTGTGCCTCCTAATCCCTGTACGTTTTAAGGTTCGACCTTGTAACTCAGCCTCTTTAACTCTTTAGAAAACGTATTTTTTTTCAAATAATTATAGTAAAGGACGACCTCTGGTCGATAGTAAATGAAACATTATATTAATATAATAAAGAACGACCTCTTGTCTATACTAAATCTTATACACCACTTAATTATAGTATAGGTTAGTAATTCAACAGATAGCTTGGTACTGGGAACATCGTAGAGAGTTGTTCAATGATCATTTTAAAGGAAATTAATGGGGTTTAAAAACCTTTTGTAATTAAAACAAATTATTTTTATTACATTAATAAATTTTAATTATGTTCCTTAAGAAATCATCATAAGTAAAAATTTCCCATACGGAAATTGAACTCAAGCCAACCGGGGTGAGAGCTATCCCAACCTCTAGATCATATAGGATATATTAAAATATACGATTAATGAAGTGTATGTCAAAGAACAAATTATAAACCTAGTTAGCTGCCTGATTATTTGAGGATTGTCTCTTACTATTCCAAAGAAGAAAAAGGCGTAGGCTTTTTCCTGTTTGTAATTTATAATCCGGTTCAAGCAGTAGTTATAGTAAAATCCAGGGTTGCAGGGGTAGCTAGTAGCCTAGTAAGAGACGATCACGTCCAATGTTAAGAAATATAAAAACCCCTAGATCCTAAAAATATTCAGATCAAAACAAAAAGTACACCATTAGAACCGCCTTGTCTAAAACCCCTATAGAAGAAACTTACCGCTCTTTGGCTTGAATAACAAATTTTATAAGAAAGAACGACCTCTTGCCTATACTAAATTTTATACGCCACTTAATTATAATATAGGTTATCCGGGTTGCAGCGGTAGCTAGCAACCTAGTAAGAGACGACCACGTCCAATGTTAAGAAATATAAAAAACCCTAATTCCTAAAAAAAGATTCAAATCAAAACAAAAAGTGCACCATTAGAACCGCCTTGTCTAAAATCTCTATAGAGGAAACTTACCGCCCTTTGGCTTGAATAACAAAGAAAATATATTGGCTTGAAAATCAAGAAAATTGACTTTAACCACGATATTCTCCACAAACGGCATATTTTTTTTCTTTCTTCTTTTCCACAGATAGCTTGGCACTGGAACATCGTTTAGAGAATTGTTTAATGGCTCATTTTAAGTAAATCTCTAGATCTAGTGCCATTTGTACTTATCCGGGTTGCAGCGGTAGCTAGCAACCTAGTAAAAGACGATCACGTCCAATGTTAAGAAATATAAAAACCCTAACTCCTAAGAAAAGAGTCAGATCAAAACAAAAATTACACCATTAGAACCAACTTGTCCAAAACCCCTATAAAAGAAAATTTATCACTCTTTGGCTTGAATAACAAAGAAAATATATTGGCTTGAAAATCAAGAAAATTGACTTTAACCACGTTTATTCTCCACAAACGGATATTTTTTCTTTCCGCTTTTTTTTTTCTCCTCAACTAGCTGGGCACTGGAAAATTATAAAGAGCTGTATAATAGCTAATTCTAAAGGAAATTACAACATCTAGTCACTTTTGTAATTAAAAATCAAATACTTTTTAAAGTAGAATCAATTTTGTCAAAAAAAATTGCATTTTGATGTATTTTCATACTGCAGTCTTTTCAAAGATATATTGAATTTTGAAGCAATCAAACAGTTCATGGTAATGAAATCTACAGTAATAATAGCTACTTGTCTCAATAGTAACCGAAACTCTAAAGAACGAAATTTTTATACCAATAGATACATAAAAGCAATTACAGTAAAGAACGAACTTCAGCCCATAGTAACTAAAACAAAATTACAATTTTAGACTCAAACTAGTAATTTGTTTGCTTTAGTATAAAATACTGTCATCAGGGAGATTCCAACCCAGGGTCGGTCGAAAACAGGATCAGCCGCTTTGTGGCATGTTTGAAAAACAGGTTTTATGCGGCCATGCCCCATAGAAACAAAAATGAATTCTTGTCGAAAAGGGGCATGTTTAAGAGCTGACGTCACAAGACTTGTTTTGTTTCTTAAGCTAATACGAAGGTGATGACATGCCAATTCTAAACCAAAAACGACTCTATCGAAATGTGGCACGTATAGGCATCATGTCAAAAAACTGGTTTTTGTTCTATAAGCTAATATGAAACCAATGGCAAAAGTTCATTTGCATTGAATAATTAAGGGTTTGCTGGAATTCAGTGGTAGAGTAAGTACTTTGAAATAAAGATGGCAGTGAGAGATAAACCCCTTTTTAAAAAATGGATGTCTTTTCAACTTAGGATTTATAAATACCTACTTCTAAGGTGTAGAATGTACAAAAAATAAAAGTAGACATTTTATTTGTAAAATATATTGTTTCCTTTATGTATAAATTATATTTTTTGGAAGGAGATTGTATAAAACATTTAGTTAAAAATTTTTGATGGTTTTCGTTCAAATAAGAAATTTTGTTTATCACTGGTTTCATATCAAGTGGGACTCTTGTTAAAACGGATTTAAATGGCCATGTTCACTGGAAAAGGGTGATTCTAACCCTCTAAATAGCTCCCTCTGGAGCTATTGTTTTATCCTTATATCCTTTCACTCTATACCTTCAACTCTGTTTCTACTTAGCCTTTTGTGTCATTCCTATCTAGTATTCATTCATATAGAAAAAAAATTACAAGAAACGTTGAATCGATAAATACTTTATTTTAAATAAGAGATTATTTTATAAAATACATGGTTGTGTCTTCTTCCACTGTCAAATCCATAGACACTTTGAGTGTCTGTTTTGTCGTTGTCCGGTAAACTTCGAAAGGTTAAATTTTCGTTGTTTTCTTTCTTCTTTCTTTTTTGTTTAGCCACTGAGGACAGCTTGAGGGAGGTCCTTGTAGAAATATTTGCTTGTTTCTTCGTCATCATGGTTTGCCACTGGCTGACAAAATCCTTGTTTTCTCACCTGTTTTGACTTTATTTTTCATTTTATTATTTTCTGATTAGAGAGCCTAAGTGTAGAAGTTTTAACTCCTATTTTCTATCTAAAATCTTGAATTTGTACTTTTTCCTTGAAGAGATACGGTTTTATATGTTTCGTTCCCCATGCCCAATTGTAGCAAACCAAACCTAGAAGATTAGAAGAGGGCTTATTTGATCGTGAATCACAAATATTACTGACCTTTGAGAATAACCAAAGATTGGAGGGTAGCTAGCAATTGTTCCACGCCTCTTTTTACCCATATAATGACATATCAAAATTTGGCATTATTAATTTGTTTTAAACAGTAGAAAGGTCCAATAATTTATCTTTGGGGAGGAAATGATCCCTTATAGTCCAAGAAGAAGGAACTACAAGTTACGCAGTTTGCCCACCGTTCACATATAGTATTTCTCATTGCAGAATAGGAAAAAAATTATAATGGGAAGTGGTATTTTTTTGGTGGGAAGGGGGTCCTTGAGTGGTATAACGCCCTTCCGGGGGAATAATTTTTCATGGTAAGATTCAGGGAAATTTCTGAGCCAAATTTTACACAGAAAGCAGGAAAGGATTTCTTGTCAAAATTTGAAAAAACAATCAGAAATTCCATTTATAAAACCAAGTTTTAAGCTTAAGAGAAACAAGAGCCATTTTAAATATGAGTGGAGCGGCTCCTTTCTCAACCCTTGCTCTTTAAGCTAGTCAGTTTTTGTTATCGTTCTATGACTCGTTCCTTTAGGAATGAGTCATAGAACACAAGGGCTGTTGAATTTGAAGTATTTTTACATAACTTGCTTTTCAAACAGTTCGTGGTAACGAACTGTAAGTAAGGAGCGACCCGGCTCAATGGTAACCGAAACTCTAAAAAACGGAATTTGGTACCAATAGATACATCAAAAAGAATCAGATTTTAATTCTGATTTCAAATATATAAGTTTCATCAAGTTTAATATTACTCATCAAAAGTTACGCGCCTGAGAAAATTTGGCTGGTTTTCGAAAAAAAAAAACGGGGAAAGACCCCCTAAAAGTAATTGAACCTTAATGAAATTCACACCATCATATTTAGCGTATCAGAAAACCCTACTGTAGAGGTTTCAAGCTCCTATCTACAAAAATGTGGAATTTTGCATTTTTTGCCAGAAGAAAGATCACGGGTTGCGTGTTTATTTGTTTTTTTTTTCCCAGGGGTAATCGTATTGACCCAGTGGTCCTAGAATATCGTAAGAGGGCTCATTGGAATGGAAATTAAAAGTTCTAGTCCCCTTTTTAAGTGACCAAAAAAAATGGGAGGGCAGCTAGGCCCCCTCCCACGCTCATTTTTTTCTCAAAGTCACCCAATTAAAATTTTGAGATAGCCATTTTGTCCAGCATAGTCGAAAATCTAATAAATATGTCTTTTACGATGACTTAATCCCCCACAGTTCCCAGGGGAAGGGCTGCAAGTTATGAACTTTGCCCATTGCTTACATATTGTATTGGTTATTGGGAAGTATACAGACATTTTCAGGAAGAATTTTTTTCTGGTGGGGGGGGGGGGCTGGAGGAGGGGCTATCTATTCTAATTAAACGGCCTTTGTGATTCAGGGGTTTGTGAATTAAAAAATTTTTAACTTTTAACGTAAAGAGCGTGGTATTGACTAAGGGGAGAACCCCATCATATACGTAATAAAAAAAAAAACAATAAAAAAAAACAAGCGATACGGCTTAATAGTAATCGAAACTTTTAAAAACGGAACTTTGATGTCAATAAATGTATCAAAAGAATGGGCTTATAATGCTGATTCTAAATATATGAATTTTATTAAGTTTAGTATTACTCATCAAAGGCTACGAGCCTGAGAAAATTTACCTGATTTTTTAAAGAGGGGGGAAACATCCCTAAAAGTGAAAAAAATTTAATGAAAATCACACCGTCAGATTCAGCGTATCAGAAAACCCTATAACATAGGTTTCAAGCTCATATCTGCAAAAATCTGCAACTGTGTATTTTTTGCCAGAAGAAAAATATACGAATATAGAAGTTCGTTACGTAAATTAATTTGTAAATTACGTCAGAACCAAATTTAGAGAGCCATTTAGCAAAAGAAAAGTAAATTTTTTATGCAAATTTTGCTTACTTATTCAATGCCGGCGAGCCAAAATAAAAGCTGCATTAACTAAAAAACGATCAGAAATTAAATAAAAAAAACAAGTTTTTTAAACTGAAAGTAAGGAGCGACATTAAAACTTAAAACGAACAGAAATTATTCCGTATATGAAAGGGGTTGTCCCCTCCTCAACGCCTCGCTCTTTACGCTAAAGTTTTTATGTTTAAAAAAAAGAGTTGTGAGAAAGTCAAACTTTAGCGTGAAGAGTGAGGCGTTGAGGAGGGCACAGCCCCTTTCATATACGGAATAATTTCTGTTCGTTTTAAGTTTTAATGTCGCTCCTTACTTTCAGTTTAAAAAACTTGTTTTTTTTTATTTAATTAGAGTAAAGAGCGAGGATTGAGAATGCGACTGTAACGGCAAAACTTCTGATCATTTTAAGTTTAAACCTTGCTCTTTACTTTCAGTTGAAAAAAGTTGTCTTTTCAATTTGTTGAAAAGACATTTGTTTCATTTGTTGACGAACAGAAATTATTCCGTATATGAAAGGGGCTGTGCCCTCCTCAACGCCTCGCTCTTTACGCTAAAGTTTTTATTGTTTTAAAAAAAAAGAGTTGTGAGAACGTCAAACCTTAGCGTAAAGAGCGAGGCGTTGAGGAGGGCACAGCCCCTTTCATATACGGAATAAATTTCTTTTCGTTTTAAGATTTAATGTCGCTCCTTATTTTGAGTTTAAAAAACTTTTTTTTTATTTAAAGGCTGCGAAAGCGGAGGGTTTGGGGGGCGGCAGCCCCCCAACTGTGCCTCCTAATCCCTGTACGTTTTAAGGTTCAACCTTGTAACTCAGCCTCTTTAACTCTTTAGAAAACGTAGTTTTTTCAAATAATTAAATTATATAAAAGGGGAAAACTGAGTTTTTTAAGTGGAAGTAATAAGCTTCTTTAAAACCAAAATATTTGTCATTTTTTTTTACAATAAAGTAAAAAAAAACCTAAATATAATATAAGGTAAAAGTCTGAATAGAATATAACGAAGTGGATTTTTGAATGAAATAAAACAACGGTTATCAAAACATAAATGAACCGGAATTGTCCTGCAATAAAAAGGGTCATAGTTACAAACCTCTCTAAGTTTTTTATGCTAGTTTTTTTTTCCATTAAGACTTTTCGTTATTCGTATCGGTTTTAAACAATAAAATTCGTGGTTTGTTTGGAGGAGATTCAATTATCAGAACATTTGTAATCGTAATTATTCTCAAATTCTCAACGTTACAACTATAATCTTCTCAACACATTTTTGGCATTTAATATCTTAGATGGTTTTCAATTGTTGAAGTTCTTGCACTAGCTTCGTTAAAGAAGTTTTGCTCTGTTATTCTGAGAGTTAATAAAATGGAAAAATCATTTATAAAAATAAAAACGAGTCATTTATAAATTTTAATTGTGAAGCTAAAACCTCACTTATCCTTTGCCACAGCTGTTTTAAAGCTATCTTTAGCAATTTGGTATTTTATAACATAAAAACAGTAGGTTCGAATCATTATACTGTTTTAGCTGATTTATAGCTAATTGTTGCTGTTATCAACTAGTTTCTAAAGTTAATTTCATCCAAAGAGCATGTCCTTGCTTGTTCATTTTCTTCATAAATAATTTATTTATTTAATACAAAAATATAGAAAAATTGTGCGGAGAATATTTGTAAGTCGGAAAATATCGATTGGAGTAGTAATATTACGATAAAATTTGTGTCTGCTTTGCCTAATAAGTCACAACTATGTATTTTTAATTTAAAGGAATAATATTAAGAGAAATTAAGTACGTGACAAAAAAAAAATATTCTGTTTTTTTTTTTTGGAACACCTATTTTCGAACATTTAATTTGGCATCCAACGTCATTACCTTATAAAAAGGCTATTTCTGGTGAATGCAACAAATTTTTTTGTCAGATGTAAATTTTATTAAATACTGGGGATATACAAAAATATATTTTCTTTTAATTCCCACAATGTGACAAGAATTAAAACGCAAAAATATGGACTAAATTGCTCTGTTTCAACCTATGATTCCTAATCTGAATGTGTTCCAAAAAAGTATTTATATTTGAAAAATAACCCTTATAGATGGCATCTTTTACAAAGCATGAAACCAACCTATTCCATTGAACGAATTTACTTTTATTAAGATGAAAAATATATTATTTTGAACCTATAATTACCTAATTTGATTGTCCGTTTTGAAAGTTCATCTTTAACCTAATAAGTCAAAACTAAAATAGAGATTTACACAAAATAAAAAGGCCAAAAAAACGCCACAGCTTCTTTAAAGTCCTTTGCTAAGCAAAGGACATTATTAAAAAAATGTGCAACTTATAAAATTTCACTACAATCATTCAAAACCTTCATCCATTATTATGCATTATTTCGTTCTTCATTCATTCTTTCCAGTATTCTTCTAGGATCTTTCTGAATCCCTATGTCCTGAAAATATTGTTATTAATTAATTAATCGCTTCAATAGTATAAGAAACTAAATATAGCATAAGGTAAAAGTCTGAATGCAATATAACGGAGTGGATTTTTGAATGAAATAAACAACGGTCATCAAAACATAAATGAACAGGGATTGTCTTGTAAATGAAAAGGGTCATGGTTACAAACCTCTAACCTAATTATGGTAGTTTGTTTTTTCCAATAGGACTTTTTGTTATTCGTATGTTTTAAACAATAAAATTTGTGGTTCGTTTTGAAGGAGAATCAATTACCAGAACATTTGTAATCATAATTATTCTCAAAATTTTCTATTGCTCTTTAGCCCAAGCAACGAATCTATAACTATCTCCAAAAAATTAACTACTGATGTTTTCATATACTTTTACTTAGGCAAAGACGGGAGCTTTAATGGAAACCAAAACCCTCTCTCCCCAAAATATACATTTTATTTAGCAGAATGTTTCTGAAGTAACCCATAGATCTAAAAGGGTTCTGTTTTTTTTTTTTTTTTTCTACTAAGATGTATTTTGGCATAAGGGCGGCGTATAGACAGAAATTCTCATAATCCAGATTATCATTTTATTTCTTTTTAACGTAAAATAAAACTAATTTGAAATTTAAGAAAGTAAAATCTAGGAGAAGCAGCAAGAACTGTCGCATTCTGAGATGATATAATGTCATAAAAAAATTAAATACTCTAACTAATGAGCAAAATAAAACATTTTTTTCTTATCGCTATTTATTTCTATCATTCTATCGAAGTTCCTAAATCAAAAATGTTTTAATACTGCGTCATATGTTTCCATAATATTATACGGATTTCATTGAGGGGGATAACGCAAAAGTACACTGAGGTCTTGTGCCATTGACAGGGAAAGTTAGAGTAACTCAATAACCGTTTTGTAGCCGCTTCTCTCTGTTGTAAAATTGTGTTTAATCTCATTGCCTCTGTTTCACATTTTCATGCCAAAAAAATGTATTCCTTAATGTTTAACATTATAAAAGTGTGGATGACTATGTCTGAACCAAAGGGCTATATCTGATCTAATCTTAAAGTACGAAGGACATCAAACTTAAAGCTTTTTTTCCTCCCCGGTTCCATCTTAGGTCTAATCAGTGGTTTCCTTGGGCGGTTCCTTGGGTCTTAGGCAGCTTTCTTGGATGTATTATAATTGTTTCTACGGTTCGCTTTGGGTTGTTATAACATTCTCAAGGTTAGAATCCCTGCTTAAAGCTTCACCAAACAAAGTATTTTTAAGTAAATTAAGTCTTTCAAATGAAAGCATTATTAGGACAATTTTTCAAGGGGAATCGTCCAAAAATATTTTAAGGGGGGATTTTCAGAAAGGATATAATTGTCTGGAGAGAATTTTACGGGGGGGGGGGTGGTAGTTTACATGAGACAACTTTTCAAGAACAAGTTCCCGTGAATGAAGTGAATTTTTCATGAAGAGAAAACCAGATTTAACGGCATTATTTGAAAAATGATCAGAAACTTAATAAAAAAAAGTAAGGAGCAGCCCTAAACTGAACTGAAACAACGGGAAATTATTTCATATATAAGTGAGTTTGACTATTTGTCCCAACTTTTTAAGAGTGACTCCTGAAACCCAAAGGGTAACGTAAATTAAGATAAAGGATGCTGCACTAGATCCTTAAGGTCCATCCCGGCGGTGCTGATCTCCGTCTCAAGGCTTTCAGCCAGAAAGTGCAAGGGGGGATGAAAGCCAGCCACCCTAGGCTTTCGCACACCTTTCCTGTTTACCTTCCCCAGATTTCTCCAGGTACCCATTTGGAGCTTGGTCAACTCTGACTGAGCTTACTGAATCACGCCACACTAAACCCCGTCCCAAACCAAATAATTGGATAGACTAGGATTCGAACCCTCACCCTTTCGGACAAGGGATCCTAAATATAGCGCACCAATCCACTCGGCTAGGAACCCAAAGCGTATGTAATTAGGATAAAAAGCTCTTTTAAAAGGACCAAAAACAACTATCATAAATAGCGAGGTATCGAGGAGCAAGGTAAAGAGCAAAGTTTCACCCCCCTTATTCATGGAATAATTCCTGTTCTATTTTAGTTTTAATCCTGGTCCTAATTTTCAATTGAAAAAACTTTTTTTTAAATTTAATTTACACAAAAAAGAATGGACAGTTCATAGAATAAAAATAAGCACAAACTAGAAATTGAATCTTTGAATATGGCCATGTATTGTACTTGTTTGACAACCAACTTTTAGAACTAGGGCAATTATGTGAACAATTTAGAGAGAGCATTAACTTGAATAAGTAAGTATCCTTACAGCTAGTATTGAATCTGAATGAGTTCTTGACTATATCAGATATATTTGGCAAAGAAAAACTCGTATTTATAAGAGTCCCAAAGTTAATATTAACTTTGTTTTGGGGACGGTGCGACTTCAAAATTATAATTGCTGCAAATGTTAACCCATAATTGAATATACCTTACAATACATTTAGGCTGTATTGTTTGACGTCAATAAGCCACTTACTGTTGACCTACTACAAAAAAACATATACTATATTGCTTTTTGACTCTTTGGAAGACGATAACAGTTGACAAAATAGATGGCTCTTATTGAATTGCTATATAATCAATAGAAAAATTCGTGAATCTAAAAAAAGGCATTTTGCCTATGCCCGTAGATGCATTCATCAAACATTATTTAAATCTAATCAAATTGGGTTGAGTGTCTCGCTTTATTTACTATGTTTTATGGCACAGATAAAGGAATAGTATTACTAGCATTACAACTACCTCTTGGTACGTTATAATTCATTCATTTACAAAGAAATTGAAGCTTAAAGACTAATAAAACAGTGGAACTTAAACAGTAAAGAAATTGGAGCGAAGAAACAGCAATATTATAAAGTTGATATGTATTTATTATAGTCAAATTTTATAGAAGATAAAACATACGCATTTTTAAATGTTAATAAATAACTCTTAATGTGGCAACATTAATTGAATCTGCTTATTCCAAAAAGTTCATTAAGTGGACACACGCTTTTGAAAGCATCGCGGGATCTATTGTTTCATTGCTGTAGTTAATTATGAAGAAAAGAACTGGATAAATAATGCTTAAAGGAAGCTCCTTAGAATCTATTACTTATTAAAATATAATCCTGACATGGTAAAAAAACGAACAAAGATAGGACTAAGCCTGAAAACAAACAAAAATAAGATGTACATGGTTTTTTCCCTTAGAATTGATAGTAGAAAGTTAAGATGACATCAACTCATTGAGCTGTGAAGGATTTTCTATATTTAGGACTTAGGAAAAAGTTGTCCCCTGGTATTGGAGGATTAACATAAGGGGTTCACCACTTTTAAAGGCAAAAGTGGCGCAAAGGGGTTGCTATGCCACTTACTGGAGGGGGAGATCCCTCGTCGGCCAAAATAGTGGGATTTCCGTGGTTACTCCAACGGTTCCGTTCATACTAGCGTGATCGGATGGGCCAGGGCCACTTTTAAAAGCCAAGGTTTACCGATAAGATTTCTAACTATCTCTTTAGACTCAACCTAGGCTGAAAAAGTTAAAAGAGTACATAGTATAAAAAAAGGTCTTACTGTATTCACTTCACGCTGTATAAGAACTGATTTAAAAAAAAAGACTCTTTCTCCCAGCCCGCTCCGCTAGACGGGTGACTGCGACATGGGGTACGGGTGTGGTAAATTAATTCTTCCAGCCAATCCTAGGTCTTTGCCAAGAATGGCAAAGATTTGCAACTTATCTCACAGTCAGTCACTTAATTGAGGTTAGTAATGAACCAGGAGAAACCAAAAATATTCTCAAGAAGAAAGCTATCACCAAACTCCTAGGTGATGACATCTTGCAAACAGCTATAACTCAACTATCTTCCATCAAAAAGGACATAGATTCCACATCAAAGCTAGTTAAGCCTGTTGACTCAACTGCTAATCAAATCGACGCCATTGCCCTAGTCAAAGGCAAGAAATCTAAGAAAAAACGGCAAACTTTCCATCCCAGTCCAAAATTACCACCAATGATAATTCGTCGGCTGAAGAAGAATTTCAGTATTCAAATCAAGCAAATGATGAAACTTCGACCACAATGGATATTTAAATGTATACTATGCAAGATTTTACGTTTCTCACAAAATTATCACTGTGCAATAATGTTGTTTTAACTATTACGATGACCAAAATAATTTGCGCAACAACCCCTTAGCTAGCCCTGATAGCCCCTTAAGCCGTTTTAACTGTCAATATCTCGACACTAGATTTGTGTAAAAAATGTAAAACCAAAGCTAATGGAAGAGAGAAAACTTAATATAATCTGCTTTAACATCAAAAGCATAAGAGATAAGTGGACTAATTTTAAAGATTTAATTTTAATTAATGGTTACTGCCCTTTCGACGTAATTGGAATAACGGAGACGTGGCTTTCAGAAATTGATGATACTAATGAATTTTCCCTCCCTGGCTTTCAAGCTATTCATATTGAAAGAAAATTAACCAAGTCCTCTTTTGGCATTTCTCTTTACATTCACCAGGCTATTACACTGTGAATCCTTATTCTCGCAACCTATAAATAATAGATGCATTTATTCAATAATTGTTGATATAAGTGTTGACGACAATTCTTTTATTTTTTCATTGTTTTATAAACCACCCTCATTTCCGACACCTTTCTTTCTTTTGTAATCTTTTTGATGACTTTTCTAGTTTTATTAATTTACCACAAAAGAAGGCAATAGTTTTTGGGGACTTCAATTGTAATTTACTAAATGTTAGCAGTAATAATGATTGTGATACCTTCTTTGAAACATTTACCTCAAGTGGTCTTCTTCCGACAATCCTTTTTCCTACTAGAGTTGATCCTATGAGGTCTACCACTACTGTAATTGATAACATTTTTGTAGCCACTTCCTTGGGAAAACTACCTGTCCTCCAAAATAATATTCTATGACCTGTCAGACCACTTTCTAATCTATCTCTCCCTACCCTTCCAACCAACTATTAAACACCCTAGAACTAATATCCCTACGTCTAATAGGATATATATATATTGTGAATATGAACCGGTTCACGGATCGTCTGAAATAATTTGACTGGTCAAAGGTTTTTTGGATTGTCAGGATGTTAATTCAGCCACAAATGGTTTTACACAGGGACTGAGTGATCTTATCAGTTCAACCTTTCCAGTCTGTAAATCAAACCGAAAAACTACCTATATACACCCCTGGATGTCCAATAGCCTGATAATCTCTTCATATTGTAAAAATAACCTATATAAGTTAGCTTGCAAAACCAGTAGCGTTATTGACCTAACTAATTATATAAAACTTACAAAAAACCCCTATATACAAAACTCTTCCGTGAAGCAAAAAAAAAAAAAAAATAATATTATTCAAAAATCACTCACTGCAAAGGGAACTTGCGAGGAAAATTACACCATCATATTCAGCATATTTGATAACCCTACTTTATAAGTTTCAAGTCCCTATACACCATAATACGGAATTTTACATTTTTTACCACAAGAAAGATCTCGAATGCATGTTACTTTGTTTCTTTAATTTCTTCCCCAAGGGTGACCAAATGGAAACAGTGATCGTATAAGCTCAGAAGACGGTTCATATACCATCGATGCCAAACAAAATGGGCGCAATATAATCAACTTCGTGACAAAGCTGTTTTAAAGTATAAAAAAGGTGGACTTGCCCTTATCGAAAGTAGAATACTTTGAAACTTCATTTGAAAGGCCATTTCTTGGCCAAACATCAACATTTTGACACTCCTGACAAGCCAAATTTTGTTTCGAAATTTTGCTTCAAATTTGACATCTTTCAATGCAAAGCAGCTAGTTGCTCTTCCCTTTCTCGAACAGCAGCAAGTTCATGAAAATGAATAAGGTCAGTTTCCTTATAATTTTTTGATACGATAAAATAATGCTATTGGGCATTACGCGCTACTAATAATCGAGCTACCACTAGTGCTACCTGGGGTTTTGTTGGGGTGATATGAGAAAAATGGGCTAAAATTTACCGACAACTAAATAATCTAGCATTTCATTTGTGTATTATTTTTTTTTGCAAACTGTCAGTGAGAACTGCGTCCTAGAAAATATTTATGGCGCTTGGGTCGGTTGCAACCTGACCAAGAGGTATCTTATTGCTCTGTTCTTGGGTATTATTATTTTGTTTGAAAAAGTATGTGATGCGTGCAAAACAATTTTTGCACAGAGCAGGAAAGACCCTTTCTTGGCCCACTTAGTGCTACTGGGTTTGTCTGGGTGGGGTGATGGTGGGGTGAAAGATTACCGACCTTTCTTGACACCTGTGGTACGTGTTTGTGCAAACGATGGCGCTTGGGTCGGTTGCAAACTGAGAGGTATCGGATTGCCCTTGGGGTGGTTTGAAAAAGTATGTGATGCGTGGCAAAACAATTTTTTGTAGTGCCTACCGGGTTTTGTGGGGTGATATGAGAAAATGGGCTAAAATTTACCGACAACTAAAATAATCCAGCATTTCATTTGTGGTTTTTTGCAAACTGTCAGTGGAGAACTGCGTCCCTAGAGAATATTTATGGCGCTTGGGTCGGTTGCAACCTGACCAAGAGGTATCTTATTGCTCTGTTCTTGGGTATTATTATTGTGTTTGAAAAAGTACGTGATGCGTGCAAACAATTTTTGCACAGAGCAGGAAAGACCCTTTCTTGACCCACTAGTGCTACCTGGGTTTTGTTGGGGTGATATGAGAAAATGGGCTAAAAATTTACCGACAACTAAATAATCCAGCATTTCATTTGTGGTTTTTTGCAAAACTGTCAGTGAGAACTGCGTCCTAGAAAATATTTATGGCGCTTGGGTCGGTTGCAAACCTGACCAAGAGGTATCTTATTGCTCTGTTCTTGGGTATTATTATATGTGTTTGAAAAAGTATGTGATGCGTGCAAACAATTTTTTGCACAGAGCAGGAAAGACCCTTTCTTGGCCCACTAGTGCTACCTGGGTTTTGTTGGGGGTGATATGAGAAAATGGGCTAAAATTTACCGACAACTAAATAATCCAGCATTTCATTTTGTGTTTTTTTTGCAAACTGTCAGTGGAGAACTGCGTCCTAGAGAATATTTATGGCGCTTGGGTCGGTTGCAACCTGACCAAGAGGTATCTTATTGCTCTGTTCTTGGGTATTATTATTGTGTTTGAAAAAGTATGTGATGCGTGCAAACAATTTTTGCACAGAGCAGGAAAGACCCTTTCTTGGCCCACTAGTGCTACCTGGGTTTTGTTGGGGTGATATAAGAAAATGGGGCTAAAATTTACCGACAAACTAAATAATCCAGCATTTCATTTGTGGTTTTTTGCAAACTGTCAGTGGAGAAACTGCATCCTAGAGAATATTTATGGCGCTTGGGTCGGTTGCAACCTGACCAAGAGGTATCTTATTGCTCTGTTCTTGGGTATTATTATTGTGTTTGAAAAAGTATGTGATGCGTGCAAACAATTTTTTGCACAGAGCAGGAAAGACCCTTCCTTGGCCCACTAGTGCTACCTGGGTTTTTTGTTGGGGTGATATGAGAAAATGGGCTAAAATTTACCGACAACTAAATAATCCCAGCATTTCATTTGTGGTTTTTTGCAAACTGTCAGTGAGAACTGCGTCCTAGAAAATATTTATGGCGCTTGGGTCGGTTGCAACCTGACCAAGAGGTATCTTATTGCTCTGTTCTTGGGTATTATTATTTTGTTTGAAAAAGTATGTGATGCGTGCAAACAATTTTTGCACAGAGCAGGAAAGACCCTTTCTTGGCCCACTAGTGCTACCTGGGTTTTGTTGGGGTGATATGAGAAAATGGGCTAAAATTTACCGACAACTAAATACTCCAGCATTTCATTTGTGGTTTTTTTTTTTTTTGCAAACTGTCAGTGGAGAACTGCGTCCTAGAGAATATTTATGGCGCTTTGGGTCGGTTGCAACCTGACCAAGAGGTATCTTATAGCTCTGTTCTTGGGTATTATTATTGTGTTTGAAAAAGTATGTGATGCGTGCAAACATTTTTGCACAGAGCAGGAAAGACCCTTCCTTGGCCCACTAGTGCTACCTGGGTTTTGTTGGGGTGATATGAGAAAATGGGCTAAAATTTACCGACAACTAAATAATCGAGCATTTCATTTTTACCGACAACTAAATAATCTTCAATGGAGTATAGAACTTTTTGCTACTGTATATTACCTTTAAAGTACTTTGGACAAACTAGGCAGACGATTCAATAATAAAGAGATTCAGTGTGCTTAGCCAGAGTGGGTGTCAGATATAAATAAAAGTACAAAGTTGTTAACTAGTGAAAACCCATTTGGCAATAGTATAGAAAAAAGAGAAGTTTTTGTTCGAGAATGATTATATTTTAAATTAACCCTTACTTTGATTATTATTTTCTTGTATAAAATTCATATCTAACATCACCCTGTTGTCACTTCACTCCCCGCCACGTTGAGGCGACACTGATAGTACTTTGATTTTGTTTTTATTTTGTGAAGTATATACGTATTATTTAAAAAAAAAAAATACGCATTACATAGTTATACATTTAAATAAAATCAAAAGTACAAGGGAAGGCCCACCACCACAACTACCAATGAAGCTGTAAGCGATAAAACTGTAATCAAACTGTAAGCAATAAAAAGAAAAATAATGACCCTTTGAATTTCAGCTTAGGCATTCCTTTTGAATTAGATATAAAAACGAAATTTGTTTTGTCGGTTTCTTTTTTGGTCGTTACTGTTGTTAATTTTCAGCTCATGACAGCTTTGGGTAAAAAAGAAGACAAATGAAGAATTAGAAAATTATAATGCTTGAGAACATTGAATCAACCGTGCTGAACCACAGTTGAAAAAAAAGTGGAAGATAACAAAATTAGGCAATATTCTAAAGCTAATCTTCAAAACTCTACTAAAATCAAATGTTCTATTCGTGGATAAGAAATACTAATTAGTAATGAATCATTATTGCAACTTAACATAAGTTCTATTCTTTGATTCTGTTTCATAGTTTTTACTTCTTATTTCAGTTCCCTTTCAGTTTGAAAAAAATATGATAATAATTGTAAAATCATCTTGATTTCTGGAATAAAAATACTATAATATGCGAATAAAATATATTTCTAGAGTAAAAAAATTTAGTTTTTTCCTAATGCAGTTTGTATGTTCCCTGCATGTTTTGCAATATTCATCTCACCTCGCTCACTTCCCAGAATATTTGAATAGTTTCATAATACAGCGAATAATTTCATAATACAGTATAGTCTACAACGAATAAAGACAAACTGAAAAATAAATAGCCAATAAATACAAACTGTCGATTAGAAAAAGCACCCTAGAAACTACAAACTAAAAAGCTCTTAATAAACCATAGCAAAAAGAAAAAATCGAGAAGAGAGGGAGGAGAGTGAGGAGGAGGAGAGAAAAATAGATATTACTTCAACTCATGGTGAAGTTGGAATCAATTATATGAAAACAAATTTAGTAGCTTTAGCAGTTGATTTCAATCTTTTATTATGACCCAAGCACCTATAATATAAAACACACAATAAGCAAAGCAAAGCACGTGAGGTAGCATTAACACTTGCAAAGGGAAAGCACATTCGGGCTAAGAAGGTAATAGTACATATTGCTTCTTCTCGATTAAGCTGTCTATAGAGAGGTGGTCGAAGTTTGGTCTAAATCACTCATAAATTCATCTTTTTGATGGGTTTTACAATTCTCTCGTGGCTTGTTTGATGAGCTCTGATGATAGGAGTTTCAGACCGGTGTTCAAGGCTAGTCTGGAGTGCTGGTTGTGCAAATCGGGTTTATTACTGCATTATAAAATGGGCACGTTTGCTTAGGAGTGCATGGTTCATATGGATGGGAGGAGTGACGTGTTGGTGTTATGACAAGAGGCAAAAGCACTTGGCTTAGAGGCAGAGGTGATCCCATCTTGGGCAATTCGTACCTCTTTTCTAGTCCCTTTTTCTAATGCTTCATTGGGACCTAGATTACTACTCCTTGGGCACTACACTTCTGATATTACTTCAAGTTGTGAAGGATAGGGCTGGGATATATAGAATCCAGTTTGTTCTTAGCAAGGGCCCGGCTGCTCTTCTTAAAAAGTATGAACTTGGATTATCGCTAAAATAGCATTAGTGAAATATATTAAAAATTCATCCTTGAACAAGGAATCTAAAAGACAAAAACATTTTTATTGTACATTCAAGTTTTATTAATAAATAATTTAAAAACATTATTAAAACACATTATTCATAGGGCACTGAAATCAATATTATATATGTGAGAAAGGGTTATTTTAAACCCGTCACTATCACTTAAGTGTTTTCTGACGTTTCAATACCTCGATGTTGAACCTTTGGTCCTGGGTTTTTTCTTCAGATAAATGTCTTTCCTTGTTTCTTTTCTTTTGAGTTCTTTAATTATCTCTTTCCCATCTGTGGAAATGATAAATTATCTCTTAATATTGGCTGCGCCATTTTTTTTTCATTTCTTTAACTGCGTAGTTTGTTAAAACCACAAGGTTTTAATTGCGCAGTTACGGGTGACCCATCATAGCTAAAGTTACTTTCAGATAACAAGTTTGGTCCGTATTGTCGAGGGGTGAAAGAAAGGGCATAAAGCTGATTCATTCGAAGTAAGTTGGCTCGATACATTTGAAGTAAGTTGATTCATAATCTTGGACTTTTTAGCCTAGGTGGAGTCCGGCAGCCTAAAGAAGGGCTGAGATTATATTATTTGCAGTAGGAAAAAGAGTTGCGAGACATACCGTCATTTACTACATAGACAGGGGGTCCGTTTACCCTTCTGATGAGATAGTTAGAGATTTTAGTGGTGACTCAGTGTGGTGCATTCTTGGTATAGAGTTTAACTGTTTGACCATTCAATCACGTTACCATACCCTGGAGCATGGTATACACCGTACAAAAGGTACTAACATACTCTATATTTACGGAACAGTAGTGGTAAAGCGCGAGCATTCCATTACAATATTTGTCGCCAGAGAGACTTCCCCTCTAGTAAGTGATGTAGCACCATTTTGCGCCAATATCTGTGGCAGTCGTGGCTTACCACTAGAAACCCAATATGTATTATTATTTGAACAGTGGGAACATACCATTTCCTTGGTAGAACGTGATAGTCCAAGGCAAATCACGCCACCGTGTCACTCAATGGTTGGCAAAACGACACCTTTCTGGCACAAACTAGCATTCCTAAGGCATTTTCAGACATTTTCCACCAAAAGAACCATATAAACTAGACTTAAACTTAAAGAATTATACACTACATCGTTTTAAACTTAAAGAAAATTCCCAATAGCGTTTCTTCTGATGATTTGTGACAAAATACGCCAGCAGGGCACAATGTACCTTTCTAGTGGCAACATCTGGTACCCGTCATCATCACTTGAGCGTTTTCTGGCGTTTGGATATCACAGTATATATATATTTTATTTGAACAGTGGGAACATGCTATTTCATTGCTAGAACGTGATAGTCCAAGGCAGTTCACTCCACCATGGCACTCAATGGCTGGCACAAGTTACCCTCTGGAGCAAACTATTATTCCTAAGGTATCTTCAGACATTTTCTTGGTAAAAATGATGCTTCCAAGTGTATTTTGGTAATTTTTCGTTTAAAGAGTATGATTTAGGATGTTTAGTTGTGCTATTTCGCGGTATAGCTTGCCCGTATCACCTTTGTTGGTGTTTCAAAGAGAATTTTGGAAGAAGTTGCTTAATTTGCTGTTTCTTGGTTTGGCTCGTCAGCGTTAGCTTTTTTGGTGTTTCCAAGTGTGTTTTGGAAGTTTTTCGTTTGAAACGTTAGATTTAGGATGTTTAGTTTCACTGCTTCGTGGTTTAGCTTGTCTGTGTTAGCTTTGTTGGTGATTCCAAGTGTTTTAAGTTTTTTGTTTGAAACGTTTGATTTAGGATGTTTAGTTTCAATGTTTCGAGGTTTACCTTGTCTGTTTTAGCGCTGCTGGTGTTTCCATGAGTATTTGGAAGTTTTTCGTTTGAAACTTTAAGATTTAGGATGTTTAGTTGTGCTCTCTCTTGGTTTAGCTTGTCAGTGTTAGCCCTCTTTGTGTTTCAAAGAGTATTTTGGAAGAAGTTATTTAGTTTTTCTGTTTCGTGGGTTTAGCATGTCTGTATTAGCTTTATTGGTTTTTCCAAGCGTTTTTCTGGAAGTTTTTGTGTATGTAGAACAAATGATTTAGGATATCTAGTTGTGATTTTTGCGGTTTAGCTTGTCTGTGTTAGCTGTGTTGCTAATTCTAAGTAAGTGTGTTTTAGAAGTTTTTCGTTTTATAACATATGATTTAGGATGTTTAGTCTTGCTGTTTCGTGGTTTAGCTTGTCTTTTTTAAGCGTTTTTGGTGATCCCAAGCGTATTTTCAAAGTTTTTTGTTTTGTGTGTCTGACTGTGTTTGCCTCTCTCTGTGTGTTGGTGTGTCTGACTGCGTGTTTGTGTATGTTTTTCTATTTAGACACAGCAGAGCCTACAGAAGTACCTACAGGATCTTGCTTCGCATTCACTACATGCAACTGCTTAACAGTTCTTACATATGAGCTGCATGTTTTCTGGCATCTGTTTTCGACATTTATAACAAGTGGCTCTTCTGTCCTGCATTAAAAGAGATTCAAGTACCTGGACAGCAAATTTGATTCTATGTTTATTCATTAGTTCAATAGTTTTCTTATTTAACCATTTCAGTATCCTCGTTATATAAATCTATGAATTTCTTCGATAGCGTAGATCTTCCTTTTGACGTCTTGTACTTAGAAGGTGATGGAAGATCAATTGACATTGCGCTTCCCAAATAGGTTATTTCATTTGTATAGTCTTGGGCATATTTGACAACAAGAAGCCCACAGCTTGAAGAATCTACTTGTGGAGCTATTCTGCACGAGTCAAGTTCAAGTTCTATGTAGCGTTTATCCACTCCCTTCATCAGATTTTTTAGGTTGGAAAGAACTAGCCTCCCCGTGAGCGTGGTTTAACGGCTTCTGGCTATCAAGAAGATAGAAAGTTTTCTTGGAGAAATCACATATTCCCAAAATGAAATGATTCTTGGACTTCGTATTCGTTATATCACACATATTGACACACAATGGAACAAACAAAACACTGCAATCATTCGAAACATCACTAAAACTCTCTCTAGGCGTATCTGGGTAAGTATTCAAAGCATCAATACTTGTCAAGTTGAAAGTAGAGTAGCTATCGATAGTTCTTGCTGACGCACAGCTAGAAGTTACAAGATTCACGAGGTATGAAACAATTCAGTTGTGAGCCAAGTATCAGGCGTCAGCAGTGATTCAAGGTCTTGAAAGAAAATTGGAAACACGTCTGTGTCCCTCAAGGGAAAAACCAGTAGCTCTCCACCAATCTAGTTTCTCTGCGTTTTCTACGATAGCAGAATCGGTAGATTTGACCACTATTCCAAAAAGCCTTTTTAAATGCTGGATCACTTGCTTTGCTTCGTCATACAAATCACTTATGGGCCCTTAAAAGCGTAACCATGACAAAGGGCTGTAGGAATTATAGACTAGGTTAGCTTCAACACGAAGATTCGGTCTCCTTACCCTTTTTTGGGGTTTCACCAGTTGAGTGGGGCTATGCAGCCTTTTTCGAACAGACTTCACAAACTGTACATCTTCCGCTTGCTTTGCAACTTTTGAATTATGATTCCCATCAGAGCTTTTCGATTGGGGTTTGGAACTCTTTTTAAGTGAAGCTACTTCAATAATTTCTTTTTTTCATTTCTGAAACCCGTTTCGAATGTATTCTGCTCCCTGCTTGTTTTCAAGTCAGCTTTCGCAGTTTCATTAATTGACGGTGAAAAAACTCCCCTCATTCTGATCATCACTATCAGCAGTAGACGACAATTCCTTGGCTGCTAGAGAATCTGCTGCAGGTTTAATATTGTAACAGTCCTGAATGGTTAATGAGCTTTTTATTCCAGGCCTCTTCACGTGCCTTTTAGATCTCCCCCTTCACGTTCTTGAGTGTTTTCAGCTGTATAACTGATATTTTTCTGTTACTAGTGCATGTCCTCGAGATCTTAAAACTGCTAGTTTGCAAGGACATGCAGAGATTCCAAAATTACAAGAACAATCATAAACTTCAACCAAACTATCCTCTTAGCACCCTTTGTCACAATTTTATTTCCTCTAACAGTGATTGTTTCTGTTCGTGGTGTCACAACATTAAACCTTCTTTCTAGTCAGATTTGAAACAAGATACACTTGCTTTTCGTTGCAAAATGTAACATGTCCCTTTCTCCATAGAGTTTCTGCTATGTCAACTAAACCACTTTGCTGGCGGTCTTCTCTCTTGTCGTATTTATTTCGCAAAAGGAATCTGATGCATCTACTTCTTGGACCATACGCAGAAACATTTCATTCCTCGATTCAAGTGGATCTTCTTCCTTCTTGATATGAACTACGTTTTCCTTATGTGCCTTCTCAAGGAGTCTATAATCTCCTATTCCCTTATATCCTCGAGACACGTGTGTATAATATTCATCGTCTAAACAAAGAAGGCCCAAGATACATCTGTCCATTGGTATATCTCGCTTTTGTTGTATAACTCTTTTCATCACAGCATGAATGACTCTGCGGTATTGTTGGTTATTCCGGAGACTGGATTAAAATCAGGAATCTGGGAAACGATGAAGGCACAATCATACTTCAACATGTCAGATTCCAGATTATCTCGAAAGTAGGTAAATGCAGGGATGGACCATTTCACGAGCCTGTCAGTTCTTATTTGGTAGTACTCATCTTCACTTTTTGATCTTAGCAACTGAAGAATATCTTCTTGAACTACCTTGATGTCTTCTTTAGATGCCCCCATTTTCTGAAGTGCATGTTTTGCATTGATCCGATAGTGTAGCCAGCAATGAGCAGCCTGAATATGAGGAAATATTTTTTTTCTCGCAACCTCTATACCCTTTTCTCTATCACTCACAAAAGAATTTTGCGGTGAATTGATGCTTGGTGCTTTTTCTTCATTAGAACTATAAACAGCTCTTCGTGCGAATCAGCTGATCTATTTGTGTGAAGTAAAAATGCAATTGGAATCAGAGGTGTTGTCCCCTTATGGTCGAAGTCAGGATGTCGGAATGTCAGAGCTGAAACCCAGTAATTTCCAATGTTATATTTGGTATCATAATAGAACACTATCGGGATACCGTGTTTTACAAAGTAATCAACCTCTAAGATGGCAAATTCTGATATACAGGTGACGGCTGCTTCTCCTTGCCCAAAAAATTTTTCTGTCACAACAAAATCAGTTTCCGTCATAAGATATCGAATCATATTACATGTGTCTTTGGATATCATGCTTTTTCTGGCCAAAGAAAAGGCATCCTTTACCTGCCGCTGACTTCTTGGAACATTTGTCTGCAGCTCATTCACTGTCTTGCTAAACTCGTTATGGAAATGTTCTCGGGGCGTCATTGTTGTGGTTTTTGCTACATTTTTGGCTCTTATTAATACAGATTTATCAGAAGGAACAAAAGGGATAGCTTTTATTCCTTCTTTCTTTTTATGGTTTCCATGGGGGTCACAATTGGATTTTCTGTCACAAGTACCAACATAATGAATCACCGTATATAGGCAGTGCTCAAGGGGACAGTTGAATGCACATTGCTCATATCGAAAGATATATCTCTTCAAATCAACCATCTTGCCTTCAATCATCCGTTGATTAACTCTCTTTCTGAAGTTTGGATGAACAGAGGGTACAGATACTGAGTGTCCCCCACTACTTCTGCTATAACGGTAACCATCGGCCTTGTAGTCTTGTAAGTATTCAAAACTATCTGAATATACTAAAAAAATACTATCTGCAGTAGGATAGGCTGGAACTTTGTTCTTGCAGAGTCTAAACTTTGATATACCAGTTTCGTGAGCGGTCCTTAAGATTATGGCAGCCTCAGTAGATCTAAGTGCCGATTTCTTGGTTTCGTAAATATGTGGGTCCACTGGATTAGGAAGTGAGGCGCCATGTATTGTTTGAATTACACTTGGCCGATCATTTTGAAAATCTTGTACTTTTTTGGACAAAAAACAAACATTCAGAGAAGGCTTATTAAAAGCCGATTTATTTTCTCAGGCTGTGTACTATAAATCTGTGTTTCGTAAGAGCCCTGGTAATTGTCTTTCACATAATTCATTGGCTATGTATACCGTTTGTAACGTTACTTTTTTGTTCTGGGTTTCTTTTATTGTTTTCATCATAGGCGTCATTAATCTGGAACTCATTTTTCTACTTCCAGTCGAAAACATTCCACCATATTCTCTGGTAGTCAACCTTTTCCATGTCCTTGCACTCTTTAGTGTCCATGCACTCTTTAATGTCCATGCCACTCGTTAATTTCCATGCACTCCTTGAACTCCATGTCCAGCTTATCATTTTCAAAGTTCCCTTCGGTATCAATCACTGGATTAGGAAGTGAGGCGCCATGTATTGTTTGAATTACACTTGGTCGATCATTTTGAAAATCTTGTACTTTTTTGGACAAAAACAAACATTCAGAGAAGGCTTATTAAAAGCCGATTTATTTTTCTCAGGCTGTGTACTATAATCTGTGTTTCGTAAGAGCCCTGGTATTTGTCTTCACATAATTCATTGGCTATGTATACCGTTTTGTTTAACGTTACTTTTTTGTTCTGGGTTTCTTTTATTGTTTTCATCATAGGCGTCATTAATCTGGAACTCATTTTCTACTTCCAGTCGAAAACATTCCACCATATTCTCTTGGCAGTCAACCTTTCCATGGTCCTTGCACTCTTTAGTGTCCATGCACTCCATGCACTCCTTGAACTCCATGTCCAGCTTATCATTTTCAAAGTTCCCTTCGGTATCAATCTTTTCTGACACCTTTGCTTTAAAGTGTGTTTGGTAACCATCCTTATTCATTTTAACTCCCTGTTGTTCATCTTCATCTGTGGATTTGCACATTGTACTTACCATTTTGAGCTCACATTCTTTCAAATACCTCTTATTTCTTCTTTCAAGCTTGAGAATTTCATTTTTTTCTTTGTATATGTTGATGGATGTGCCACGAGAGCCTCTTTTCTTCTTGTTTTGACCCATCATCCGAATAGAAATTACGAGTGAAACTAAAAAGACACGTATTTCATTGTCTTAAAAAACTGACATCCACGAGTCTGTGAAAGGGGATCCAAACCAAACTTAAATGGAGTAAAGCATTACTAGAGAGCAGTTGGATGTCAAATCCCCCTAAAAAAGGGAACGAAACTGCTTCTCTTTCAATGGCTTGGGGAACTTTGCTCAAAAAAAAATTCAAATGAATTTACTGAAAAAATGTGCATTGTTAGTTTATCGTTTTATGTTATAACGTTGATCCTTACTTTCAGTTGAAAAACATTCTTTTTTTAAATTTGTTTTCTGATCGTTTTTTCTAATAATGCTGGTAAATTTTCAATAATACATTAAAAGTACAGTAAAATAAAACAGTTTTTTGTAATAAAAATTACAGGGAAATAAACACTTAAACCGCTGAGCTTCCTGGAATTAATGTTCATTATTTTCAATAGTTCCTTACAGTTATACGGACTATTATATTGATTTTACACTTTTTGTCGTTGATGTTTTGAAAAAACAAAAGCACGCTGTTTCGAGATACATATAGTTTTCAATAAAACGGAAAGGACATAACATACCTTAGACTTTTATGGTTTGGGAAGGGAGAAAGGGGCAGTAGCCAAACTCCTATTGGTAGTAATTTTTGTTGACCATATAAAATTAGGGGGACAAAAGTATTTTTTGTCCCCCCTCGATAAATTCCACCGGGAAATTCCTCTGAGCCCCCCCTGAAAAACGGCCTTGGGTTGCACCCCTTACCGTGTTGGTTTGAGGGATATCAGACAAGAGAGTGCATTTCAATGCCAAAATAGTCAACAAAATTTGGAGATAGCTATTTTCTTCAAAATAGTTGAAAGGCCCAATAACTGTCTTTTGAGATAAAATGACCCCCTACAGCCCCCTGGAGGTAAGCTTTTAAGTTATAACAAATGTCTTTTGTTTTATTTGTTATTGGGAAGTGTGCATACACATATGCTGATATTTATTCCTTAAAATCTTAATTATTTTTTATTTTTCTTAAAATTATAAAAGTGAAAACATTAAAAAAAATTTCAGTAAAGTACAAATTATATTCTAGCTTTTAGAAAAGCATAGAGTTTAGAACCCTACTTAGGTTAATTTCTGCTCGTTATGAGTTTGACTTGTTTTAATTTTTGTTTGTTTTGGGTTTCATTTATTTATTGATACTGATATATGGTAGTTGTATGCTTGGTAGATTATTTTATTCTATTTCTTTTTTCATTTTTGTTTTTTTTTTTTTTTAATAGAGTTCTTTATTTTTTTTGGAAACTTATTTTGTGCAAAAAGTTTTTGTGATTATTTTTTTTCGTTTTATATTGACATAGTTTTTTTCAGGGAGAAAGATTGAGCCTCTTCTGAAGTTAAACAGCCATCCCTTCCATAAGAACCTTAAATACCCCCTGGGCATAAACTATGACCCTTGCCCCTAATCTCTGGGGGGTCTGTCTCAACCCTAAAAGCCTTTGTTATATGATATTTAGACTATTTTGAATAGAAGGGGTATCTCAAAATTTCTAGTAGACGCACTTTAGGACAATACGACGTGTGGGTAGGGTGGAGAGGGTAGCTGCCCTCTGATCACTGACTCTTACTAGATCCCTCTGATCTGAAAAAAAATACATTGTGCCAACATCGTTCTTTACTTAGGCACTGCTTCTGCGCTGCCTATGATTTTATTTTTTTTTGTGTCGTCGATGTATTGAAAAACAAAAGATACATATAGTTTTTCAATAAAACGGAAAGTACATAACAGGCTTAAGTCTTTTATGGTTTGGGAAAGGAGAAAGGGGCAGTAGCCAAACTCCTCTTAGTAGTAATTTTGTTGACAATATAAAAATAAACCAGACTATGCACATAATATTTTTTCAAGAACAATTGTTGCAGTAGAAGCAGTAAACAATAGCGGTGTCTGCTTTGACAATAAACTTGTCAAACACGCAAAGGTTTTTTTTGTAGCTATATAAAAGCTTCTCATTCTAATATTAAGTAACCCTTGTGTTTCAGGAGACAACGTTAGAAAATTTGGGACAACAATTAAAATAGTCAAACTTTAGCGTAAAGAGCAACGTATCAAGGAGGAGCGAAACCTCCTCATACGAAAATAATTTCTGTTCGTTTTATGTTATAACGTTGATCCTTACTTTCAGTTGAAAAACATTCTTTTTATTTTAATTTGTTTTCTGATCGTTTTTCTAATAATGCTGGTAAATTTTCAATAATACATTAAAATTACAGTAAAATAAAACAGTTTTTTTGTAATAAAAATTACAGTGAAATAAACACTTAAACCGCTGAGCTTCCTGGAATTAATGTTCATTATTTTCAATAGTTCCTTACAGTTATACGGACTTTTATATTGATTTTACACTTTTTGTCGTTGATGTTCCGTTGGAGTTTTGAAAAACAAAAGCACGCTGTTCGAGATACATATAGTTTTCAATAAAACGGAAAGGACATAACATACCTTAGACTTTTATGGTTTGGGAAGGGAGAAAGGGGCAGTAGCCAAACTCCTATTGGTAGTAATTTTGTTGACCATATAAAATTAGGGGGACAAAAGTATTTTTGTCCCCCCTCGATAAATTTCCACCCGGGAAATTCCCCTGAGCCCCCCCCTGAAAACGGCCTTGGGTTGCACCCCTTACCGTGTTGGTTTGAGGATATCAGACCAAGAGAGTGCATTTCAATGCCAAAATAGTCAACAAAATTTGGAGATAGCTATTTTCTTCAAAATAGTTGAAAGGCCCAATATACTGTCTTTTGGAGATAAAAATGACCCCCTACAGCCCCTGGATGGTAAGCTTTTAAGCTATAAAAAATGTCTTTTGTTTTATTTGTTATTGGGAAGTGTGCATGCATTTTTCGGCTGGGGCAGGGAGGACGAATTTTCTGCCGGGAGAATTTTCAATGGAGAGGAAAGCTTCCAGGGGGTGAAATTTTCAGAAGAAATTTTAAACTGGGTGATTTTGCTAGAATTCATATACGAAATTTCTTATATGTCTTGCTTTCTCTTTACCGATTCAATTTTCGCGTCGAGATGTTAAGGGTAATTGTCCGGGGTAAAATTCCGGGGTTAAATTAACCATATCAGATAGAAAAAAATGTTGTGGAAAAACTGGTTAGGGTTTACTCAGTCACAAATTAGAACTTATATTTTCCTTATTATGGATCACTATCTATTGATGGCAGCCAAAAAATGGGCAACAAATATTTTTCCATGGTTTTTCCCTATTCTGCTCTCTTTCCTTTGGTTACTTTATAATTACTTTATAGTCCCAAACTTCCAGGCGGGCCATGCCCCCCTGCCTCCTCTTGTCGGTGCCCATGTTTTAACATACTGTCAACACTCCTCTAAACTTTAACCTCAATACTTTTGAAGATTTTCAACCTCAACCGTTGAAGGTTCTTTCCCTCAGAAAATACCCCCACCCCCTGCCGCAGCTCATTGGTCTACAAACACTTTCGACTTATAAAAAAAAGTACTTGAACTCTCAATTTCCGATCTAATGAGCACCCTCTGAAGCTTTTGCGACCATGAGGCCATAGGTGTGGATGAGGAAGGGATAGTCCTTTCCTATACGAAATAAATTCTGCTCATTTGGGGTTTAATGTTAATCTTTACTTTCATAGCAACAGCGACACCAGAAGTATTCCCAGAAATCATAAGGGAGTACATAACAATTTGACATTTTTGTTTATTTTTTTCGTTTCCGTTGCATCCCCCCCCCCCCAAAAAAAAAAATATTCACCGTCATTTTTACTTAATTTGGATAACTTGGCTCCAGCTTTACCACCACCACTCCCCTCCCCCCTTCCCAGGATTTTGAAGAAATTACGGCACGCGTCACAAAACCCCTATGCATTCCAGAGGCCAGAACATACTTTGCACTTTACTGAATTAAATTTGAAAAAAACTTGTTTATTAGATTTTCGACTATGTGAACAAAATGGCTATCTCAGAATTTTAATTGGGTAACTATTTATGTTATTTTATTATGTTCATGGCCGTATATTTGGTTTTAAAATACGCTTCTCTATCTATCTATCTAATATGCAGGATAATTAAACCAAAACACATTTTGCATGCACACCCGCTATACTTTAACCCCCCCCCCTTCTAATATGCAAATATATAGTCCCAAATTTATTTCTAAAGTAACGAAGAAACTAACGAAAAAACTGGTGTGTTCTCGAATATTACACAGCGTAAACTTGAGGGAGAGTGGCGTATAAGACACAAGTATCAAAATTCCTTTCCCCTACGGAAATTAAAAAAAAAAATAAAACTCAAATAAAACTCTCTAAATTTTGAAAGTCTTATTTTCACGGGGGGTATTTTCCATGGGGGGGGGGGGGGGGTAATTTTTGTTTTAATTATTTGGTGAGCCAAAATCAAAACCTGCATTGTAATTCAAAAACGTTCAAAAATAAAATAAAAAAACAAGTTTTTTAATTGAAAGTAAGGAGCGACAGGAAAACTTAAAACGACAGAAATTACTCCATATATGAAAGGGGCTGTCCCATCCTCAACGTCTCTCTCTCTCTAATTACGCTAAAGTTTGACTCTTTCTTACAACTCTATTTTTTTAAACAATAAAATTTTAGCGCAAAGAGCGAGACGTTTGAGGAGGGGACAGCCCCTTCATATTAGGAAAAAATTCGGTTCGTTCTAAGTTTTAATTTCGCTCCTTACTTTCAATTAAAAAAACTTTTTTTTTAATTTAATTTTTGAAACGTATATGAAACCACCGTACCTACCCCCACCTAAACAATGACTCATTCCCCTCCCTCATATAGCTGATACGTAAACACAGATCGCCAAGCACAGCTTAATTTCATTACAAATAAAGCGAATCAACTTGATTGAATCCAGTCCTGCCTTCGTGTGCCATTACTTCTTTTACAACTGGAGAATCTAAAATATAGTTATTCATATTTTTAAACTGAGCTTGAAACCTCCACGGCAGGGTTATCTGATATGATGTATCTGATAAATAGATTTTCAGTAAGATCTCTTGCTTTTTTTTTGGGGGGGGGGCCCTTTTTCAAAAATTAGGCAAATTTTCTCAAATTTTTGGTTTTGGGTGTGGAACAATAAACTGAAAGAATTTTATATATTGATACCAATAGATATATCGAAAGAATTGACTTATTATGTTGATTCCAAATATATTAGTTTCATTAAATTTAATCTTACCCATCAAAAGCTACGGGTCAGAGAAAATTTGTCTGAAAAGTGTGGAGAGAGAGACCTTCTTGAAGTAACATATAATTTAATGAAAACCACACCATCAGATTGAAAATGTAGATGTTTCAAGCTCATATCTGCAAAAATGTGGAATTTTGCAATTTTTACCAGAAGAAAAATCACAGATGCGTGTTTTATTTGGCTTTTTGTTGTTGTTTTTTTTTCCAGGGGTGATCGTATCGACCTTGTAGCCTAGAACGTAAGGATAGGGCTCGTTCTAATGTGAAATGAAAAGTTCTTGTACCTTTTTTGTCTATATATAAAAATAGAGAACATAGAAATACTGATCTTTTTTTCTGCGCTTCCAAAAGTACTGTTTTTCATATAACTTTACAGTTTCATGAAATGTAATTAAACAAATAGGAAAGGGTTTTCATCTAAATAAGGAGCAAGTTTAAAACTTAAAACAAATATAACACCTTTTCAACACCTTGCTCATTAAACAAAAGTATTTGTTTTTTTGCGGGGGTTATATGGGAGGATCTTTCCATGAAGGAAGTTTTCATTGGGAAGGAGCATTGCTGTGAAGGGGGTGGTGCCGCATTTCACAGCATTATTAAAGAAAAAGATCAGAAATTACATAAAAAAAAAAACAAGTTTTTCAACTGAAAGTAAGGAGCACCATCAAAACCCAAAACGGACAGAAAATATTACGTATATGATTTGGTTCAACCCCTAGTCAATACTTCGCTCTTCAAGCCAAAGAATTTTTTTTAGTACTTTCATAAGAGCTATTTATTGTAATTAACGGCCTTTGTGATTAAGTAAACATTTTTAAAGAATTGGAACAAAAATTCGAACTTTAGCTTAAAGAGCAAAGGTATTGAATAGGGGGGGAACCCCCTAATATACGTATTAAAAATCAATGAATATAGAAGTTCGGTACGTAAGTTAATTCGTAAGTTTACGTACATTTATTACTAATCAAAACGTTCGTAAATAAAATTAAACAAGTTTTGTGTTGGAAAAAAAAATCCATTTAATAAAAAAAAAAAGCAAAATTAATATACAAAATTTTGTTTTAATTATTCATGTGCGGTGAGCCAAAATCAAAAACCTGCATATTAATTCAAAAACGTTCAAAAAATAAAAATAAAACGAAAAAAAAAAACAGGTTTTTTTAACTGAAAGTATGGAACTTCGAATGAGCTCTCTCTTGATTTTATAGGGCCAATGGGTCGGTTACGATTACCCCGAAAAAAAAAATAAACACGCCTCCGTGATCTTTCTTCTGGCAAAAAATACAAAGTTGCAGATTTTTGCAGATATGAGCTTGAAACATATGTAACAGGGCTTTCTGATACGCTAAATCTGACGGTGTGCTTTTCATTAAATTATTTCACTTGTAGGGGATGTTTCCCCCCTCTTTCAAAAATCAGGCAAATTTTTCTCAGGCTCGTAGCCTTTTATGAGTAATACTAAACTTAATAAAATTTATATATTTAGAATTAGCATTATAAGCCCATTCTTTTGATACATTTATTGACATCAAAACTCCGTTTTTAAAAGTTTCGATTACTATTGAGCCGTATCACTTGTTTTTTTTTATTGTTTTTTTTTATTAGTACGCATATGTTATTACGTATATAAGGGGGTTCTCCCCTTAGTCAATACCACGCTCTTTACGATAAAGTTAAAATTTTGTTTTAAATCACAAATCGCTGAATCACAAAGGCTGTTTAAATTAGAATTAGATAGCTCTTTTGAAAGCACTATAAAAAACTGTAGCGTAAAGAGCGAGGTATTGACTTGGGATGATCCCACTCATATACGTAATAATTTCTGTTCGTTTTAAGTTCTTATGTTTTGCTTCTTACTTTCAGTTGAAAAAACTTGTTTTTTTTTAATTTAATTTCTGATCGTTTTTAAATATGCTGGAAATCCGGCGCCCCCTTCATAGAAATGTCCCTTACCCCAAGGAAACATCTTCACGGAAAGATTTTCCCGAGTAACCCCCTCCTCCTGCACCCCCCCCCCCAACCAGAAAAAAAATCCTTCATGAAAATGGCTGTAAACTTCATAATAACCAAAACAATATCTAAACAATGGGCAAAGTTCATAAATTGCAGCCCTTCCCCTGGGAACAGTGGGGAATTCAGTCATCTTTTAAAAGACATATTTATTAGATTTTCGACTATGTTGAACAAAATGGCTATCTCAGAATTTTAATTGGGTAACTTCGGCCGAAAAAAAAAATGAGCATGGGAGGGGGCCAAGTTGCCCTCCAATTTTTTTTGGGTCACTTCAAAAGGGCACTAGAACTTTTAATGTCCATTCAAATGAGACCATTTACGATATTCTAGGATTACTGGATTGATACGATCACCCCTGGGGAAAATAAAAATAATAAATAAATAAAATAAACACGCATCCGTGATCTTTCTTCTGATTAAATAAACAAAAAAAACAAGTTTTTTAAACTGAAAAGTAAAAGGAGCGACATTAAAACTTAAAACGAACAGAAATTATTCCGTATATGAAAGGGGCTGTCCCCTCCTCAACGCCTCGCTCTTTACGCTAAAGTTTGACTCTGGGTCACAACTTTATTTTTTAAAAGAATAAAAAACTTTAGCGTATAAGAGCGAGGGCGTTGAGGAGGGGACAGCCCCTTTCATATACGGAATAATTTCTGTTCGTTTCTAGTTTTAATGTCGCCTCCTCACTTTCAGTTTAAAAAAACTTGTTTTTTTATTTAATTTCTGATCGTTTTTCAGTTAATGCAGCTTTTATTTGCATAAAAATTTTACGTTTCTTTTGCTAAATGGATTGTCTTTACAAATTAACTTACGTAACTAACTTCTATATTCGTATATTTTTCTTCTGGCAAAAAATACCAAAGTTGCAGATTTTTGCAGATCTGAGCTTGAAAAAAAAAACCAAATTTATTGGTAATAGGGTTTGCTGATATGCTGAATCTGACGGTGTGATTTTCATTAAAAATTCTTTCACTGTAGGGATGTTTCCCCCCTCTTTAAAAAATCGAGTAAATTTTCTCAGGCTCGTAGCCTTTGATGAGTAATACTAAACTTAATAAGATTATAACTTAGGAATCAGCATTATATAAACATTCTTTCTTTTATACATTATTGACCATCAAAATTTCGTTTTTTTAAAAGTTTCGATTATATTGAGCCGTCATCGCTTGTTTTTATTGCTTGTTTTTTTTATTACGTATATGTTCATTAATTATAGCGAAGGGGTTCTCCCCTTAGTCCATACCACGCTCTTTACGTTAAAAGTTTAAAAATTTTGATTCAAAAACCCCCTGAATCACAAAGGCCGTTAATTAGAATAGATATAGCTTCTTTGAAAGCACTAAAAAAAACTGTAGCAGTTAAAGAGCGAGGTATTGACCTTGGGGGAGAACACCCTCAAACGTTATAAATTTCTGTCTCGCTTTTAAGTTCTAATATTCCTTTCTTACATTTCCGTTGAAAAAAAAAACTGGATTTTTTTACTTAACTTCTGTCGTGTCTTAAATAATGCTTGGAAATACCGCGCAGCCCCTTCAATAGAAATGTCCATTACCCCAAAAAACATCCTCCACGGAAAATATTCTTCCATATTAATCCTCTCTAGGCCCACCCCCCCCTCCAGAAAAAATCCTCCTGAAATGGTTGTATACTTCCCAATAACCAATAATTAATGCTGGGGATAGTCCGGCGTCACCTTCACTACCCCCACCGCAACGTCCCTTCCCCCATGAAAACTTCCTTTCATGGAAAGTACTCCTCCACATATACCCCTGACCCACCCACCCCCCTCCCCCCCCTACAGGAAAAATCTCCCTCTGAAGCCCAAAAAGCGTCTGTATACTTCCAAATAACCACACTGTACTATATGTTAAACATTGGGTAAAAGTTCATAACTTTTCAGCCCTACCACCCTTGGGAAGTGTCGGGGATTAAGTCATCCTAAAAGATCCTTAAATTAATAATCTTTTCGAAATATGCTGAACACAAAACAATGGCATATCTCCAAATTTTGATAAGGTTGAATTTGGGAAAAAAATGAGGGGGGGGTGGGGGACGTGCGAGTGGAGGGGGCCCAATAGTGCACTCACATTTTTTTTTAGGTCACTTATAAAAAGGCACGGACATCCTAGAACTTTCAATTTCCATTCCAATGAAGCCACTTCACGAATATGCTAGGGACTAACTGGAGTCACGATACCGAATCACCCCCGGGAAAAAATAGAAACAAACAAACAAACAAAAGTAAACACTGCACCCGTGATCTTTCTTTCTGCGCCAAAAAAATGCAAAATTCCAAATTTTTGTAAGATGTGGAAGAAGCTTTATGAAAACCTCTTACAGTAGGGTTCTCTGATACGCGGAATATAGAAGGTCTGTGAATTTCATCATTAAGTGTGTCATATGACTTTATAGGGGGTCTTTCCCCTTTTTTCGAAAAAATCTGAGCCAAATTTTTCTCAGGCGCCCTAACCTTTTGATGGAAAGGAATTAAACTTGATGAAAACATATATATTTGACAATCAGCATTGAAACTAAAATTCTTTTGATGTATCTATTTGTATCAAAATACCCGTATTTTCTAGGAGCTTTCGGTTACCATTGATCCGGTAGTCTGCCTCCCTTACTCTACAGTATCGATACACGCAAACTGTTCTGACCAAAAATACAGAATAATTCCACATTTTTGATTCGCATAAGAGCTCGAAACTTCCTACATGTATGTACGATTCTACTGATTACGACAAAATCCTCATGGTGCGATCTTTCATTAAAAGTTTCTATTATACTTTTAAGTGTATTTCCCTCTTGTCTTCTTAAATAAGTCAAAATTTACAAAGGCACATAACTTTTAAACCATATTGGTTAAGAACTAACACTCGATCTATAATTAGTCATCATTTATAATATAATTCAGCATTAAAGGCATTTGAATTATTAGAAGCTATCTCCATTGGCAATCAACGAATTCTTTTTTCAGAGTTTTGGTTACTATTGAGCCAGTTCGTTACCACGATAAGCTGTTAGAAAGAAAATACAAGTGAATGTGGTTCTTCCTTCCCCGTCAGCTGTAATATACATATGCTGATAGTTATTCCTGACCAGAATACTTAATTAGTATTTGGTTTACAGTCTGTGATCTCTATGATCTACGAACTTTTACTTACTTATGTCGATTTTTATCAAACAAACAAACATGGGCTACAACCCCTGGAGCAAAAGTGGACATGGTACCCAAAAGTTTTGCTGTTTAACATCGGTACGGAATTGAAAGGCAAACAATTATCAAACGCAAAGCAAATTGAAAGATTTGTGCCGTTTTATAATTTGCGCGTAATTAGCTAATTCTTGGCCATTTTTATCGGGATGGCCACGACGTTTTTGAAACCATAATAAGTCCAATCTCGATAATAAGCAGACTCTTACTAGTCTATCTTCATTACACCTAATCGTAGCTTCAAGCCAAGAGTCATAAGCATCACAAATAGACCTACGTAGTTTTAACAAAAACAAGTCCATATCACCATTTCAGAAACTGATGAATGAGTTGTCTCAAAAAAAAGCATATGCTAGCCTTTAACCCAACCCGCCCCATATATAGAAAATATATAGCACATTTGTGTTTCTAAACTATTATATAATTAACACGATTATACAAGAATTCCAAGTTCTAAATTCAAATTTCTGAGGTCTACACCAAATTTGACTCGCTTTAGATATCTTGTTGCCGTTTTAGTTCTAGATCTCAAAAGAATATTGTCCCAGTCTTTTCTATCAAGAAAAGGTTGACACCCCTAAAGTCAATAAGATAAACGATGCCAGAAGAAACGCACTGGGAACAGAGTCATCTTAAGATAACTCTGTCCCAAATGACTTCCACTAATTTCGCTGGCAAAGAGCGAAGTCGTTGAGGAGGGGGGACAGCCCCTTTATATACAGAAAATTTCTGTTCGTTTTAAGTTTTTAACGTCGTTCCTTATTCTCAGTAAAAAAAACTGTGTTTTTATTTATTATTTAGGGACAGGTGAAAAGATTCCTAAGCTCAAGGCAAATTTCTATGAGTAGCAAAATAGCCAAAATAAGTCTGGGACATTCGAAAGCTGTCCGCTACATTTACCCACTTGGAAATACCCCCATCCCCGGTGAAAAATAATATGACCCCCCAAAGAAAACACTCCCTGCCCAGTAAGGAACCGTGGAAAAAGAAAACCCCCCCCCCCCCCCCCTCTGTGGAAAATAAGTCTTTCAAAATTGGCATTTTATGACTTTTGTTTTTTATTTTCGTGGGAGGAAGAGAAATTTTTTTTTTTTGGTACTGCACAAAGCGTCTGGGACATTCGAGCTGTCCGCTAAATTTTACCCCCCACCTGGAAAATACCCCCATCCCCCGGAGAAAAATATCCCCAGAAAAACCCCCCACAGCAAACAACCCCTCCCGTAAGTGGACCGGGAAAAGGACCCCCCCCCATCTGTGGAAAAAAAATAAGTCTTTCAAAATTTGGGAATTTTATATGACTGTTGATATTAAAAAAAATTTGTAATATTAATGTTTACTTTTTTTTATTAAATGGCTTTTTCAAAACTGTTTGATTTTATTTACGAACGTTGATAGTAATACATTATATGTTAACTTACGAATTAACTTACGTCAACGAACTCTGTCTCATTGATTTTTAAACGTCTATTAGGGGGTTGCCCCCTGGTCAATACCTTGCTCTTTAAGCTAAAGTTCAAATTTTGTCAAATCTTAAAATGACCCTAATCTGAAAGGCCGTTAATTAGAAATAAAAAGCTCTTATGAAAAGTACTAAAATTCTTGCCTTGAAGAGCGACGGTATTGACTAGGGGAAAAACTTGTTTTTAAAATATAATTTCTGATTTTTTCCCTGTAATAATGCTTGGAATGCGGCGCCCCCCACATAGCAATGTCCCTTCCCCAATGAAAAACTTACTGCATGGAAGATACTACAATATAACCCCGAGACCCCACCCCCAACCCCCTTCCACCTACCAGAAAAAATCCCCTGAAAAAAGTCTGTATACTACAATAACCAATACATAGTTAACATTTGGGAAATTGCAAAACTTTAGCACTCTCCCCAGGATTCATGGGGATTAAGGTATCCTAAACGACAAGTATATCATTATTTTTTTGACCATGCTGAACAAAATGGCTATCCAAAATTTTGATCAGTTGACTTTGGGAAAAATGAGCCTGGGAGGGGGACAGTTTGCCTCCATTTTTTTGTCACTTAGAGGGTGCTAGAACTTTTAAATTCTGTTCAATGAGGCCTCCATGCATGACATCTAGGACAATGGGCGATACGATACCCCTGGAGAAAAAAATAAACACGCCCCGTGATTTTCTTCTGCCAAAAAATGCAAAATTCACATTTTTGTAGATAGGTGCTGAAAACCTTACAGATAGGTCTCTGATACGCGAAATGATGTTGTGATTTTTATTAAGCTTCTATAGCTTTTAGGGGCTACCTCCATTTTTCAAAAATCAGCAAATTATTCAGACGCTAAACTTTTGATGGGTAAACTAAATTGGAATGAAACTTATATACTTGAATATCAGATTAAAATTGAGTCTTTTGATGTATCTATTGTATCAAAAATCCGTTTTTTAGAGTTTCGGTTATAATTGAGCGGGTGCTCTTACTTCCAGTTCGTTACCACGAACTGTTTGATAATTTTTTGGGTTAAGAGAATAAGATTTTGCGTTTTAATATGCCATATCTATTCAAAGTAAAAAACTCTATAACTCGGTAATTAGCAAGACCCCATATATACGTCGATTGTCTGTGTATCCTTGCAAAAGCCAAACACAAGAGACATCAAGTTTTGTGATAAAAAACAGTTTTTGACATGATGCCTATACATGCCACAATTTCGATAGAGTCGTTTTTGGTTAGGATTGCATATCATCACCTTCGTATTACTTAAGAAACAAAAACAAGTCTTGTGACGTCAGTCTTAAACATGCCCCTTTCGACAAGGAATTCATTTTTGTTTCTATGGGCATGGCAGCATAAACCTGTTCAAAACATGCCACAAAGCGGCTGATCCTGCTTTCGACGACCTCCAACCATGCCTCCGAGTGACGGGTGGCAACACCAGAGCTAAACCGCTTCGACGCGCTACCTCGCATTACTTGGTCATTTCTATGCATTATTAGACGGCATTATAAATGGACGACATTTAGTTTCCACGATTCATAGCTGTGAGAAATTTTACATAAAGGACGATCTGTTCATTATCCGGGTTGTAGCTGTAGCTAGCAACTAGTTAAGAGAGACGATCACGTCAAATGTTAAGAAAATATAAAAAACCCATCATAGATGCCCTAAAAAAAGGATTCGATCAAAACAAAAAGTACACCATTAGAACCGCTTGTCCCAAAACCCTGTATAGGAAACTTTTGTCCCTTGCTTCAACAGCAAGGGAAAAAATACGGCTTGAAAAATCAAGAAACGTGGCAGCTATACAACAATCTGCCTAAAAGGCATATTTTTTCTTTTTTCTTTTTTTTTCCTTTAAACAGATAGTTCGCACTTGAAAATTGTAGAGTTGTTAGATGGTAATTTTAAAGGAAATTATTGGGTTAAAAATCTTTTGTAACTAAAATACTATTTCTAAAAGAGAATAATAAGTTTTTTACACTAAAAAACTGATTTTTGATGTCTTTGCATTACTGCAGTCTTTTCAAAGACATACTTACATTAAAAGAGATGCATTAGAATATCACGGGGTTGCAACGGTAGCTAGCAAACCTAGTAAGAGACGATCAACGTCCAATGTTAAGACATATAAAAACCCCTAACTACTAAAAAAAAGAGTCAGATCAAAACAAAAGTAACCATTAGAAACCGCCTTGTCCAAAAACCCTATAAAGGAAACTTCAGCACTTTGGCTTGAAGTAACACAAAGAAAAATATATTGGCTTGAAATCAAGGAAAATTGACTTTAACATACGTTATTCTCACCAAACGGCATATTTTTTCTTTCTCTTTCCACAGATAGCTTTGGCACTGGAACATCGTAGAGAATTGTGCATGGCTCATTTAAGAAATCTCTGATGTAATGCCATTTTTACTTATGTTTTTTTAAATAGAATCAATTTTTTGCGAAAAATTAATTTATTTATGTTCATATGATCAATGACGTCATAGTAGTTGGATGTAGTTAGTACATAATAGCTAACCGACGTCGAGATTTAATCAGGGTGGTCAGCGGAGCTAGCAACCTAGTAAGAGGACGATCACCTCCAATGTAAGAAATATTTAAAACCCATAGTCATAAAAAAGAAATTAGATGAAAACAAAAAGTACACCATTGAACTGACTGTCGGAAAAACCCCTTTATAGGAAATTTCTGTCATTTGGCTTGAACAGCAAGGGAAATATATTGGAAGTGAAAATCAAGAAAAATTACTTAACCACGTTATCTCCACAAAACGAATATTTATGTTTTCCTTCTTCTTTTTCTTCCAACAGATAGCTTGACACTGGAACATCGTTAGGAGAGTTTTTCAATGGCTCATTTTAAGGAAAATCTCTAAATCTAGTGTCCTTTGTACTATTTGTTTTTAAATTAATTATTTTTACGAAAAAATGTAATTTTTGTATATACAAATATTGATCAATGACATCATGAGTTGTTGGATGTAGTTCGTACATAAGGCTCGATCATCCAATTTAAAATGAAACTAAGTAAAGGACAATCAGGCTCACGATCTTCACAGGATGGATAAGATTTTCCCACTACATCTGTAAATGTTCCACAGTGCCGGTTCATACTTGGAAGCTTTTCATTAAAACATGCAACATTTCTTT